>VNJN01006365.1:0-59276 GCA_008042485.1 Drosophila mayri
CATTTAATTGCCGCCACTAAATGGGGATTTATGCTGCGGGTATTAACCAGCCAAATCGCCTATATAGGCTTTAATTAAATGGAAGCGTCACCTTCTCCGCTTTTCCCGCCAATAAATAAATAAATAAATAAAATTATTTTGCTAGGCATCTTTTTACATAGCTACACAGATTTTTTACATACTTTACATATGTATGCGTATAACAGAGATTCAGTAGCTTACAGCTGCTGGAATCAACGATTAAATGTTATCTGTGAGACCCTATGTTACTGATAAAGTTATGTTAAGCTTTAAAATATTGTAAACAAGCATGTATGACCGCATCAGTTACCGGCCAAAAATGCTAAACAGATATTAAAATCAGGGGTCACTCTTGAAAAGATAAAACATTTGTTCTGCTGGGAAACGGTTCCTATGCCTGGTTCGCTGCTAGTTCACATTTGGTTCAAATTACATAGTTGGCGCCTATGTTATCAGCCCTCACACACCACCCACTGTTGTGCGATTTTCTAAAAAACGTATGGATAGAAACTTATGAAATTCTTACCAAATGTTCTCTAATCCTTCCTTAGTAAGCCAGTATACCCTGCATATGCGCACACTTCCGAAAATTTGAGTTATACGACTTACAATTTTTGCTGCCCTGTTTTGTATGGAGCAGACCCCGAGGTGAGTCTACTGTAATGCAATTTTCTCAAAAACTTATGGATAGGATTGAATGAAACTTGGCAGGATATAACTACAATATATGTCCTTTATCCTGGCATACCACTTATATTGGCACACTTCCGATTTGCCGAGATATTGGAAAAATAGTGAAAACCCGATTTTTCAAAGGCTTTTTTTAATAGATCCAATAGTCAAATACCCCCAAAACCAGTAAAAAAACATTAGTAAATTTGTTCTTTAGTATTTATAAACTTTATTTAGTTTGATTAAGTGCCTTATTTAGAAAATAAATAAAATATAAAAAATGTCTCCGTGTTCCATTTTCCCATCGTTCCATTTCGACGCTAACTCACCGACGCTAATTTGACGGACATGAAAAGAGCAGAGTTTCCCCCACACGGCAACTGGTCACACTTAAATGGTTTAGAACTTGAGTTAGAAAAACATCGATGTTCTATCATCGATGTTTTCAGCATCACTAATCTCCCAGAAAACATTAAATTAAAATAACAGTCATTTGAGTACCTCGGATAAGGATTTTTCTGATATCGGTGCATTCTAGTGGCAGTTAGCATGCATAATGCATAGTGATGTTGAAAACATCGATGCATCGAGCATCGATATCAACAAAAACATCGCAAAACCTCGGAAAATATCGGTAAGAAAAACATCGATCAGCATCACTACTACCCAGCTCTAGGAGAAGTAGAGAAAAAGAAGGCGACGAAGCAAAGGCAAAAGGAAGCAGCAAGCAAAATCGACGCCGCACGTACCGGGAGCATTTAAATAATTTTTTCTGTGGATTAATTTGACCGAAAAGGCTTAAACAACACAATGACTGAGCGCGAGAATAATGTGTACAAGGCAAAGCTGGCCGAACAGGCCGAGCGGTACGACGGTGAGTAGACAAAAAAAAAATGTTGAAAATTGAGTAGGGAAAATTTTCTCGTCAGAGGAGCGCCATCGTTTGGGGAGGGGTCCGCTGAGATCCGTTGCGTCGTCGCGTGGTCGCTGAAAAAAATCGCCCCAACATGTCCGCTTTTGCGTCAAAAATTCGCCAATTGATGGCCCGACGGATAGTCGCTGATGGAAAATATATGGAAAAGATGGAAATTTTCAATATTTGCTTGTGTAGGTGCAGTGGTTGAAGTAGAAGCGACGCAGCGTCGCTGCCGATGAGTAGTATTTCTGCGAAAACGAACGCCGAGAGGAGGAGAGCGATAAAGAAGCAGAGCGAACGGTAGAAGACAGACGATGACGTTGGTGGACAGAGAGGGGGAAAAAAAATGTAAAACCTGATTTTTACCGGCAAAAATTCGCGTGGTTTTCGCGAAAAAGAGAAAGAAACCAAATTGCGTATTATAATTTACAGCAAGGTGGGCCAAATAGTTTTTACTGGAATAGTATTACCGGTGGGGGCAGGGGTAAAACGAAATTTTGTGTATTTAGCGTTGCAAGCGAGGGCTGCGCGGCCAACATTTTCCTTTTACTCCATGTTGCTAAGGGCTGTTTGTAGCTGTAGCGTTTCCTCTATTAGGTGTTGTCAAGGCGTAAGTTTCTAGAAGGTATCGGCATAGTTTTTGAATTAACTATATTTAAATATGTCGTGTTCTGGTGCTCCACACCCAAAATCAGTGGGGTTGGAATGTAAGGTCGTTCTCTCTCTTTCTCTCTGACCCTTTCCCCTTTTATTTCTTTCTTTATTGTCCCACGAAATGTGCTTTTCTTGCGCAGCAGCAGCGGCGTTGCTGCGAAAAATCGATGAATGAATCGATTGTGTCGCAGAGTTGTCGCCGGCCTTCCCTTTCCCTCTATCTTTTTCGAAATTGGTTATTTATGCAAATTAGTTGCGGCTAGTTTTAACATATTTCTCTGCAATGGGCGCTCCAGACAGTTGGCAACTCTGTCTGATAGTGCAAAAAATATTTTTTCTGTTGCTCTCGCATTACTCATGCTCACGCGCATGTATGTGTGCCTGCTTAATGTGACTGTGTGTGTATCCGGATGAGTGTTCGCCGGGAGCTTTTATTGTTGCTGCTTATATTTAATTAAAAATACTCCAATTAATTTAAAATGCTTCAAAATGCAAAGCGGAAAGAGTTGGAAGGGGAACTAATCAACAGACTGCAGCAAATTTCGGCGTTTGCAAAAAGCGCGCGCTTAACAATTTCGGATTGACGCTGCATGCGTTAAAACGAGATAACTAGAGTGTCGGCGTCGCGGCGGCACAGTGCTTTGGAAAGTTAGCACAATGAGTGCTTGTTTGCCATGCATTTGGCGACTGTAATTGCAAAAGTACTATGTATAATTGCCTGCAAAACTGACAACATTAACGGGCGGCGTCTCTTCTTCGACGTTGCCGTTGTTGCTGCTATTCTAGCCGCAAAGAAGTCAATCAACTATTAGCAGCCATGGCTCGCATACAGACGCATACTGGGGTATTCGTGTCTGTATCACATGTTTGTCTTCTTATTTTCGCCTGCCTGGCGTTGCCTTTGTGTATGTGTGCATGCATGGAGCAATTGGCGTTGGCCTTGTCGCACTTGGACTGTTGCGGCGCTCAATGCTGGAGCACCAATACCAGTGTGTTCGGCGTAGAGGACACGCACACAATGGCAGGCTAATGCCGCCAGCCGGCTATGTCTGCTCCCCAATCTGAACTTGCCTCACCCCCTGCCAGAGCCCCCTCCCTTTTATATACACATTAACGTCAGCCTTTAAGTGTGCTTTCTCAGGTGCTGCCCCCGCACCGCGCCTCTTCTACGCCTTGCCTCTTGCCTCTTTCTCCCTCTTACTTGCCGCGTTCTATCTACATTTTTTTCGAGGTCGTGCACTGCTTTTTCCGTTGATGTTCGTTCCCGTCAATGTCGTCAATATGCGAAAAAAAAGTGAGCATAAGGTTGATAGATGAGCATTGGAAAATTGGGGGCGATTGATAGGTGTGTTTTTTGTTTCTCTTATTTTGTATTCAAATTGTTGCCGTATTTAAGTAGCCATTCTCTGTTGTTAGTTTTTCCTTTGTCTGATTACACATTTTTTTTTTACTGTAACGGTATGTGCGCATGTTTTTTTCAGTTGCTGCCCTTACGTCACGCATACAAACGCAAGACACACCCATACGCACACTCTCGAGCAATATTGTTACGATAGGAGGGGGAGTGTGCAACTCCTGCCACATTCATCGCCTTTTAGTCCCTATTTCGTCTTAATCTTTTATTGTAGCTCGCGTGACTTTTCTTGTTTGTTTTTGGGTGTGGGTGGTTTTGGGTAGGTTTTACGGTTCCTGCTAGGGTTGTCATATACATACATAACAGCTGTTTTTGGAAAAACTAGTAAATCTTACATGCGAGCTTATAAAAAATATTTCTTCAACATCAACAGTGGAGTCAATTTGGTCATGTTTAATGGTTTCCGTCTGACCGTTTCTATGCAAACTAGTATCTTAATTTAAGAGCTATCTAAAAATTTTCAGATTGTCTTATCTAAATAGGATATGTATGTATGCCGGAAAGGGCCTAGTCTGACCACCAGTTAAAAAAGGTATAGCTTTTTTGTTTTTAAACAAATGCGTATCTACTATTTTTAAATAACTAAATTGTCCCCAAAAAGAAACAAACTTAATTTTTATATGGTTAACATATGTAATATGTTTGTTTGTTTAAAATTGGAGATTATACATTTTGCTTTTGAGGTATAGTAACTTTTAATCCCACCTTGATAAGAGGTGTTTTAATCTTCTTTTTAAAATCAAGATTCAATATTATTATGGATCTGAAACGAAAATTAATACACGAAATGTTTAAATATTGAGTTGTCATATTCATTATTTTTTTGTTAACATTTATTGATTTTCTGTATAATATTTGGTAACTCGACTACGCGCATGTCTTATAATTGGTAGTTGATTTACCTACTCGTAAGCAACATGTGCTGTACTTAAAGCTGGACTAAGTGGGGTTTAACCTATCCCTCCATCTCCTATACAATGTACTCCTTCGCATTCTACTGCTCTCTTTATATTTTATGATGTTCATATTACGCGTATTGGTATTAAAAGTTTTGCAATATTAATGCCTATGATTTTGTCATTAAACACATTAAACATTTATAGTATTGTGAACCAATGCAAGCAACATTTTTTTTTAAGTTTACCGAGCTAAAAAAAAAAAAAACAGACTCACGAATGAATCATGAAACTTTAATGCTCATATATAGGTTTATATGTATGTGCTCAACACACACTCAAATATACCGCTGTCTGGACCCGAGTGTCTGCCTGTGTGCGTTTGTGTGCGAAATACGTCAGCAGCTGACTGGCGCAACTGCGAGCGAGCCAAGTGCAAGCCAGCAAACCAGCGAGGAGCGCTGCAACTACAATAATTTTTGGCTCTGATTTGTTGTGTTTTGTATGTTATCAACACAATGTTACACACCAAATAGTTGCTTTACATTTGCTTTTCTGCGAAGTTGTTCCGTACACGTAATTCATGACGCGCAGATTTAGACTTGTAATCCTGGGGGGGATGTATTCCGCTGCGGTTATGACAGAATATTTTAAATCGGGCGTTTACGACGCAACGCCCAGCAACTATGCTGAAGTTTTGCGGCGGCCGCATGAATTCTATATATCATTATGGATTGGGCGTGTCACACCGATAAGAAAAAGGTAATAAACCAACGTCAAGTCCCAAGTTTTCAACTAGTTCTGGGGATAATCCAGGTCCGAATTATTATAAAATATTAAGGTAAACTTGTTTGACGTCGCTCCCTCGATAATGCAACAAGTCCTCTGTGTTTGCGTTGCACAAGTTTTTTTCTATTCTACAATTCTTTTGTATCAGTTACATTTTTAATACAAAATTGTATGTTATACCTACTATTATATTAGAAAAGGTTAAAAGTTGAGAGAGCAAAAGCAACTGAGGCAAACTACCGCATACTTACTGTGTAGTTAAAGTTTAGTAGTTTTTATATTCATATTAACATGCTACATTGTACTAACTGTTACCCATTCCATACTTCTTTCTCTATAAAATGTGCAGAAATGGTGGAGGCCATGAAGAAGGTCGCCTCAATGGATGTCGAGCTGACCGTTGAAGAGCGCAATCTGTTGTCGGTTGCGTACAAGAATGTGATTGGAGCACGACGCGCCTCGTGGCGTATAATAACTTCGATTGAACAGAAGGAGGAGAATAAGGGCGCCGAAGAGAAGCTGGAAATGATCAAAACTTATCGAGGACAGGTGGAGAAGGAGCTGCGCGACATCTGCTCGGATATACTGAATGTGCTGGAGAAGCACCTCATTCCATGCGCCACATCCGGCGAAAGTAAAGTATTCTACTATAAGATGAAGGGCGACTATCACCGCTATCTGGCCGAGTTTGCCACCGGTTCGGATCGTAAGGACGCGGCGGAGAATTCGCTGATTGCCTACAAGGCGGCCAGTGATATTGCCATGAACGATCTGCCACCAACACACCCCATTCGCTTGGGCTTGGCATTGAACTTCTCGGTGAGAGACGATTAAGCAGCTGCTTTGTTAGATCCTATTCTTACCTTTATCCAAAATCTCTCTTGTACAGGTGTTCTACTATGAGATCCTGAACTCCCCGGATCGCGCTTGCCGATTGGCGAAAGCCGCTTTCGACGATGCCATTGCAGAGTTGGATACGCTGAGCGAAGAGAGCTACAAAGACTCTACACTCATCATGCAGCTGCTGCGGGACAATCTCACATTATGGACGTCCGATATGCAGGCAGAAGGTAAGTTATCTATAACACAGTCAAATTCTATTAAGTTCTAAATTATTGCTATTATACTAAGAAGTAGACCCCAACGCAGGTGATGGCGAGCCCAAAGCAGAAATTCAGGATGTTGAGGATCAGGATGTGTCGTAATTTAAGTAACCCCCCGCCCTTCCATTGAAAAAACACATTATATACCTTCTAAAGTAAATATAATACCATATAATATATATGCATACAACAACACGACAGCAAAACAACAGCAACAAGAAAACTGGAACCAACACGGTATCATCATTCGCAATCAACACAAGACAACAGTGGCAGCAGACGCGTCAGGATCACCAAACGGCAACAAGAAACAGCAACAGAAGCCGACAATTATTCAACAACATTTAACAATAAACAAGCGTGGAAAACGAAACAGCACAAAACACTCAGAAAAAGAAAAGAAAAAACCACAAAAACCAAATGTTTCGAAAATTTGGGCGGATTTTTGGTGGGCGTGGCGGTGGCTGCGACATAATAAGAAGTATCACTGCGAGAAAAACAGTAGTCGCCTATCTGTTCCATTGTCTCCTCCGTCTTCATAGGCCAGAAGAAAACAGCGACAGCAACACTCTACTACAATTAAAAAATTTGCATTCGAGAAATCAAGCATTATATTATATTTAAATAAATATTATATTTAATTATGAGAAGCAAAAAACAAATAACAAATAAATTTCATTTAAACCACAAATTAAGCAAAAGAATGAGGAAAGATCGGAACACTTAACGAAAAATTTACAAACAATCACGAGTGAAATGCAAATTTTCATCCAGTTGGCATGCATTAATTTTAAAACTAAAAACATAAATTCACACAACAGCAACACTTAAAATACAACTTTAATTTTAAGCCAATAATAAAAAATGAGAACGAAGAAATAAAACAACAAAAACAAAATTAATAAGCGCGAAATAAAGGTAACAAAACCATGAAATTCAAAAATGTAAGGAAAAATACAGCAATTAATTTAAATACAAATAAAATCGAGTAAAAGAGTAAACCAGGAAACGAAATAAGCAAACAGAAATAAAGCTAAACAAAAACTATTTAATGTGAGAAAAGGAAATGTTAGTTAAGCGACAATTCAAAACGAATCCTTAAGCTTAAATTTGTATGTATGTAAGTGTTCAGCACTGACACACGCACACACACACGTACTCACATACTTGCACTTTTTGTTTTCTCTTAACGTTTCCTTACTCTCTCATGGAACACAATCACTATCTTTTTGCATCTCAAACCAAACGTTAATTTCCTTAATTTCCTGTATTTCGATATTCGACTTTCGTTTCGCGTTTTCCATTCGCAATCGCAAAACATTTTTCACATCATCTCTTTACCTTGCGCAACAAAAGAAACATATTAATAATAATAGAAAAGTATTTGTAGTTGCTAATAAAAAAGAAAACGATCAAGAAAAAACAACAATACATATATATATATATATATATATATATATATGTATACGTATATACTTGTATATTTTCTATGCCTACCACTTATGTAATTTGTAGAGATTTCAAATTTTTCCAATCCCTAGTCCCACTCCCTAATATACATCAATGGCAGCAAACTGAACTGAAAGCGTGCAAGACAGACGAGAAATATTTAATTTAGCTTAAAGTCTAAGTACCAAACGGAATCCCCAAAGCATAACGTATTTGTTTTTGCGTGTTATCGAATGAGAAAAGCTGTATGAAACATTTTCGCACGAGTTGGTTTTACGCAGGCTGCCATCTTGTGGTTATCTTTTTTATTAACGAGAAGAGCAAAAAAGATGACACAGAGAATGCGTAGACGCTAAAAAGACCCGTGCAGAAAGTTAATTAAGCATAAATCAGCCACAGCTACGACAACCGCGCAACATTTTTGAACGGAACAACAACAGCAATACAAAAACAAAAAAGGAAAAACAGCAGCTAAAAACTGACATTCGTATTCATTTCAAATAAAAATCATAAAAAAAAAAAACAAGCAATTGGGCATCTCAATTTATTATTAATTGAGTTTCGGGTGGGTGTCGGAAGCGGAGGAAGCTAGTTTGAGCAAAAGATATGGAATAGAGCGAAACTTATACCATACATCAGTAAAATTCCAGACATAACTTATCAATCATATGTAGATAGTTCAATTCCACTGACATTGGTTGTCTATTAGGATACATAAATGGCCAACAAAACGGAGTAAATCTACATATGTATGTATGTAGATGCAAGAATTTCAGAAAGGAATTTTAAAGTTTTTTCCCGTACTCTCAATGAACTGATCTCATTATTTTCCTTGGACATCATTATTCATTCATTCCTTGATAATCAATCAAGGAAATTCCACTTATTCCGCAATCGCGCTGCCACTGACCTAGTGGGCACAACCCTCGAGTATTGTGTTTTCTGGTACACTGAAACTGATTAAAAAAAAAATAAATAAATAAATATAGTTGTCGGATTCTCTCAAATTTGTTTCCGCACTATCACTGCATTGTCTGTTCAATGAAGTGGGAGACATTTAAGAACCAGATGTCCTTTAATTAATTACCAAACTGTTACATAAATATCTGTAAAAGTATGCCACACAGATAGGAAAAAATTAAACATTAATTAAAAATGATCACATTTTCAATAAAACTGCAACTCTATCCTGAGTTTCGCAGTAAAATTCAAATTAAGGAAAATGTAGTTCTTATGATAAAACCAGTCTTCGCTCAGCACAAAATACAGAGAGCAACCACAATAACGACGATGCGATGGCTTCTGCGCCAAATAAAAGTGTCCACTTAAGCTCAATGTCATATTCCCAGCACACTTTTGCGCTACCAGAAGCAACCACAAAAAGTGGGTCTAGTGGTCTATTGTTCTTTCCACAAGCAGATGCGCACAATGGAAAATCCATATACAAATGCCTAAACCTATCTATATTTGAAAATCGGGCGAGGAAGAAATTGGAAGAGGTACGGTAAAAAGCCCAACTATGATTTAGTTGCAAAACGTTGCTCGATAGTCTCGGAAATGGCACTGCAGCTGCAAATTGAAAAGCTTAAGGGTTTGGACAACTACAAAGCCTGGTCGATGACGGTGCGGGCATACCTGGAGTCCGAGGAACTCTGGTCGGTGGTGGAGAATGGTCCAGAGAACAACGAGGAAGTAAGTAAATGCGCTTTGCTTCAGCCACATGAATTCCTTTCATGGTGCCCATCATCCTCCTTTCGTCTTTGTAGTCTCTTCTTAAGGACAAGCGCGCCAAGTTCTTGATTCTCTGTCTGATCGAGACCAAATTGTGCCAGTTTATGGTCAGCATCCGGACGGCCAAGGATCTTTGGACTTATTTGCGCACCCAGCACTCATTACGCTAAAACAAACAACTGTTTCAGTTACAGTTTAATTTATTAATTTCTAAATATGTAAGAGTTAAAAGTTTGAATGAATTAGCTCTCCACCTCGAGCTCGATGATTACGGGCTGATCCTCGGGATTCTCGTCCAGCAGACCCTCAAAATACCAGCCCAGTTTTTTTTCTAGCCGCTTGGTCAGCCGTTCGGCGCTCACGCTAAGGCTACCGGAATGCAGATTGACCAGTAAGTCTCGAACATCCTTGTAAACGCTATTGTGAGGACCGGGCACCATTAGCTCCTCGGGCAGGTGGGGAAGCTGATGGGCCAACACCTCACTGTACTTCATATACGTAAGCTTGTGTTTGCTTACCGCTGTTTCAGAGTGTGCAAGCAAACCGAGAAGCTTGCGCCAATGGGCGAGCGATTCAACGGAGTAGCCGACCAGGAAGAAGGCATAGGCCAGTTGTAGTTCCTCTATCAGACCGTCTGCGTTGTCGAAACTGGTGAGCAGCTCATCCACCGCAGCTATGCAGTCAATGGCGTGCCGGGAAACGTCGGCGGGTAGGGCATTTTTTGGAACACGTGGGGGCACGTTTCTGAAGCGAGGCGCCGTTCCGTCCACGGGCTTGAGGTCCGGCAGAAGCTCGCTCTCATCCAGCAAGAATCGAGCGGCCGTGTTCCGCCTTCCGGTGCTGTTGGCACCCGCTCCGCCACGGGGACGTTCTGCATCTGGACATGACTGCAGTTCGATATTGGTGCGAATGATGCCCCCGGCGGGACGACATCGCTCCACGCAGGGCTCTGTCACGCTGCACGTTAGCTCCTTCCAATGCGCCACGTAGCGGTAGTCATAAGGAGCTAGTACACGTTCCAGCTGCGCTAGATTCTTGCGGATTCGCTCGCGCTCCAACTCTGGATCGGCGATTTTGCGGGGCCGGAGCTCCTCCAGTTTATTGTCCCATTCTCGCACCATTATCTCGTTGGCATGAAAGAAGTGGACGAAACCTACTCGAGGTGCTACATCTCCGTAGGGACCACGAGAGGCACACCACACATAATGGACGCCGGGAGGAATCATCTTAACGCCCCGAAAGTCCGGGCCGATGGTGTAGGCGCACAAGTCGATGCCGAATTCGGTGCCCTCAGGAACACCGGCGACGGCCAAAACTGCGCCTTCGGCAAGCAGGCGCAGAGCCAACTTCGAGTCCATTTGCATGCTCGAATTGTCCTTGTTCATTTTTGGATTTTTAGATTATTGTTATAATTTTTTTTAAGACAACAATGCGCATTGCGCAGGCACCAAAATACAAACTATCGATAAATTACTAATCGGAAAATGACATTAGTACATAAAAGGTTTTTTTAAAATAAACGAAATTAGTTTGTATTAAGAATATTTTAGTTCTATAGTTCTCTTTGTTTGTAAGAATAGTACATTTTAAGATTATTACTAACTTATTACTAGCAAACAAACAAATCTACTTCCATGGCACATCGATAGCAAAATATTCAAACTTTCAAAAGAATCATACAGATACATATGTACACACATACATACATATCTTAAAAGAATATACCAAATTTCGTTTTGCAAACCATACTAAACTAAAAAACACAATCCAGAAATAATCCTAATGGCCAAAAACACCAGTATCCTAACCTCTGAAGAACTCTCGCATAGACACCAATTCCTATACATAGACGGGTCAAAAGCCATTGATGTAGCCACAGCGTACGCAGCAACATAGATTTAATCCAAACCAAATACTTCTCCGTCCTCTTAAGCGAAACAAAACTTTTTATATAGTCGTAAAAACCCAGGCAAATACTTCATACATACATACATATGTTCATATTTTCTATCCTTCATAAAATCTAGCAACCAATTCTACTACCCCACTACAATTTTCCAAAAATTTAACTAATTTGCATCCGGGCAACTGTGGAATAAAAGGCAACGGGAGCTCGGATAGGAAAACACTTAAATACTCACTCATCCAGTCAAAGAATTAAAACACAAAATATCGCCCACGTTAGGAATTACTAAACTTACAAAACAGAAAAAACTGCTATTGCTATGGAAAACAATACAATCTGGTTCACTAATTATTAATTAATCTTATAAATTCGTTATATATAGACGACGAACGGCTTAATTGTAAATTTAATCGATTTTATTCGGTATCAAAAACATAAAGATATCCTTACATATATGCAGTTATTCGTTGGGTTTAGTATTGTAAGCTGCGTTTAGTGCCGATATCGTCCAGTATTTGGCGCAGCTCCTCATCCTCAAAACGACCCTCCAGTGAGGGAATCAAAGCCTTGGCCTCCTCCGGAGCTTCGGGACATAGATTACCCAAGGCGGCAAGCTCAAATTTGTGCAGCTTCTTTTGCATCAATAAGCTGGAGATGTAAAATTTAAGTTTACTGTGGGAATTAACAAAATTTTCGGGATCAGACCAACCTTCGCACAGACATTATGGTCTCCTTGTTCTTAAACTTCCGGAAACTGTCCGTGTAGGCGTAGGTTTTCATAAAGACTTCTGAAAACTCTTGTTCCTCATCAGCGGACTCGTTCTGTCGTTTGCGATGATCGAGCAACATGTGAACCTCCGATATCAGCAGCGTTTCGGCAGTCTCGAACTCTAAAACAGGAGAACAAGGAAGGAAGAGTTTTGTTAGTGAAATTGCTGTGGAAATGGAAGCGGAAAATTTACAAGTGAAACATGCAAGAACTAAGGGTTAGCCAAAAGACTGCGGCCTCCTGATGTGGCCGTTTTCCAGAAGGAAATCATAAATCTGTCGTGTCTTGTTCACGTCGATCTTGATCAGACGCCGCGCATCGGCCAGCCGCAAATGACCGAGCTTGGCCTGCTCTGAAACTAGTTGGTTTTTGTAGTCCAGATAGGCTTGTGGCACCAAACGCGCTACACTACAAAGCTTTCTTTCGCCAGCATCCAATTTAGAGTAACCGGGCAGATCTGTGGGAAGAAACAGAAAAAATAAAGTCTTTAAAGATTTTTCATTTAGGCTACGTTATCTTTTTATACCTCCAATCTCAATGGGACTGGCTTTGCGGCGGGAGTTCAAGGCATACAGCTTTGATCTGATTCCGGGTGGCAATGGTTCCCCATTTCGATTGTACTCATAGTACTGCACCAAATGCTGCCAGTCGAAAGCATCCATCTGCTGCTTCTGGCGGACATAATCCCGTTGAGCTTGCTGGCGTTGCTTGTTGAGACGCTTAAAGAGCGCTGCTCCAGAAAGAGTGCTGACACCCTGCTGCCGCAATTCGTACAACTTAAACAGGCGAGTTTGAAGTTCGCGATAGTGTCGTAGGGACTCCACTAGCAAGTCGAATTCTACTGGCTGGCAGATCTGCATGAACCCTAGGAAGCGCATGCAGCTGGTGTCGCTGTCGAACGCGTGCATGTACTTAGAAATCCAGCTAACCGTTCGATTGGGCATGATCAAACCGTTCTGCCGCATGATTCTATATCGACGTTGGCGTTCTCTGTTGGGGTATGGTAGGAAATTAGTTCACCCATTTTCCATTTTAGTTTTCCGTAACTATACCTTAATCGATTGTTATAAGCTAGCACCAGTCCTAGTTGTAGTTCCTCGGTTATCTCCCGCTCCACTTCGTTCCCGTTCGATCCTTGCTCATCTTCACAGAACTGCTGATCTACCATAATGGTCAGCAGGCTCTCGGCGGAGGCGTCATACGGCGTATCGAAATCTCCACGTGCGCAGCGATATCCGGCATTTAGCTTAAATTGAATAGCGGCGATGTCATCATGACGTGGGGGATCCAAACTGCGCATCTTGAACACATAAGGCATTCGCTCAGGGAGGTAGCTGTGCCTCGCGTGCTGAAGATTCAGCAGGCGCTCAAAGATTCCACCAAAATAACAGTCGTGGTAGTGGCGACGTACTTCCAAGGGCGCGTGTCGCTTGTCTAAGGCATGCGAGACTGCCTCCCAGTTGGCGTATCCTTGGACCCGCAGCGTTTGCAGCAGGATGCGCTCGTCTCGGGCAGTCCAATGGGGCTCCTGGGCAAACACCTGAATGCTGTCGCGGACTATGATGTATGCGTGATTATTACGATGCACCGATATCTCCCTGCCATGCGAGAAGCACTGCAGGCACAGCAACGTGTCCAAACACTCGGAGCACTTTATGTAGGGCTCGGAGATGTTGCAGCGGCATGTGGCACAACGGATGAAATCGCTAGGAGCTGGTACTGGAAGTACTCTATTCGCGGTCCAAGCCATCTCTTCCATAAGTTCCAGTTGTTTGTGCAATGACTGTACGTTGTACACTACCGTCGTACTTCTGGTTTTGGCGTTCTGGCGAGCAAGTGCATATCGTTGGACTTGTTCACCTATAAGCTCAACTGCAAAGAGGCAATTCAATGTGGTAATCTGGAGAAGGGGGCGGTTGCGCCGCTTGTTGTGCGCGCTCTGAGCCAAAGGTCTTCATGCAGTTTCACTTGTAAGTTTGAAAAGCAGTTAATTGGGGGTTGATTGTTACCTTTGGGGAACTGCAGGTCGGCGGCGTCTTCATCTACCATGTCTACGGGGTTCATGAATGACATGATTGCTGCCTTTTAAGCCAGTTTAAAATACAAATATTATGTTTCAATTAAAATTGTACATGCAATGCCGGGCTTATTCTTCTTTTACACATCAAGAGATGGACATAGAGTTGTAAAACAAACAACAATAATATCGATTATAATGGTTTCGATGTGTTGACAAAAGATAAAACAGAATGATATTTGGTAGTAAACCAATTCCACTACGAATAAACCCAACAGACATTCCATACATTCTAGAAAAATGTACATAATTAACAAATATCCATAAAACCCATAAGAAGAATGGATTTAAATTTGAATTTATATTTATCGTAACGATTGTTGGAACTATCGATGTTTTGACTGTTGTTAGCTCCGATTTTTTGCATTGAATGGTCACACTGTGCATTGTTCATGTGCATTTTTTTATTTTTGATTTACAAAATTCGTTCGCTATTTGCTAGCTTGTAATGAGCGAGGGGCACGCAGGTGGTGCTCAGAATACTCCTGAATACTGTGATTACTTCAAGACTTTGCTGGTGGAGGAACTGGTCTTAGAGTCCGACTACCAAAATCTTCATTACGGCAAGTGCGCTATAATTGGACGACTGCTGGTCGCGGATCACTATCGGCTGGAAAACGTACGTGTGCGAAAGCTTCCAGAGTAAGTCTTTATTAATCATTTCGTTTATTTACTACAATCCTTCATTTAAAGGGACTTCTCGTTGCCCGAGGGCGCGCTATCTCTGCTTTTGCTGGGCCTCACCTACGATAAGGCCACCGAGCAGCGAGTGAGCAACGGTTGCTACTGCATTTTGCGTGGTGAAGTGGTGCTGAGCAATGTCCTGCGACACAATAGTCCCACACTAAGCACACGGGGCATTCACGAGCAGTTGGCCAGCCTGGGCCATGATTCATTTGCCCGCCAAAAGCGTCTAAGTGACCTGAAACTCGCCTACAAGCCGGCAATCAATGTTTGGTTTGCACAAAAGATCGACTTAACGGATGAATTGCTGAGTCACAGGCTGGAGATCAGAAGTTTGACAAGTGGTGGCAGATGAGAGATGAACACAAACTACCTGACCACGTCGCGTTCCAATCCGCAGTTTTACACATTTAGCCAGTTTTTCGGAGACCATTGCGATTGGGGTGCTAGCAGCTGTGATTGGGAGGCTATTCTACAGTCAGCCTGGCAAAACTTCTGGCAGCGTGAGGGTCACGAGCTGCTCGAGGTGAAGTGGCACAAGCGATTTCCAGAGTACAACAGCCTTATTAATATAGTAACGCCGGAGGAGCAAACAATTTGGCAGGAACTTTGGGAAAAGCATGCCACCGACTTGAGTTCCAAATTCTGGCGTATATTAAACTGTGCGTTCGAGAATTATCAAAACGAAATAGCAAAGTCTTTCGGCACAAGTCTGGAGGAAGTTGAGGAAGATTTTCTCGAACTAAACATATCAAAAAAGCTGAGTCAGTCGAAGAAGTGTAGGCGGGACAAACACTCTGAGGTCGACGAGGGCGAAGACTGTTTCGATTTCGACGAGAAGGACCAGTTAAAGCTATTGGGACTGCCAACAACTTTTGGCACCCAAACTTCGTCGAAACAGAAACACAAACAAAGAACCGAATTATACGAATCTTTCAATAGCGATTCCAGTATCGATAGTGAAGAACTGTTGATCATGGAAGGCGATCAGAGCCTTGTGCTTCATGGCGTTCGGAGTGGCTTGATTACCAAGAAGCAAAGGGCAAAGAAAAAAAAAATTGGAACTAAGGCCAGGATGCCGGAGTTTATGCAGAACGAGAAGAAAAACCAAATGGTTAAGTATTGGCTAAAACGCTTTTCTTTGTTCTCTCGCTTCGACGAGGGCATAAGGTTGGACCGCGAGAGCTGGTTCTCAGTGACGCCTGAGAAGATTGCCAAACAGACTGCTCGTCGGCTATCCTGTGATCTAATCGTGGATGCTTTTTGCGGTTGCGGTGGCAATGCCATCCAGTTTGCCAATACTTGCGGGCGCGTCATCGCTATAGACATCGACGCAGAAAAATTGGCCATGGCAAAACACAATGCTGGAATCTATGGCGTGGCCCATAAGATTGAATTCATCCATGCCAATTTCCTGCAGTTTGCAGTTAGCTCAAGGATTCGACCGAATGTTGTGTTCTTGAGCCCTCCATGGGGGGGACCAGGCTACGGAAAGCAGGCAAACTTCGATATTGAGCAAAGTCTGCAGCCCGTGGGCGCCAGTGAATTGATGAAACTGGCTCGTCGCCTCGCCGATAACGTTGGGTTCTTTCTGCCCCGGAACTCTAGCATGAGCCAGGTGATTGCCTTGAGTGGAGCTGGCCAGCATTGTGAGGTGGAGCACAACTTTCTGGACACGCGGTTGGTGGCTCTGACTGCCTACTATGGTAATGGAGTGATAAGGAATTGTCAACCCGATGCATATGCCGCACAGTAGAATTCTAAGAATAAAAATAGAAAATCAAGCTATTTTTTAAATATTGTTCTTTAAATGGTAAGCTCTGATATTAATTAATTGTTCTATTTCACAATGTTGAAATTCATAATTTGGTGGCACCTCTGACATGTTATATTTAATGAATTTGTTTCGTTTCAATTTGGAATATAATTAAGTCAGCTTAAAACTCTTTAAAGATCGTTTTAAATTCTGTTTGATATGGAAACCCAGGCAAATGAATGTCTTGATATAATAAACGTTGTAATTAAGATAATTAATTTTAAGCTTGTTTGTAAGGAGTAAACACAAAAACCTTTTGTATTTGCGCTTACATAGTATTATGCACTTCAATCAGTTTGTACACCACGACACTTTCTGTTTTGTTTTTGTTTCCTTAAGTTTTTCTCTTTGGACAAAAGTTGGAAAATGAATAAAGTCTCTTCACGTATGTAACCACGCTGTCCTTCCTGTTTTTTTCCCCAATCCCACCTTGCAATCGTGCAATGATTGTTGCCAAGTCACCGCCAATGCCACACAAAGTCTGACTCCGAGCTCTTTAGCCAATTTAGAAAGCTTAACAAAGCTCAACTAGCCATTGGTCAATGGTCATAACCATAACGTTCCCCACCTCGTTTGCACTTTTAATTAAAAAGCGAACGAAGCAGACCTTGCGTCAATTTTTAAGAACATTGTTGAACAAGTTCTGTTTTTGACCAAAGCTGGAAACGGATTCGGAACATGGCAACCTCCTGGGGCGGGGGCAATTAACATGTTCGTGTCACAGCAGCTGTATCAGTTTCACCGGAATGCCAAAGCAGAGAACGAGAAGCACGGAAATGGAGGCATCAACCCTTTTCATGGATTACGGCATACTTAATGCTCGGTTTTAGAAAGGGTTGCGGTGGGAGCGGGGCATGCACGGAATTTATAGCTGCCAACTGGCAACAGGAATATTTTGCTCCTTGCTTCCCGGATTGTGGCAAGTGCCCTTTTCCACCGTCCTCCTCTCAACTTCAGCAATTAGTTTGATTAACTTATTAGTGTGCGCGCGTTGGGAAGCAACTTGGGCGAGTAAGGAGCACTCTTCTAAGCGCGAATTTTTGGGCGTTCCGGCTGTGGATAATTTCGGGTTTGCGTAAATGCCATAAGCATTTCTTTAAATGGTTCATTTAATATTTTGGAAAGCTTGCAAAATTTGATTATATTATCGAAAGCTGATGGAGAGCATCACAAATATGGCATATTTGCTGGACTAGATTAATAATGAAGGCATGACTTTGCATGAGTTTAAACAGATAAAGTATGTTGGTTTTTGCAGATTTATAGATAAAAGGCATTCGAACTATTCGAGAGCCGCAGTACCTTATATGTATGTGTGCTGCTGCTTAACCGGTTAATAAAAAGTTACATTGCACTAATTAATTCATTGCTTTTACCGTTAACACCACAGAAGCAGAATTATTAGTCCGTTATTATTTACTATGCATGAATTGGATTAAATTTAAGATCTACTAAAGAAGTACTCGATCAAGTCTCTTAGTATTATGGCTATTTTACGGATATAAGAAGGACTTGCCGAAGCTAGCTGCCTGTTAGGTATATATCACATTAAAGACAATCTTATTCAATCTTCTAATATACATTGCATTACATACATATACATATATTTAATTGTGCACCCCTTTTATGGTTCGGATTTGTTCACCGGTGATTAAATGCTGACTTTTATTGTTCAAATTGTTAATAAAATACCATGGTGTGGGCAGTCACGCGTCAACTTGGGCATTATCAGCTACTTACATCTAAGCTACCCGGCCGGGTTCGGTTTCTGGTTCCCAAGTCTCAAGTCTCTAACTCGCGTACTGCCGTTATTAGATGCGCGTAATTGTCGTTTTAACTGTCGCCTGGGTTGACAATGCCAGAAATTTCAATATCCTGGCTGGCTGGACCTGGACGGCAGACTATAAAAGACTGGCATCGCCCTTAAATACATAGAGAAATATATTTTATTCGAAAGCAAACACGTGTTCACAGCTCATCTCCTCCTGCGGCAAGTGGCGAAGTCCGCCGCTCCGACAAAAAAAAAAAAAAAAAAAACAAATTAAGTCACCCTTTTATGACGCTATTTAATTTCCAGGGTAATGTTGTCAACCTTCTTGACAAATGGGCACCCAAAACAACGAGGAGAACCCTCTTCCCGCCATCCGCTCATTCCACCCTCCGTTGACTGCATGTTTGATCTGTAATTTGCGCCACTTGATGATGTTGATGGGTTTAAGCCGGGGAATCCGGATGCGATTCCGTGGACGCTAAGCGGCGGGGTTGTTTATTTGGGCCGCAAGTTGCGACAATCCCGAAATGCTATTACTGCATGCAGTCCATGGGAACTGTGGAAAATGCGATTGTTCGGCTTCGGGTGCAGGTGCAGATGCTTTACGGATGTGGCAAAATAAGCGGGCAGCAATTATCATCTGATTTATAACCGATCGTTGGACCTGCACTCTGTAAATATTGACATTGATGTGGAAATGAAAATCAAACTTAAACGAACGAAGTTGAGGAAATGGAGGATACACTTGATAGGAATTCAGAAAATGAAGTTAATTAAACTATTCATCTCTCTGTTTTAGATACTCAGGTAAAAACGCCAACCCAAAATCAAGCCGATGATAGCTTCCTTTTTTGTTTACTATTGCACCAGCAGTTTGTATACCCTTACAGAATTAAATAAAAAAATTAAGACCGAAATTTTGGATGAAAATATGTTGTCTTTTATTTTCCTGATTGGTGGCAGCTATAGGATAAAATTGTTCGACTTTCACGAAATGATTCCCGAAATTCAAAAATGATATTAAATGGCCAAATATCAAAATATGTTGAAAATTTACATAGCTATAATTTTTTGTTTGAAAAATTTTCCGATTGTTCCTATGGCAGCTATATGATATAGTCGTCCGATCCGGCCCGTTCCGACATACATATGTATGTATGTATGCAATGTTTCATTCAGATAGCTTTAAAACTGAGGGACTAGTTTGCGTATAATCGGACAGAAGGACACGGCTAGATCTACTCGGCTGTTGATCCTGATCAAGAATATGTATATGTATATACTTTAAAGGGTCGGGTCCTTCACTGCGTTGCAAACTTCTAACTGAAATTATAATACCCTGCAAAGGTATAAAAACGACTAAAAGTCCAGTAAACGACTCATAAAATATAAGAATACACTTATGGACTTATGTAACTTGGACTTGTCATCAATAGGCCTCTGTCATCAACATTTCATCAACGTGCCGACTGCGAAGTCGGCAGAATCAACACTCTCAGTCGGCAATCATGTCGAAGCCGACTCTCTCGCGCTCTCATTTCCTCTCCGTAGATGAATTGTTGATGAAAAATTTACATGCACTCTCGCTCTCTCAGTAATATAAGCGGAGTGGGTTTTTTTAGTTGCGTTTTAACTTTTGAATAAGTTAGGAGTAATACATTTTAGATGACAAAAGTGAAATTGTTTACAAAATTCCATTTATAGTTTCAAAGTTTCTAGCACTTAGTGTTAGTGCTAGTGCAATTATATGGAAAACAGTGGAATTATATTAGAAACAGTGGGATTTCATAAAAATAAGTAAGATTATATAGAAATCAACATTTAATCAACATTTTGTCAACAATTAATCGATTAATTGTTGATGACAGCCTAGGACATGCCCATGTTAAATTTGTATGGCAATTCATCGATGATTCATCTACAACACCCCTTCGGCTGTTGATGAAAATTTGATTAAACGTTGATGAATGATACTGCAGGGATGCTATACGTGCTACGGGGGTAAGGTTAATTCGGCGAAAAACTAGCCGTTTTTCAAAAAAATTTTGTGGCGAAACGGATAATGTAAGCGTAATAATTTAAAAAAACAATAAAGTAACACACTAATTCAACAATTTTATTTTTATTTATCTATTAGAAAACATTTACACATTTAGGAGTAGGAGAGATTCTCCCAAGCCGGCCTCAAAAAAAAGGGGGTTTGCGGTGTACATCCTAACGGCCCATAGAATCACACGATTAAAAAAAAATTAAAATGCATTACTTAAAGGATAAATGTCCCGAGGTACTCACGAAGCGTTTTTTTTTTATTTTATATTTAATTTTGAAGTCAAAAATCAGATTTTTGACTAAAAAAAAGTTAAATTAAAAAAAATACAGTAAAATAAAAATTATAAAGAAAGGCCACGTGAGTACATGTAGAATTAGTTTAAATATTTGTGCAAAATTTCAAGTCGATCGGTCCAGCAGATTTTGCGTAATCGTGTACACCGATTCGCAAAATGCCACTTTTCAGTAGAGCGCTTCAAAGTTTTGTGAGCACATGCAGTGCACACTAAGCGAACTCCATTAATTGACTCTAACTTTGTTAATATTTATTTGATCGATGTGAAACTTTTACACAATATTCTTAATATGTTCAGCAATTGTAATAAAAAATAAAAAAAAAATCGAAAAAAAAATTAAATACCTTTCCCCCCTTAAAGCTATCTGAAACTTTGCAGTTGGTCTTCTATATACTCTAACTCGTACATATATCGGAACGAGCCGGATCGGACGAATATATCATATAGCTGCCATAGGAACAATTTTCATCAAATTTGAGATTTGGCAACTAATTATTATTCCAGAATTTCGGTTTTAATTATAGCCTTGCAGGGTATTATAATTTTAGTCAGAGGGTTGCAACGCAGTGAAGGAGACATCTCCGACCCTATAAAGTATATATATTCTTGATCAGGATCAACAGCCGAACCGATCTAGCCATGTCCGTCTGTCCGTCTGTCTGTTTCTACGCAAACTAGTCCCTCAGTTTTAAAGCTATCTGAATGAAACTTTACAGTTAGTATTCTATATACTCTCACTCGTACATATGTCGGAACGGGCCGGATCGGACGACTATATCATATAGCTGCCATAGGAACAATCGAAAAATTTTTAGAAAAAAATTTTAACTTTGTCAGTTTTCAACATATTTTCATCAAAGTTGAGATTTAGACGTTTTATGTTATTCCTGAATTTCGGTTTTAATTTCATGAAAATCGGCCGACTATATCCTATAGCTTCCATAGGAACAATTAGGAAAATAAAAGAAAACCCCATAATTTTGTCAGTTTTCAACATATTTTCATCAAAGTTGAGATTTAGACGTTTTATATTATTCCTGAATTTCGGTTTTAATTTCATGAAAATCGGCCGACTATATCCTATAGCTTCCATAGGAACAATTAGGAAAATAAAAGAAAACCCCATAATTTTGTCAGTTTTCAACATAGTTGAGATTTAGCTTCCATAGGAACAATAAGGAAAAAAAAAATCATAACTTTGTCAGTTTTTAACATATTTTCATCAAACTTGACATTTGGTCATATTATATTATTTCAAAATTTCAGTATTAATTTCATTAAAATCGGCGAACTATATCCTATAGCTGCCATAGGCAAATTAAAATAAAACCATAACTTAGCCGATTTTCAAACCATTATCATCATGTTCGAGATTTGGCCACTAATTATTATTACAGAATTTCGGTGTTAATTTTTATTTTAATTCTGCAAGGGTATAGCTTCCTTTCTTGTTTTTTTGTTTAAATCCTGCAAGGGTATATGTACTTGTTATATTTATTTTATAAATTAATTTTAAACTAAAAATGTATCTATTTAAATATTTCATTTGACTTGTGTTGATACTGTGGTATTGTGTTATTTCACCTAAAAATTAAAAATTATCGGAAAGCCGGAAAAGGTAAACCCGAAGTGTTTTTATTTAACAACAAATTTGTTGTCACGAGTTCGATTACCGTCTGTGACGAATCAAAGTTCTTTTTTATACTTATAGCAAGTTATTTTTTTCCTGTAAATCAAAATAATTACAGTATTTAATACTAAGAAATAAAAAAATGCAAGCAAAGAAATAAACTTAATTTTTTTTAAATCAAAAAATTGTTTTTATGCCTTTCCGCAAAATCGAACCCAGGCCAATGGCTTACTACACATTTTGACCGCATTGCTACACATGGATACCACGCCACTAAAATTGTTCGTCTTTTAAAGCAAACCAATCAGACACCCAATTTTCAACCTCCTCGCTTAGGATTCTTAAAATAAATCAATTTTTCATCGCCAGTAACAAACCGATGCAAAACCGATTTTCTTTCGTGCCTTTGAAGCAAAAAATTAATGCTTTTCGCCAATCATCACTTTCTAGTACAATTTTAACACGATGAAAAAATATAAATAAATACTAAATATGTTTCACAGATGTGACAGAAAAAAAGAAATATAAATAAAGGCTCGTTCTCAAAAAATTTTTCTCTACGGACACATTTGTATCTTGACTCTCACTTCATACCGGTACACCTGATATATTTACTCTGTCTAACTAAAATGAGAATGCCCAGCATAACTGTACAATTTATAAGATTATTTTTAATTTGACAGGCTTGGTTGCAGATTCGAAATTAAGTTGATTTAAGTAAGTCTAAGCCCAGAATATGCAGAATATTATCGTTGTTTGCATGCTTTATGTTGCTTATTCAAAAGTTAGGTGAATTCAAATAAATTTACTCTATTATCTTCAAATTCATCCAGGCTGTGTATATTTTCCGTGTTGCTGTTGCGAGTTTTTATTTCTTCGCTCTCATTTCGGCAAAATGGTGGCATTTCCACTTATTGATTAACCGTTATTCAATTGGTGGCAGCCATTATAATTAATAATCGTACAAGGGCAGCCCCAACAGCCACGAAATCCAGAGCAATAACAACAAGCTGAAAACCAGCATCAGACACCAATTACACATACACACCACAGGATCGCAGGGGAAGAAGAGATTAAGGGAGGAAGCATCGTTATACGCCCACTTGCCATATTGATGGGCAATAAAAAAAGTCAAGTAAAGCGCAAAATAAGAGCAATAATATTTAATAAATGTGCACAGGGCCGCAAGATATTTATATGTACGTGTGTCTGTCTATATGAGGATAAGGATGAAATCCTCTTGTTGTTGTTGCTGGTGGTTGAATGCGAAAAAACCATAAATAAATAAGCGAGCCGACACACACACACACACATAAAATAAAACATCGTCTCTCACTTTACACTCAGAAAAATTAAGATTTTTAATGAAAATTTACCAATTGTTGAAGAATATACAAATCTACGTAAAATACCTGCACTACACTTTAAGCTGAAAAACGTCAGAGATGAATTTCTGCGATTAGAAAGTAGACTATTTGCAAGCTTGCATTCAGGCTTAGCACTGAGAAACTAAAGTTTGTGTTGAATTGAACACGGACTCTGCTGTTGATGGTAAATCAAGAATTAATGTATGTACATATGTTTTTTATCGGCGCTTGACCGTACAACAA
This sequence comes from Drosophila mayri, assembly GCA_008042485.1. Taxonomy (NCBI): domain Eukaryota; kingdom Metazoa; phylum Arthropoda; class Insecta; order Diptera; family Drosophilidae; genus Drosophila; species Drosophila mayri. Next base: position 24,254 of record VNJN01006365.1, read on the forward strand.
TGCAGCTAATTAAATTAGACTTTTCACACTATGGCTTATAAAAAGTAAACTAATAATTTAATTTAATCTGTGCAGTGTGTTAGCTCACAGCTTTCAGCGCTAACAAAATCATTAATTGTAATTAGTAAAAAATATATACAAAATGTTTCTGTGTACTTTCCCTTTTCTCGTTCCGCCCTTGCTCCTCATCGCCACTCCTTGTATAGGTAGGCAGACTTTATGTAGGTGCGTGGGTGTGTGTGTTTGCCATGCATTTTTGGTTGAATACTTGAGAGAAGCAGAGGCAGCAGCAACAACGGAGATAGAGAGTCGCTCACTTACAGGAAATTCGTAAGCCATCTCACTCCCACTCTCATGAAACATGATTCTTCATGGCATTTCGGTGAAAAAGAATGCTTTTGATCTTCACAAGCGAATGATTTTTAATACGACTTTTTTCGTAATTGCTGCAGGAGGGAGAGAGTGGTTGTGTGGGCAGTGGGGGTGAGGATACTTACAGGGGATATTTAAAAATGTATGTACATATGTATGTATGTGCGCTGGCAGTCAATCAAAACTGCTTGAATAATATTCCAATTTATGTTCATTGTGCATATTAAATAACGACTGTGATAATTAATAAGCTTAACTATAGTTATTTATGAATACTTAACCGAATACATACATCAATAAGTATGTACATAAATACTGGTCAATCGCAGCGCCTGAAATTAGGCATCGTTTGATTTTGTAGAAGTTTAACGGAAGTAGGCGGCAAGCGAGAATATGAACAAGGGAGAGCGGGAGGGCCACACACATAATGATGGTAATTTGTTGGTTTTGGCAAAAGAGCAGTGGCATCCTTGGAATTTCAATTAATTTCCATAATTTCCAACGCTTTATGAGCAATCCGAACTCCCGGCAGCAAGTCAGACAGGGATGCCGCGATTCTCCTTCCGAAGGGGATGATTTTTCCTGGCTTCCTTGGGCGGTTATTGTGCGTGTCCCTTGTGCGGGGGCGAACTTTTATGCTCCCTGTATTTAAACAGGAATCTGGATCCCATCACATGGCGGTAAGCGTACGGGAAAGTGTGCCGGAATCGAGGGCATGGTATGGCGTAAATGGAAAACGGGGAATAAAATTCTTCAGAAATAAGAGCGCAACAAATCTAAAACAAATTTTTTTTTTATTTTAGTTATAACGTGGAAAAGTAGTGAAGGACTCATTTTCCTTCAATTAAGTATACATATGTACATATGTATGTATATGTTTCTACGCTAACTAGTCTATCAGTTTCAGAGCTATTTGGATGAAATGCATTGCAGCTTTGCTTCTTTCTATATACAAACATATCTATGTACATACAAACATATGTATTTCAATATGAGTAATTCTTTGGAAAATACAACCACAACTTCTCTAGATTTACATAAAGAAATGTTTCGATCAAATTTAAAAGGGTTTCGCCTATGTAAAACGAATTTCGATGTTGCATGCGACATTCGTACGCATTCAAACTAAAAAAAACATGCGCCAAGACTTTATTTTACAAAATTCGAAACTAATAGTTCTTGTTTAGCAATATAATGGGTGCTAAGATAGATGTTGTTCGTTTTCAAGATACTTACAGAAATGTAACGTATTGTCACGCCACAAAACCAAAAGTCACTTTTCCAAAAATTCAGTTCATCACGGATTTCAGCAAAACGTGATAAACGATTTCATTGCAATTTTAAATTTTAATGTGTTATCCAATGAATTGTCTTACTAATATACTTTGCTTGTCTTAAAAATATTAAGATGTTTTTATTAGAATTGAATTAATGCCTGCCGAGAAAAGTCAAAGCATAATGTCGCTGTTTAGAAGTAGTTATAATAAGAAAGGAAGCTAACTTCGGCTCATCAAAGTTTGTATACCCTTGCAGGATTAAGTCAGAAAATTAAAACCGAAATTAGGGAATAATATTTAGTTGTCAATCTCACATTTGATGAAAATGGTTTGAAGCACGGCTAAGTTATGGATTTTTTTTCTTGATTATTCCTATGCTATAGGATATAGTAGACCGATTTTCATGATATTAAAACCGAAAATTTTGAAATAATGTAAGATGGCCAAATACCAAATTTGGTTTAAATATCTTGAAAACTGACATAACTATAATTTTTTTTCGAAAAAATTTCCGATCGTTCCTATGGCAGCTGTATGGTATAGTCGTCCGATCCGGTCCGTTCCGACATATGTAGGAGTGAGAGTATATAGAAGAAAGCTAAGTTTCATTCAGATAGCTTTTAAACTGAGGGACTAGTTCGCGTATAACCGGACAGACGGACATGGCTAGATCGACTCGGCTGTTGATCCTGATCAAGAATATATATACTTTATAGGGTCGGAGATGTCTCCTTCACTACGTAGCAAACTTCTGACTGAAATTATATATAATATTATATTATTATTACGCTTTTCATTAAAATAATGCAAAATCACAATTGTGCATATACATATGCATATATGCATATGCTTTTGAATATTTTAAAAGTTTTTAAGTATATGATTAAAGCTACATACATATGTTCATAAAATCTTTTTAGAAATATCCTTTTTTGGCCGCATTTGCACTTTTCAGAGAATTGGAGAGTACTACATATTTATAAAATAAAAATCAACATGAATAGTCCGAGGTAAAAAATGTCGCATGCGACAGGGATTCAGTTTAAAAAAAAACTACTTCATATTTTTAAGTAAAATAAATTAAATTATTAAGACAATCATTGCAATAAAATTTCACTGAAATCAGTGCTTGAAAAGGTTTTCGTAAAAGGTACTTTTGTTTGTGACGGGTATGAACGCCATGGAATTTTGAAATATTGAAAACAACATCTCCCCAAAATCGATCTTAGCACCAATTATGGTTCTAACCATGAACTATAAGTTTTAAATTTTGTTAAATTAAAAGTCTTTGAAGGCGTAAATATCTAATTTTTATACCCTTGCAGGGTGTTATAATTTCAGTCAGAACTTTGCATCTCAGTGAAAGAGGCATTTCCGACCCTTTAAAGTACTTATATTCTTGATCAGGATCAACAGCCATGTCGATCTAGCCATGTCCGTCAGTCTGTCTCACTGCGTTGCAAACTTCTAGGTAAAATTATAATACCCTGCAAAGGTATAAGATTACATACGTAGGGCTTTTTAAAGACATGCTTTTTCTTTTCTGTTTATAAAATGTTGATCTATACGGTTTAACCTTAACTTTAATTAATGCCTGTTAATAATTTAATGTATAAAATATATTATATTTATAATATTTTATCACGGTCATTATTTCTTATCAGTAAATATCGATGCCTAATGCCAATAACATCTGCCGTTGATATAGGCATTTTTTCTTTCGGTTTATCCTTTTATGATTTGCGACTCCCAGGTAAAATTACGGTACCTGTGACTAGAGAGCTTTTAATGGCGATAGTCATATCATATAATGCTTTGAAAATGTTTAATAAAACGGATAACCGAATATAGCTTCTTAATTGTTAACTTGTTTGTTTTACTTTCCATATTATGGTGACATCATAATACATTGCATATGAACAGGTAAACGAGCCATAAGCCAATTCATAATGCTGCGGTTCCTCGAAATTATCAGCATTGCCATGACAGCCGTTCTCGATTTAATTAAAATCTGACATTCACCCAACCTTTCCGTCCAACAATATGCAATTAAAAACACAGTTATTAGCACTGCGAACAGGACCAAATAAATTCAATTAAAGCAATGACAGCCGCCAAAATAGCGGTATTTAGGTTTTGCATTATTATTTTTGCTAGCGAGATGAGTAAAAAAAAAATTATTTTTGGCGCACCAAATTCTCGAGGGGACCGAAAATATTTGTTTCGAGTGGCTCGCTATCAGCGGCGAGTGCCGGATTTTGGCTAAAACCAAAGCTGGACCAAACCAAACCGGGACCAAAAACTCATTTTGAATATGGCCCAAAGCGAGTTGCATGCACACTCAAGTGGCAGCAAATGCGGCGGAAGAGCCACCGTAATAACGGGATTTAATTAAAATCCCAAAATGGCGCGCCCTTTCACCTGATTTGCTGGTGGTCGGTGTTTGTTGCCTGCTTTTGAGGGTAATCGAAAAATTTCTAATTTGCCGCTCATTATAAGTTTTGATTTTGTAATTAGTTTTTGGATTGTCTTTGAATCCGCAATTTGAGAGATTTTCAAAAATCAACAGAGCTATGTTCAAACGAATGACGTTCAGCAGAATAAAGCATTTCCCACTGCAAAAAGAGAGATTAACATTTCGTTTATTTCGAGCCATAAAAGGAATTCTGTGAAAATACTACATCAAAAAGAAACAAACGAGGGCAGATGGAGAAACAAAAAAAAAAGAAATAAAATAAGGAAATAAAATTGAGGGAAAATCAACATTATAAACAACATTATTAAAAACATGCCGCAAATGTTTTGTTTCTCCTACATTTTTGAGTCCATTTTGCTATAAGCCAAACCAGTGGCCAAGGAAAAGGAAAGGACGAACCTCATGATGATGCTCTGCCGGGCAAATGAATGCCGCCATTTTAAGTGGGGTGAAGGGGTGGCCCTGGAGAAGGCTAATAAAATTAAGCTCTGCCAGGATATGAAGCAAGAAAGGAGGCGGAGGAGGCCACCACCCGAGGGCTTACTTGAGGGCTCCGCTCTTTTGGAGCTAGCATGCCCCTCTATATATATATATATGTAGGTTCATATGTACATGTGTATATGTGGCCCAACGTTAGACCGCTTTAATATTACAAATATTTTCATTATATGATAAGGATAACCGGAGGCAAGATGATATGAAGAAAAACATCCTTTAGCTACAATGTTTACTTGTTTTTTTTTTATAATAGAAACAAAATTTAAGAATTATTTTACAAATGAGAATACAATTAAATTATGTAGCCGCCCTAAAAGGATTTCTGTCAAAATTATTGATTGATTCAATAATGAGTAGCTTTAAAAGTAATAAAATAAAAATATACATTTAGAAAATGAAGAATATATAACATACACATACAGACAAATAGTTTATACCCATTTAATAAGTAATTAAAACATCAAATTTTATTAAATTTTATTCCGCTTCATTTATAGACCTAAAAAAAATTAGTATAATAATAGATGCAATATAAGACTATCCACAGCTATACGACTGAGAAACTAGATTGAGTATGGCTAGATCGATTTAACTTTTGATAAGTTGCAAGGTAGGTTGGTTATTAAAATCATAATGCGCTTTGCAAGGGTATACAAACAACTAGGAATGGTATGACATGACGGATAATCGTCTTACTTACTAAATATTTATATATGTGACCGATTTGATTATATGCACACAAATATGTACCTACATATGTATATACATAATAACATAGCTGACTTAGAAAAAATGTGAATATTCCAAAAATACGTTTTTTGTTTTACATATCTGAGGCTTCTCCCAGATGGACAGTAATGAAACCCTCAATACGGCCCTGTGTCCGGAACTACGGTAATTTCATTTGGCAGCTTGCCGAGTCTTCTTCCTCCTCTCTTCACGCTGCCTTTTAGCCTCCTGCCTCGCCGTAATAATTCATAATGAAAAAAGTTTTTTACCCCACTTGTTTGTGTTTTATTTATTAGACAACATTAAAATTTTTGTGGAAGGGTGGTTTTTTATTTAATAAAAATAAATAAATGTTATGGTTATGGCAACGCTCTGGCAGCCTCTGCCGCTGTCCCCACGCCGGCCCACCAGGCCAAGAAGGGACATCATCATCATTACGCCGAAGGGAGAGATTTTATCTCTCATCCGTAAAGCAACAACAACGTCGAAGTTTATCAAAAGGCAAAGCACAGCAACAATGGCGACGCCCGCAGAGGTCCTTTCGACTCTCTACCCATGTCCCAGCCCCCCTGATAGGGAGCACGAGCATGCGCACATACGCCTTCACAGTGTACGTACATACATATGTATGCGTGTGGGTGTTGGGCTGTGGGTTCTTCCGTGTTTTGTTTTTATTTGTTGCAACTCAACTCGTTATGCAAAAAAATATTAAAATTGTGGTAAATAAATAAAATATAATATATGTACATACATACATATGTAAAAAGCATGTATACGCAGGCAGAGAACTTTTGCTGGCTTTCTTTCCGGCCCCATCTCTCTTACTCGCTCGCTCTGCTTTGCCATCTCTCGCTCTGCTGCGGCCGCCATTTCCAAGCGCCTGCGTTGGCGTCGGCAGCTTGATACCCAATTCTTGTGGGTACATTAGCCTAATGATGATTGAAACGACAAACGTGACGCCGAGTACCCCAAAAGGATCCTCTCCTCTCCCACCCGTCTCCTTGCGGCCCTCTCTTTCTTCTTTCATACAAATTCCTGTCTTTGATTTTTGAATTTGTCTCCCGTTGGATTTTCGTTAACGAAAAGGGGTTTTGCAAGGACAAGAGCGTACATTAAGAAAATAGAATATTAAAACGAAATATTTGCCTTATTTTTATAGTTATGTTACTTTCATGCTTTACATTTTTATAAAGCCAAAGGCGTTTGATATCTTTGCCTCCACCATTGATTTATAGTTAATTATTTTATGTTTTCAAATTCTAGGTACAAAAGGTGCAAAGAAAAACACACTTCAAAAATATTTGATACTTTTATTTTATACTCTCTTATTACTCGTTTCCCAGAGCTTTGTTTATAAAATTTCATATTTAGTGGCAAAAATATAAAAAATTAATAAAAGTATAATTATTAAAGATATGTATATGTATGTTTCATTTTGTTGCGAATTGGAGTTCGAATGCGAGCAGGACACAATTTAGATTTACTTAAATTTGTATATACATATTTTATTTGCGTTAAATGATTTTCTATGGGAACAGTCGACGAAAAATAGTAAATAACTATAGTTTCTCAGGGCGGTTACAGGAGTTACAAAACGACAAAGGAAAACAATTGTTAACTTGGCCTTCTGAAGTGATGTTTCTAGAAAAAATAGTATTAAACGAAACAGTTTAAACTAAATATCAAAACTTAAAGTTGTTAGAATCGGAACAATCTTATAGTTTAAGCAGTTTTGTTGCAACACATTTTTTATAAAATATAAAATAAAATTATACGGCAAATCTTATGAAAAACGAGGTTTACAGGAGGGGGTTAGGACTCAATTTGGAATCAAGTAAGAGTGTATTAACTGAGTTACTTCGATCTTGTGAAATAGCAGGTAGATTCTTAAGCACCTCTTAGAAGATGCAGCTACATAAGTATAAGGTAAGAAAATACATTGTTACTTTTTTTGTTAATATTATTTTTAAGTTGGAAGGCAAAGCGCCTTCCTTTTTGTAAATATGTACATACATACATAGCTGTTTAAAAAACTACATTTTCGTTGTGCACGTGGCCGTTGTTTACTGTTGTTTCTTTTTTGGGGCTCGCTTGGCGTTTTCTATATCACTTTTTTGTTTAGCTCACGTTTTATTGCACTTATTTACTTTGACGGCCGCTAATTGGTGGCCGTTGTTCTTCTTTTCCTGTTACTCTGTATTTCTGTTGGCCCGTAATGATCGTAGGCATTCCGTAAAGACTGGATAAGTGGTGTGCCCAACGGGTTGGCTAATTGGGGCTAGTGTTGCAAGGTCCTGAGACAAGAAATATGTTCTTTTAACTTAAAAGATCTTAAATTAGTTTTATTACAAAAACTATGCTAAGCTTGTCCGATCTTCGACTTTGCATTTTTTTAAGCTACAAGACGTATGTTTACTTACCATAAATCCAATTATAAAACTGAATAAATTAAGTTACGAATCATCGATTGCCAATTATCTATTATTTAAATATTCGTTATATGCAGTTTTGGGACATTCTCGTAAATATTGTGCTCCCTCCGATGAATCGCCATTGAAACTTATTCCTTCATTAACAATGTCTGCCCGAAAATGAAGCTTTCCACTTAATCACAAATATTAATTAATCCAGCCAGCAGTGCTATATTGTTTGGCACCGCCCCCTTTGCCTTTTTTGAATCCTTGCTAAGCGCGATGGCAGCCAGGCAATTATCTATTTATTTCATAATTTCAATAACTTCTCATACACTCGATTTGGGTGTGGGTTGGACCGGGGCAAAAGGCTGCTGTGATAGGTGGGTGAAATGGGTGGTGGTTTGTTTGGTTACTTGCCATGGTGGCTGGTTTTATTTCATGTAACTGACTGGTGGTGGTGGCTCCTGAATGCCGATGATGATGACTATGAGGTCTCGGTGGACGATGAAATTGTGTCCTGCGAGCCTGCCCTTGCCCTCTGCTGCTCTCTAGTTGAGACAAAAAATCACAAAAGGATGAGCGGCGGGAAAAATCAAGCACACACAACTCTCAGCCGAATGCAGCGCTGCCAGCGCTGGCGTCGCAGTCGGCGGCGGCTGCTGCCAATATTGTAAAAATTTTACGGCCACGAACTTTTGAGTTCAGTTGAGCAACACGTTCGTTCGCGTTTGCATGCGTCGCCGACAGCGACATTTTTCCCTTCGGTCCAATATTCACTGTTATTTCCACTACCGCCGAACTGTAGGCAACACTTTTGTGCCGAGCCGCCGGAAGTGCTGATTTTACGGTGGACCATTTCGACCGGAAGTGCTAGTTAAAATTCTGACAAAAAGTGAAAGAAATATATTTTTGGATTACCTTTGAAAGTAACACATTTCTATTCGATGACCGTAGAATTGAGTCGCTAAAAAAGGTTTGTTCCACCGAAACTTGTACGAATGATGTGTTTTCTGATCTAATTCAAAAACCGTCGGCAATTAAACGAAACCAAAGTGAATATACATACATATGTACATATTAATATTGTATTGCTGATAAAAGAGACAGAATTTATCAATGTTCTAAAGTCCTAAGATATTAAGTACTGTGGAGTTTTTATTAAAAAAAAAACTTTTTATTATTAAGCTTTACTTAGTAAAAGGCTCATTACAAAATATAAATTTTTTTTAAATTTAATAATAATAAAGGTATTATTAAAAGGTTAGAGAATATTTTATTTCAAGATATTTAGGATTCCTGAGTATTTAACGTCCTTAAAAATGAATCTTTTTAAGTCGATGTTAAAAAAATATTAGTTTACTTTCGTTGATTTATTCAGAAGTACTTCACCGTTCAACGTAATAAATAATGAGGATTAGCCTCATTAATATACATACATATGTATTTATTATGATAAATAACAAAGTTTGTCTACTCTCGCAGTAATTGTAGTTGTAATTGAGAATCTGTTGATTGATGTTGATGAGTAAGAAAGCACAGATATAGAACAATTATATGTATATAAAACTATTAAACGTTTGCTAATTATTTTGGTTCCTATTTAATTTGACCGATCGTTTCTATGACAGCTACATACATATGTACATATATGGGCTAATCCTGGGGTCGCGAACGTACGTTCGTACGCAATTAGTGCAAAAAGTTAAAGAAAAAAATGTTCTGAAACTTTTTTTTTTTGTTTCCGATAGCACTTGGTGAGTTCTTTTCTTAGAACAAATTATGGTTAAATAGATTTTTAATTTTCATAATATTGGCAAAAACATAAGGTCGTGAACGTAGTCGGTTTTGGCTTGCTCTAGCAAAATCCAAAAATCTGCGAATTGGATTGGAATATTATAATGCAATAACTTTACTTTTAAACTAGCTTTCGAGTCTATTCCCAATTAAATATCTCTATTACTTTTTTTTTAATTAAATTAAGTACGGGTCGCGAACGTACGATTTTTCCATCGGAATTTGGACGCTGTTTTTTATTGTTTCAATACATTAGAAGATCATATATGTATGTATGCATTTTATTATTAATATTTGCATTCTTCTAGAGATGTTAGAAAATAAAAGTCAAAGCATAAGTCCTCTGTTTAGAAGAAATAACGAAAACAAAACATGACCTTTTTTTTGCAGTTTTTCATCAAAATAATGAAAAATTGCGATTGCGAGAATATGCTCTTGAATATTTTGAAATTTGCTTTAGAATATGATAAAGGCAATCAAATTTGATCAATTGGACCATATTTTATTGTAACTATGTTGATAAAAATAATTTTAAAGAAGTTTTTTGGCCGAAGTAAACCTTTCTAAGGATTTGCCCATAAATGATGTAGTCATCTAATACTAACAAAATAAAGACCGAAATTCTGAAAAATTAAAGAATTTGATACAAATATGCTAAAAAAAGCTTATTTATAATCTATTCTATTAATTTTCCGATCGTTCATATGCCGGGTTTTCGACCTATTTTAATTAATATTAAAATTCTAAAAACGCAACAATTTCATGCCTCAGATAATAGGGAAATGTTTTTAAAACGGTGCTATTTGATTATGTTTTCTTTTAATTTCACAATCGTTCATACGGCAGCTACACATATAAATAATTGCACATTTTAGATTTCATTAAAATAGCTCAAATAAATCCTTCCTTGCATTGGCTTGGACTATAATACCCTGGAAGTGTAAGACTACTATAATATTAGTAAGCACTAATACGCATATAAGTATATTGACTAAAATCGTTGCGGAAGCCTTACAAGCTTCATGACATTCTGGAAATATTTGGCACCTCACTCATTGGATTGTTTTTGGAAATTCCAAGTCGGAGGAGAGTGTTCGCAATGCACCTGTTACCTCAATCTGCATTGCCGTAATGAAGCTTATTTGGCTCAGACACGATGACCGCCTCAGCTACATATGTATTTAGTTAAGTCTGCTTAAAAGCAGCTTGAGTCAGGGGCATGTTTAGTGAGCAGCACAAACAATGGGACGAGTAGGGAGTCGATGGTCGGGATTTCACGCACCTGGGGGCAATAACAACTGTCACTGCAACGGCCACAATAATGAAGCAGCAAACTGTGACAAAGTCTCAATTAGCCTATCGCATTGCCGCAGACAGACACGGGTGCAACGTGCAACTAGGGGCTAAGAGCGAAACGGGTGGAGCATACAATTAAGCAAATGGATAGGTGCACTGAAACAAAATTGTATACAATAGGGTAAGAGAAAACTAATTTTAATATTTAAAAGTATAAAAATGTAAACTGCTTTCCAACTGGTTTGAACAGCTGAGATTGTGGGAAAATAATACATACATATATCAGCTGTTGCTTAAAAACTGAATTAACTGGAAACTTGGTCATCTCAATGATACGAAATAATATTTTCAACTAATGTATTGCAAAGCAATCAATGTACTTTACTGGCTTATATTATTATTAGTATTTATTCCAATACTGTTTGTGCATTCAAACTAATCTTCCAAGAGCTTGAAGTTCAAAATTATTTGGGTTTATACACTTCTTTTCATAAGAATATTCAATCGATCTTATCTTATTCAAAATAGTATATGTACATTTAAATCTAGTTCCGAGATTCAATCAATTTCATGTATTCACTTGTATGTCTCTAATCTAAGATATATTCGATTGAAGGTTTTCAACTGCAGCGTTTAATTAACAAAGGTCAAATCGGTTGAATAAATTTTTATTTTTATTTTTTTTCGGTTTTATTTTATGTGTATTAGCGAAAGCAGGCCTTAACCTGCGGTGATCCTTTGTTCCATCTCAGGGTACTCTATTGACCGAGAGGTTCATGGAAGAGCAACTACCTGCCCAGGCTAGGGATCACATTTCACTTAATTGTATGGATTTAATCAAGGTGTCATTGACACCTGGGCTGCCAGCAGCAACGGAGCAGTGCCGAAGCAACAATTAATACGAAACCATTTCTCCCATTTGCAGGAAGGCACGAACCGAAGAGGTGACAAAGAAAGACTTGAAGACAGCGTCAAATACCTAAGCATGCTGCAGAATCCTTCCAAATATCACGCAAATCCTTTGTCGCACTTCCTGGCATTGCATAACACGCAAGCCAGCGGTGGGGGGATGGGCGTGGGGGGAATCCCTGCACATGGTCAACAGCATCATGCGCTGCCCACAGCAGCGCTGGCAGCAGCGGCAGCGGCAGCCGCCGCAGTCTCGGCGGGTCAGAGTTCATACCAAATGGAGCACCATCAGCAACATCATGATTTACAACAGCATCATATGCAGCATCATAATCATCATCATCAGCAACTCCAGCAGAAGGACAACCATCAACACCCACCGCCGACGACTGGGAGCAACAGCAGTAGTCACAGCAGCAACAGCAGTAGTAACAATAGCCATACTAGCAACATCAACCACCGGGAACAGTTGGCGGCGGCCGCCACTGCGACGTCGCACGCGCAGCTCATCGAGGCGGCAGCGGCGCATTCCTCCCTCGACGTGGGCAAGTCCTTCACTATTGCCGCCATTTTGGGTCTGCAGAACCAACACAAGGACTACAACAACGCCATTAATTTGTCACTCCACGACAACAACACTGGCAACAATAGCAGCAGCAACCACAACAATAACAACGGCCAGAATATAAACAACTTTAATTGTGATAGCAGCGCCGGCAGTGGCCGCTACTTGCATGGTGGACAGCATTCGCACACGCATCCACAGCAGGCGGGATTCGCTGCCGTAGCCGCCGCCGTAGGAGCAGCTCCTTCCGCATTACAAAGCCTTCAACAGCTCCATCAGCAACACCACGCCCAGCAGCAGGCCTCACTCAGCTTTCAGCGAGAGAAGCTCAAATCGGGTAAGATACATAGAAGATTAATTAATTAACTATTCTATTTATGTATAAACATTAAAATCAAGAAAGTTCGGTTGTACATATGTATGTAACTCTACACAAAATTAAGATGGATTTTTTTAAGAGGCATATACATAGGCGGTAGGCGGTATATTTTTAAACACTCAGTCGCTAGTTTCAATAATATACATATATTTTTGTTTTAATAAACCGACCGAATTAGTAAAAAGCGTTTCTCTAACCATTTTTTTTTATATTTTAAAAATTTGGATGTCTAGGTTTATATAACTGTTATCATCAACGTAACACTGATGGGACAATAATCTTTCAGTTTTTTTTCAGTTGCTTTAAAGTCCATTGAACGAAAATGTTGTAATTCATTAAAAATTGGCATATCTAGGAGTTGATGAAAATATATCGAAAAACAACAAACAGACATGGCTAGTTCGGCACTTCATGCTATATATACCATATATATGTACATATGTTTATACATGAATACGGAAGTGGCAGACTTCCGATTAAAATTATTATATTTTTGACAGATAAAGATTTGACTAAAACAATATTATAATCTATTATTTTCCAGACTCCCATAAGAAAAGTGCCCTGAAGAACAAGCGTGTCCGCACTATTTTCACACCTGAGCAGCTGGAGTGCCTGGAAGCGGAGTTCGAGCGGCAGCAGTATATGGTCGGGCCGGAGCGGCTCTATCTAGCGCACACGCTTAAGCTAACGGAGGCGCAAGTGAAGGTGTGGTTCCAGAACCGTCGGATCAAATGGCGCAAGCATCACCTGGAGCTCACCCAGCAGCGGCTAGCGTTGATTCGGCAAACACAGATACCCGGGACCACGATCTTGGGAAATCAGGGTCCCGGCTGTACAGCTAATCCAGCGTCACACTCAGTTTCTACGGATCTTACAGCCGATAGTGCAGCGTCGCCGAGGAGTCTTCAAGAGGAGGAGGATAATGAGGACAGCAAACAATCGCTGTCGCTTTCCGGCGCCATGCCGCCGATAAGTCGGGGTCAATCCGAGTCAGATCTATCCATTTGCAACGATTCCCTGGACGGCGACAGCCTCATGGATGGTAGTGAAGAAGCTTAAAATAATATTTCAGTGAAAAGCCAAAATGTTCTGTAAATATCGTCAAAATAAATATGTAAAATACGGTTTATCTTTGCCTCATTATCAATTATTCGGCTGAAGGTAATGCCAAATTAAAAAGCAAGATTGTACACATTGTACACAGTTACATCGGCTCCTGCTCTTTTTATTTCAATTACCTATCAGATAAATCACACTCTTTATCATTGCTGAGCCGCTGCCCTTGCAATGCGATCGTGGCAGGATAGGTGCACTATCTGACCATTCGGGTAGCGCACGAAGGCTGATTGGCTGGGAAAGCGTTTTTTACACTCGGGGCACACACTGAACTCGTTTATTTCAAAGCTTATGTTGCGCTGCGCCTGCAGCGCGACCTCTAACCGATTGGCCTCTGCCTGCAGCAGGCCGCACATCATCTGCATCTGGTGTTTGTCGGCCAGCTTTTTGCGTATCGACTTATCAAGATACTTTTCCAGCTGCGGCATGGGCATGTCATCGGGAAGATGCTACACGGAAAATAGGGGATATAATTGAAGATTTTCAAGTAAATAAAAGGGGGAGCTAATTGTTACCTCAAATATTTCGAATGGATCTATTTTGGTGGCGTATTCATTGAGCAAGTCCACGGCCACCTTCCGGTTGACCTGAACAAAATCCGGATGCAAAGTTACACCCTCGTAGAGTGGCTGTGCGGGGGGAATTAGAATACACTTGATGAGCGTGTGGAATATATTCTCATCGTCATTATAATTGGCTTCTGCATAATCCGTCGCCTTGGCCACATCGCCAAGCACTTGTATATATATGGCTAGCACCTTATCATGTTTCTTCAGCCGGCCGAGGATGAGGGCACGCTCCTCCATCAGCATATTGGTGGGGAATTCTTCTAGCATGCGATCCGGCGAATAGAAGTTGGATTCGTCCAGCATTTTGTAAAGCTTGGCACGCATTATCTTTAGGTTAGAAGGCTCGCCTTCTTCACTAGAAGATCCCTCCTCACTAGAAGAACCCTGCTTTGCCAGGAGGCGTTGCACCTGCTCGCGGTACTGCTTGAGAAGCACGTTATGCAGCAGAGTGGTCGTGTTGTGCCTCTCGTTAATAAGGTGCTCCAAGTAGGGAATGACTTGTGACTTGTGTTTGCTGATTAGAAAGTCCAAGACCTTGGCCGGCGGAAGGGACTCCTCCTCATCATCATCTAGAAGTTGTTCGGTGAAAATACTTAGACCCTCCTCGGGATGCTCCTGCAGCACCCAGTCGGCAAACTCGAAGATCAGTGGCAGGTGATCGGTGCCGAGTTCCTGCAGATATCGGATCGTTCGCTTTCGTCCTTGCAGCACCGAACCCTCAATGGCCGCCTGCTCTCGGAGCAACTTAAGGGCATCCCTGTGCTTGCCCTTCATTTGATATAGAATGATCAACTCAGAAATCTTGTTGTGTTTCTTCAGTGTCTTCTCGGATTCCTCCAGATGGCACTGGTTGAGGCGAAGGAGAGGCGCCACCAGCGAATCGTTTGTCTGTAGGTAACACTTAAGCAACGTGGTATCGATTATTTCTAGTAAAGACTTTGAGCTGCTCTTGGCGTCGCGCAACTTCACAACTTCCCGTTGACGGGCCAATGCCAGGAACTCGATCAGCGCCAAGTAGGCATCCTCCAAATCGCCATCCTCCGTTGGCGGAGCACTTGATGGAACGGCTATGTCTTCTGTGCCAGGCTTTGGCTCGGGCACCAAATTGGGAAACAGTCGGATAACATCATACGGATCTATGGCCGCCTTCTCGAACTCTGTCATGGCCGACGAGAACTCCTTGTTAGTGAAAAGCTCTTTGGCATAAAGCATGTGAATCTGTCGAATGGTCTGGGCCCTGTCCTCCGCAGGTTCATTTGAGAATTGCTAAGAAGGCAATGAGCGATTGTTAGATTTTATCGCAAACTTCTCGACCTGGACTTACTGTCAGCTCTATGGCAAGTTGAAATTTCTTCTGCTGCAGCAGCTGTTGACGCTGAGTAGGTATTTCAACAAGGCGGAGACACCACAGCTCTGAGGTGGCGGCGGCGAAGATGGTTCCCTTGTCGGCGTGCACCAGGAAGCGTGTTTTCTGCAGCTCGGGAATGCTTTGTACCAGAGTGTCCTTGCCCACGAGACTACGAACTTCGATGGCATTATTTACACGCCCAACGGCATAGGGATCATCCCAGACTGTAGTTGATTAAAAAATTAATATAAAACAAGAAAGGAAGCTAACTTCGGCTCACCGAATTTTGTATACCCTTGCAGAATGAAATCAAATAATTGAAATTCTGAAATAATAATAAGTTGCCAAATCTCAAATTTGATGAAAATGTATTGATATTATACATTTTTTCCTGATTGTTCTTATGGTAGCTATAGGATATAGAAGTCCAATTTTCATGAAATTAAAAACGAAATTAAGTGGCCAAATATCAAAATTTGGTAAAAATATGTTGAAAACTGAGTTATACTTTTTTTCGAACATTTTTCCGATTGTTCCTATGACAGCTATATGCAGCTTTAAAACTGAGGGACGTATAATCGTATAATCGGACAGACGGACATGGCTAGACCGACTCGGCCGATGATCCTGATCACTGAGTTGCAAACTTCCGACTGAAATAATAATAATAATAATACCCTGCAAGCGTATAATTATGACCGAATTATTGGATCTCTACCCAAATCTAGCAATGGGCTCGACCAAAGCAGTGGAGTGAGCGAATTCTTGTTCTCCATACCACCCGGTCGCACATTCTCAAAGGAACTGGCGTTGCCATCCTTGTGATCTTTGTACTTGCTGGGATCGACGACCACCAGGTAATTGTCTTTGGAAATACCAAGCATATTGTTTCGTATCAAACAGATACACGGATCTCTGCTGATGCTCGAGGACGTGAGGAAGAGATCATGCTTCTTTGGTGTCTTGCAGGATATCTGCACAACATGAAATAGAGAACACCTAATTACTATTTTAAAGGTTGATCGCTTACATCGTACACCACATATTCGTCTTTATAGCCCACGCATACGGCATGACCAGCCCAACACAAGGAGCGGGGCACATCGCTCAGCTCAATGCTCAGCTCCAGGGAGTCCAGCTTGTCTTTCTTCCAAAAGAAGAACACCAGACGCCGCTTAATGGCACAGCACACACGGATAAAAGTGGCAACTTCGCCAGTAGTAGACTTTTGCGAGTCCACGTCCATGGCAAATATGGTGCAGCCCTTCGTGTCCTTGGCACTGTGCATAAAGGCGAAATTGCTCTCGATGCGGCTGATGTCGCAAACCTGCAACAGGCTGTCGGAGAGCACAAAGAGCAGGTTCTCCTCAACAGTCACCTCCATCTGGGTGATGGGTTTCCTGCTGAAGTTCTTGTTGAACATGCGCATGTCCACGCCAGCCACTTCGTCTACCGAGTACATGATCAGCTGGCCGCTTCGGGTGCCCAGGATGACATGGTTACCTGGAACGTAGCCCGCCCGATGAGTGATTCGGCTGTGTAAATTCCTTAGCTTAGTCTCACTTACCATACGCCGCGATGGACTCGATTTGAACGCCCTGCTTAAGGATTGAGTGCACATTGTAGGCCTGGTGCATCTTGATGCGGACCACAGGTACCGGTGATTTCCGTAAAAGCAAATACTCAGATACAAAAACAATTAGTCCAAAAACATTTATTAGAGGTGGGGAAACATTGATAACTTATTTTCAAAGAAAACTATCGATTATTTTATTTTGATTTTATTTTATATTTTTAAGCGATTTTGCAGCTGACGCAGAGAATGTGATGGCATCGGGAAAAGTTGAAAGTCAAGGCAGGGTTAATGTTGCTGTTGCGATAGCACTTTTTGCAATGAATCCCTTATTATATTAACTAAAATCGAATAATTGTTCTATGTTTCAGAAATCTAACGCATATTATCCTGTGTGTGTGGTAACACTGGCTAAAAACATCGATGAATCGATATATATTATATATATAAGTATCAGCCATGTTTTCCGCCTCTAATCTCCATTGACAGTAGAAAAAAGTAGCTTGGAGTTTTACAATCTTGTTAAAGTTCATAAAAGCATCGACATGTCTATGTCCAAGACCACAAACACCTACAATCGTCAGAATTGGGAGGATGCGGAGTTCCCTATCCTCTGTCAGACTTGTCTTGGCGACAATCCGTATGTCCGCATGATAAAGGAGCGATTTGGCAAGGAGTGTAAAATCTGCACGCGCCCTTTTACCATATTTCGATGGTGCCCAGGCGCTCGAATGCGCTTCAAAAAGACTGAAATTTGCCAGACATGTGCGCGGCTTAAGAATGTTTGCCAGACCTGCCTCTTGGACCTTGAATACGGTCTGCCAATTCAGGTGCGCGACGCGGCCCTGAAGGTGGCAGACAACATGCCACAAAGTGACGTTAACAAGGAGTACTACATACAGAACATTGACGCCCAGCTGCAGGATGGCGATGGCACTGAGGCAGCTGGTGCAGTCGGGCGCTCCTTGGCTGCAAACGAAATGCTATCCAAGCTGGCACGCACAGCCCCTTACTACAAGCGGAACAGGCCCCATATTTGCTCTTTCTGGGTCAAAGGAGAATGCAAACGAGGAGAGGAGTGCCCTTACCGTCATGACAAACCAAATGAACCTGACGATCCTCTGTGTGAACAGAACATCAAGGATCGCTACTATGGCCGGAATGACCCAGTGGCCGAGAAGATCATGAAGCGAGCGGCTTCTCTTCCCACTCTTGAGCCACCAGAGGACCGCAATATCACCACACTGTATGTTGGAAATCTTCCCGAGGAGATCACGGAGCCGGAGCTACGGGACCAGTTTTACCAGTTCGGAGAGATCCGTTCCATTGCGCTAGTCCCACGCCAGCAGTGTGCTTTTATACAGTACACTAAACGGGGCGCAGCAGAACTTGCCGCTGAGCGCACTTTTAACAAGCTCGTCATTCACGGTCGGAAGGTCAGCATCAAGTGGGCGCATTCCCAGGCAAAACAGGGCACAGCGGCAAAGACAGATAGGCGCTTTGATGTTACGGGCATTCCGCCACCCAGCGCCAAGCCGAATGATTACTTTAATTTGCGCCAGGAGCAAATAAACGTCATGCCAGCCGGCATGAAACTGCACCAGCTACCGTCAAACTTGGTTCCTGCATCGGCATACCAAATGTACGGGCAGCCCACCTACGCTGCACCCTACAGCAACGCTAACTCTACAGTCACGTCTACCTCTGGTGTGAATCTAGACTCGATTCCACCGCCCCCTGGTCAAATACCGTATCCGAGCCAGGACGCCAGCCGAATGGGGGCTGTTAAAAAATAGATCGGGTTATGTTTTCCTTTGTGAAACCTATTTTTTATAAATATCAATAAAACTTCAAAATAAATCTTCGCATATGTTTCTTTGGTGCAATGTTAAAATTACTTTAAAAATATTGTATATTAAGATGACAATGGCCAATGAATATTAAAATCCGCGAAAAGAATTTGTAATAAATAATTGCGGGAGTAATATATTTACAACAGGAATGCTACACAAATAAGTATCGCTATAAGTCCAAACAACCATTCACTTCAAGGGAATTTGGAGAAAGTCGAAATCGAAATAAATTAATTCAATTTTGAAATGGAGGTTTATTTTAGTCGATGATCGATTATAACCGATAATTAATAGAGAATCTCTGCCAACTTATTTGTATCTACTTCAAGACATGCCCATTTTATATTCCTTTAGAATGTACTTTTTAATTGTATAAAAATCGCCGACCGGATATACATATATAAATAGGTGTCATACGTACAACCAGGAAATTTGTATGGTATTTTCATATGATTCGATTGATTGATGGATTTGTCCATTTTTTGTATTATAATAGAGTTTCGGTTTTAAATGTATGAATAGCAGACATTACTTTGCTATTTTTCTACAAATAATTTTTTTTAAGCAAAACTAACGATAAATAATAGATTCCAATGTGTTAAATTTGTTATTAATAATAACAAATTATTATTATTAATAACAAATTATTCGTAATTGAATAAGAAATTAAATAAAAATAACTTAATGTTGGATAGTTTTAGAGCCCATCTGTAATATTGCGATGGAGTCACTGCAAGTACATATGAATATTACATATTTGTATTTTACAGAAAGTGTCATGCGTGTACGTTGATTAAAAACAATCGTTGCCATTCCCAGTGGCACGCGTGGCAACGATTTAAATACTTGTTGAGCAGCTCTATGATTTTCTTCCAGTCCGTTTGAAAACAATCAGATAAGTAGTACTGTCCCCAGCCATGACAACGGCCTACCTTGGTACAATTGTTCATACAAAGTCTTTTGGAGAGTTTGAGTCCTTCGAAAATGGGTTCCTTGTGGTGGACAGCAGCGGAAAGGTATGCATGTGTTATTGCTTGGAATTTATATACTAGTTGCATATATTTCCTGCAGATAATAGGTGTTGGTAACGACTACCAGGAATGGATTTCCAGAAACTCAAACAAGATCATAGATTTGACCGAAGTGACCCTTTCGGACTATCAGTTCCTGATGCCCGGATTTGTGGACTGTCATATACATGCACCCCAATATGCGCAAATCGGTCTGGGACTCGACATGCCACTTCTCGACTGGCTCAACACGTACACATTCCCCTTGGAGGCAAAGTTCTCCGACCAGAATTACGCCCAGCAGGTCTACAAGAACGTTGTTGTAAGTAATAAACTCTCATCGAAATTTAGGAGGGCCCGTATTTCTTATCATTTTAGCTGCCTATACATACATACGTATATGGTATATATATACATATATATATATATATATACGTATGTATTGTATGTACATTCACTACACGTCCCTCGTCATAATGTTTTCCGTAATCCAAACTGTGGTCGACCATCCAGAAAATCTACTGATGATATTGTAATACTCCCAGTCAGCAACGCTGCGCAGTGGAACCACTCTGGCTTCCTATTTCGCAACGAACAATCTGGAATCCACGTTGATATTGGCGCGGGAGGCAGTACGTCAAGGCCAACGGGCGCTAATTGGCAAGGTCTGCTCCAATTGCAACAGTCCCGACTACTATGTGTGAGTATTGACGGATTTTGTATAAAATGGAGTCATTTCAACATATTGTTTTTGCTAGGGAGGAGACAGAGCAGTCGGTCTTTGCGACAATAACTTTTGTGGAAGAGATGAAAAAGCTTGGTAGTCCGCTTGTATTGCCTACGATCACGCCCCGGTTCGCCCTTAGTTGCAGCAAGGAACTCCTTAAAGAGCTTGGCGATATTGCAAAGCGATTCGACCTTCATATCCAAAGCCACATAAGCGAAAATCTTGCAGAGATTGAGGTCGTAAAGGGCATCTTCAAAACCAGTTATGCCGGAGCATATGACAACGCTGGATTACTTACCGACAAGGTGTGCCTTTGATTGTCCTTCCAAACTTCCAGTTTAATTGTATTATTTTTTCGTAGACGGTCATGGCGCATGGCGTGCATCTGGAGGACGATGAGGTCGACCTTCTGAAAGCTCGGGGCACCTCTGTGGCTCATTGTCCCGCTTCAAACACAATGCTTAGCTCGGGACTGTGTGATGTCCAGCGGCTGATTAATGCTGGAGTGACGGTCGGTCTTGGCACTGACGTGTCGGGTGGAAACTCGGTATCAATTCAGGACGCCTTACTACGTTCGTTGGACGTTTCAAAGCACCTGGACTTCTTCAAGAAGCAAAACATACGGGGTTCCGGTGAGGCTAAAACGCCCGATCCCACCTACGTTCAGCTTAAGTATAAGCAGGCTCTTTACTTGGCCACTTTGGGGGGTGCAAAGGCGCTCTCGCTTGACCACCTGACTGGAAATTTTGTTGTGGGCAAGGAGTTTGATGCTTTGCTGATTGATGTGAGCGTCGTTGATAAGCCAGTGCGGCGGCTAAACGTTGACGAGCTTTTGGAGAAGTTTATCTACACTGGAAGTGATCGTAATATTCTGGAAGTCTTCGTGGCTGGCAAGCGCCTTAAAAAGGAACAGTAAAAAGAGGAGGAAATAACAGCAGCATATATAAAGAATTTATTTCTATACATAGAGATAGTCGGTAATACTTTAACGGAATTAACCGATATATGTATACTATTATGTACAGTACATGTTTTATACTATATACTCAAAACAGTGTCATACATAAACTTTATATACTACTTTTAACTTTAGTTTCAGTTGAAAGCTTAATCACATATTGGCTATAAGTGAAGTAGAAGTACTTTACGTTACACTGCACCATCAACACAGAGGGGAGTCGAACTTCCCGCGTAATTCAGTGACACATTTGTGAATGTCTGAAGGATTTGCCTTTTCTCCGCTTTTCCAACTTTGTGATAAAAATAGAATAGGCTTTAAGGGTACCAAATTAAGTATGTTGTCCTTAGGATTCTCGGAATTTTAAAGGGTCAAAAATGTATACTCCTTTAGTGGCATCATCCATTGCAATGACTTGAAGAGCTTAGGTTTTGTAATAACTTTACACTAGTTTTAGCTATGAGTAATTAGGTAATTACAACTAATTGGGGTACTTATCGATAGAAGTAGGACGCGTTTTACGCATTGAACATGTTTTGCTGCGTGGCATCGTTTTCGAAATCTGTCCAGGCATTGTTCAGTTCCATGAAAATGAGTTTGGCAATCTCCTCGTTTTTGGTTCCATTATGCTATGAGAGGAAATTGCGTTAAACCAATTAGCAAATAGCTTTGACACTGCATTGCACATACCTTATCTGGATGGACGGCCAGGCAGGCACGTCGATATGCTTTCTTAACCTCTGCTGGTGTTACCATGGAGGACATCTCACAACGCTGCCACTTGGCATTATCCCACAGAACGGTGTGCATAGAACAGAGAAGCGCCCGGATATTATTTTTCTTGCCGTCGGTCTGTGGAAAGTGAAAACAATATGGAAAATGTCTATTTAAAAGAAAGTAAACGATCCCTTACCCATTCCATTATGAGCACTTTCTTGGGATCCATGTCCTTAACTAACTCCTCCTTTCGCATTTCGTTAATAGATCGTGGACCTTGGTTCATTTTACTGCCAAAAGAATAACCCTGTTGCCCTAGAATGTCTGCGAATATGTCGGAATTCTTGCTTCCGCTAAAGCTTGATTGCTGCGCTGGCTTTGGTGAATCGAAATGAACTCTGCTGTAATCGGGACGGCCTTGGGCAGATTGAGACTGCGGTGGCTGTGGAGTAGTTTTGATGAAAGTGCCGTGTGCTTGTTGCTGCTGCGGAGTTGTGGTCTGAGAGGGTTTGTGTGTTGGACTAGGGAACTGCGTCTGTTGGGGGCTACTGCCAGCCTGAGATTTTCCACTGACCGTGCTGCGGGGGAAGTTTATGTTAAGTCCGGATGCTAGATTCGCAATGTCAGCAAATGGGTCAGAAGGTGCCGTTGGTGGCTGGATTGGTGAAGACTCTTTTCTAGTCATTGGTTGGGTTACAAAACTTGGCAAAGATCCCCCATATGGCGGAAGAGTGGCTCCTGCAGTGGGCTTAAGGCTGGTTACATCGCTGTGATCTGCCGATCCAAAAAGGTCGAATAGGTCCGAGTTGATTTTTGCCTGATGCGGCGGCAGCAACGGCGCTGCTGGAAGGACATCTGGTATTGGTGCCGAGCCTATACCGGTGGAGTTATCATCGCCGAAGGCCCCCAACAAATCAAAACTGGCATCAGTACTGGGCATGGCGCTTCCTAGGGGGTTTGCTGCTGGTGCTTCGCTGGGTTGCTGATTGAGGTTGAGCAGATCAATGGGCGGGGAAGGCTCTGGGGTAGCCATCGGAGGGTCACGGGAGGTCTCTGTGACATCCGGCAAGACGAGCGGAGAACTGGAACGCTCAGGTTTCCTCAGAGAAGGAGGAGGGGGCAATGTTCGCGTGCTTGGCTTTGTGACTGAAATAGGCTAATTAGTAAATTGTCCAGAGGCTACCCAGGTGCAATTACCAAAGTTATCGAGCATTTCGGCGAATTCCAGGTCCGAGCTAAAAAGGTTACTTGGTGATCGTTCGGATTTGGCTGGCATCCATGGTGGCTTGTGGCTGGGAGGAGATTCCGAATCGGTTACGGCCAACGAGAGGGACACGCAAAAGGTCGACGCCACCTGCTCAGGATCTGGCAAGTCGTCGAGATCACTGCTGTTGAAGGTTATCAACGTTTCCGGCTCGGGGATAAATCCTGTGTTTATTTGGAACTGACAGATTTTAAGACCCTGTGGACGCACCATTCCCTTACGGGCGTGGTATAATACAATTGTCACGTCGCCACATACAGTCAGATTAATAGGTAGCACTAATTTACCCGGGCCGGCCTGGTGTAAGCTGTAAGGTTTGTTTGGCATGGTGAAAAAAAACTTATCTGGATAGAGTTTGTCCCGATCTTACCGCATGTTTTCATAGTCTTGCAATGTGCTGAGCATCATCTTCTCATTACAGTACACCTCCATATAGATACGACAGCCATCCCGTGCCTTGGTCATTCTGGGAACAGGCTGACAGCTAAGTGCCACCAAATTAGTGTTCTTATAATGCGGCAGGAGAGGAGTGGGTCGCAAAATATCGCCAAAATAATACAGGTAACGGAATTCGGAGGGTCGCATATTAATAGTGTGTCGCTTGACAGCAAAAACCTGAACAGCATCTTCTGGCTCTTGAAGCAAGCCTGCATACATCAGTAGAGCGCTTACAATAGTGGCGGCAGTGCACCCTCCCGAATCTCCAGTCTGAATGATTACAACCGATTTGGCGTCAGCAGTGAGGAAGTTGTACATGTCCGCTGACACTGTAAAAAGGCCCTATTGTAAGAGACAGGATAAAATTATTGGTATGAGATTTGCTTCTCCAACTGTTGTAAAAATTACTTTTTCTTATTATTCTTGAACAAAAATTGTATAAAAAAAAGGCGGAACGGTCATATATTTAAATTCGCCAAATGGTCAACCAGGGCGAATATTAAAATATTGTATTGTATTAAAATATTAAATTATATCACTTTAGATTTTACTTTTACTCTAGGAAGATAGGTAATTCGTTTGATCTCTTAAATAAGAGTATTATTAAAATTATGTTTTAAAGAAAGCCTATACTAGGGAAAACGTTAGCGGGAAGACAAGAAAAAACAATCGTTTGCAAATGAAGTTAAAATTTTTCAAACATATTAAAATCGGGTTCAGAAAAATCTCAGGGTATATGCGTAAACAAAGAAGTAATACCGAATTTCGAAACATTGAGTTGTTCATTTCATATATACTGCACAATTTTACATTAACAGTTTTACATTATTTCACATTAATTCATTTTCCAACTGTTTTTATTTTATAGGTATCCATCTGCAATTATTTCTGTCGAAAGGTACGGACGAACATTCATAGCTAAATCGACTCGACTGGTAATACAGATAAAGAATAACAATGTACTTATACTTAATGTGGTCGGCGGACCACAGCTATTAAATATAGTCGCATGATTTTCATAAAACTGAAACCGAAATTCCGAAATATTACAAATTGAACAAATCTCAAATTAGATGAAAATATGTTGATAAACAGCGAGTATATGATTTGTATACCCTTGCAGGGTATAATAATTTCAGTTATAAGTTTTCAACGCAGTGAAGGAGACATTGCCGATACTATAAAGTATCTTGATCAGGATCAACAGCCGAGTCGATCTAGCCATGTCCGTTTGTCCGTCTATGTATGTAGAAGACTAACTGCAAAGTTTCATTCAGATAGCTTTAAAACTGAGGGGCTAGTTTGCGTAGAAACGGCCAGACGGACATGGCTAAATCGACTCGGTTGTTAATCCTGATCAAGAATATAAATAATATATAGATGCCTCCTTCACCGCGTTGCAAACTTCTGATTCTAACAAAGTATAATACCCTGCAAGAGTTTAATCACAGTTTTGTTTTAATAACATTAATACCTATTTTATCACGATGCTTACATATGTATATTTGTATTTATTTAAAAAAACCTCATACCTGCAGATTGGGAGCGTGAGCCTGCGGGCATCCAAATACATAGCCTGCCTCAACTGTACGCACGGGTGGTGGTAATCGCGGTACTGAACGCGGGCCAAAATTGTAAATGCTTATCTTTTGTGGAGAAAAGCGACCCTCTAAAGACAGGCGGACGTCGTCGATGTTGTTGGTCTTGTAGGCTGACTCAAAGCCGTCGGACGGGCAAGGCATCACCAAGATACGGGAGGTAATATAACTGATGTCAAGATCGTTGCGGGCAATTGATTGTTGCACTGTTTGCATTACTTTGGTGGATGTATCCTTAATGTTCTTAAACAGTGTTCCAGCACCTCCACGCAGAGACGACAGTAGGCTACCGTGTCCATTGCTGGAGGATGGCGTGGAAGTAGAGGTAGGCGCTATTTGGGGCGCGGCAGAAAAGGCCTCAGGGTAAAATTCTGATTGTACGGAGGTCTTTTGCGCTGGACTCTCAGCTGGAGACGACTCGATAGGAATGCCCCTTAAATTCAGACTTCCTTTAAGGGACCAGTTGTTTGTTTCAGCGATAGATGCAAGCCGCTCAAGCACCATTGCAATGTC
Organism: Drosophila mayri; assembly: GCA_008042485.1. NCBI lineage: Eukaryota > Metazoa > Arthropoda > Insecta > Diptera > Drosophilidae > Drosophila > Drosophila mayri. The sequence goes on from VNJN01006365.1 coordinate 50,650, forward strand.
CAAACGCTCGGCGGGATTAACTTTAAAACAACCCGTGATGATGTCTCGGAAGCACTGATATCGTGCATCTGGTGGAAGAATGTAATTGGCGTTAATGATGCGCAGTTTCCCACCATCTTCAAAAGGATGCCTGCGATAGCAGAGAAAGTAAAGAATGCAGCCCAGAGCCCAGATATCAGTTTTAGGTCCGATTGGGTTGTTGGACCAAGTGTCAAGCATTTCCGGAGCTCGGTACATGGGCGTCGTTACAGTGTTTAGCTGGTCCTCCAGCATGTTTCGCTGATGTGCACTCCACTCAAATGTAGGCGAGAGAACCTCCTTGGTGGCTGAGCCGAAGTCACATAACTTGATCTGATTATCGTTTCCAATGAGAAAGTTCTCAATCTACAACAATTAGGAGGATCAATACGGTCTAGTTCGCCGATAATAAGTGGATATACCTTTATGTCTCGATGGGCTATCGGTGGCGCTTGTGCGTGCAAGTACGCGACACTCCGCGCCATTTGGTAGAATATTTTCAATACCAAAGAGGGATCAAAGGTTGGAGTTTCAGCATTGAAGCAATCTATCAGGGAGCCGCCTATAAATGCAAATATTTAAAGCAGTTTAAAACATTTTCAGCTATTATAATGCGGTGCTTACCTTTACACAATTCTGTAAGAAGAAGGTACTGGGCACCCTGATGCGGCGACGGGGCGATGTAGCTGGACCCCACAAAAGTGACAATGTTTCCGTGGCCTGAAAGCTGCTTGTGTATACCGATCTCATTGATGATGGCGTTGCACGCCTGCTGATCAGCGCCGATCAGACGCTTGAGGGCGTATTCAGTGCCAGTTTGCACATCTTGGGCAACGTACACAAAGGCGTATCCGCCTGGTGGATGGAAGAAAGAGAGGAAATTGATAACGCTGCGCTGATAAGGGGCTGTATTAATGAATATTCATAGGACAGTTGAGTGTCTTCCTAAGTTCAAAACAAAAAGGGGTGTTAACCAGTCTTACCAGAAGGACCATTTTGACATAGCTACAATCTAGAATAAGGACATGCTGTGAAAAAATACGATCACATGACTCATGGTGTATACGCAAGTAATGGTTAGGGAATCTGAATTTAGATTGCATTGAAAAAAACGTTGCCATAGTAATCCTACTTGCCTAAAATCTTGGCTTGGAATTCAAAAAAAAAACACAGGAAGTCTTGATATAGTTTCCCAATTGATTTTTGCTCTAGGTGCTGCTGACCTGCCCCGCGAACCTACATATATGTACATACATATTCCCGTGCCTTTAACCAAGCCGCTTACCTTCGGCGATGACACACTTGGTGCGCAGCCTATGGCCACCAACTTCCAGGCTCTGTCCCACGTAGTCGTTGTCTAGCCTACCACCGATGGATGCTCCTCCACCTCCTGCCCCACCTGCTGACCCGTTGGCAGCTGGGCCATCACTGGAGGTGAAATAGTTGAGATTGAGCGATTTGAAGAAGTCGCCCATTTTGCTGGTGGTCTACGATGATGCAAACAGTATGTGGTGCCGTACTTAATTGGCAGAAAGGTTTGTTTTGAATTTGTTTTATGCTTTTTAACACAATTTGTACATTTCAGCTGAGATGCAGAGCCTTTCGTTTCGATTATTTTAGACAATGTTCAGCTATAAAAATATCGATGTATCGATTATTTTAGACAATGTTCACCTAAAGGCATAAGAAAAGTTTTATAAAAATATCGATGTATCGATTATTTTAGATATGTTCAGCTAAAGACATTTGAAAAAACGTTATATTTGATTTTTGAGCGAGGCACAAGACAATTTTTCATTTCAAAAGTGAATCATCGAACTTATTTAAAAAAATATTATACCACTCTCATGCAACTGTTATTCATGTTTTTTGATGTAAAAATAATAGCAAAATTATCAATTCATGGAATAAACTTTTATTTTATATTAATTCATGGAAAGATATAGTTTTGAAAAAAGGTAGAAATTGACAAGAAATTTGGATGAATGCTAAAAGATAATGCTTATTTGGCCAAATCTGGCTGTTTTGAAGGTTATTTTTAGGGTTTTGTTTAGCCAACACAGAGTCACATTATTTGTAATTTCCAAGACAATAATACGTTAATAAATATCTATTTTTTTTAATTTCTTAGCTTTTTTCGGCTATTTAAATTGGACCATCCAGCTATAAACGACAACCGATAATTGGCAACTGTTCCGTAGTTGTCGTGAAACCCGAAATTAAGAGGTATCAGGCATGAGCGGCCACAACAGCATCTTTTTTCTGAGCGTAGAAACAATAGAAGTTCGGCGTCCGTGGCGCTCTATTTTTAAGGTTAAAGATCCAGGACATCCGTATATGCCAAAGTGAGTCCGGAACATGGTTTAGCTGGGTGGAAAACAAAAGATTTTTAAACCGAAGCAACAGATGGTGTGGTATATGTTACTTATGGCAAGCCGTACATGTAGATCATCTGAATCTGGTCCTCGTTGTAGGTTCCTTAATCCTTGAAATTGTAGTCCTGTTCGGCTTGAACCTGAAAGAGAAAGAGAAAAGCAAAAACTGTTTCGGGTGACACCACTCACCCTCATCAGCGATCTTTTATTTTCAAAGAAAATATGGTAGACCGGACAGTTTTTTTGTCTGTTTGCTTTATTTAGCAATGTAATTTTTTAAGACTTAACACTTTATAATAGTTTTTTTTTTGTTTATAATATCTAATTTCTTTAATTTCTTTGTCAATTGCTCTTGACTTGGCTTTATTCCTATGCCAAACATTGTTGTATTTATCACAATGTTCATGAAGCAATTCTTTTATAAATTGCTTTAAAATTTGCTGCCTATGTGTGGCGCAAGATTCAGATAGGCCAAACTAGTAGCCATATATTGCGCTCGTTTCTATAACGCATTTATCTATTATATTTTGTAATATATTTCTTTGATGAGGAGATTTTTTAAACTCCTCGTGAAATATTTTAGAGTGTAACATTGTTACCTCTATTAAACCAATTGAGGGATTTATTATTTTAATCCCTGATTCATTTTTTGACATATGTATATAATTGAACAGAATTGTTTATCGGTTCGGTTTCGTTTATATTTTTGTATACACATTTACATTGAATATCATTGTAAATGATTTCGGTCATTATTTTTCCCAATTTATGCTTAATAGCTGTTTTCAGCCAAATATCTTTGATCTCAGTTTCTACTGGATCCTGTAATAAGTATGGGCGCTCCTTTGGAACGCTTGAAAACAAATTTATGCTTTCATTATTCTCTTCTTTTAACAATTGAGAAACAGCTTGAAGTTCGTTTCCAAAGTGTTTCCTTATATTAAAGAAGTAGTCCTCAATCCGATCTTGATTAAAGTAGCATAATTTTGTGCTTATGCCGTTTTGGAAAAGTTTGTTTCCAATTACTTCGACGTATCTACAAGCGTCGATAAGTCCTTTTAGGCAAATAGCCTGCGACTTTGTACCCGTTATGTTATTGGGTAAAATTTTAACTGTTTTCAAGAATTCTTGAAAACTTTTTAATTTTCCGCTTGTTTCGCTATTAAATATGCCCTTGTTTAATAGGGTAATACCTTCGTTCATTTTATTTAAGAACGAGACAGTATTTTTGGCAGTTTGAGCATTATTGAAATTACTTGATGTAATTACAATTGCTGCTGCCAATTTGTACGAAAAAATATCGAATGCATATTTTGCATCCATCATATGTTCCATTTTGTTTGGATTCACATGATCAAAGTTCACTTCTGGGACCATAGGAACAACTTGAGCTTGATCCATTTTATAAAAATCTTTAATAATACTCCATGACACTATTTCCGTGCCAATTTGGAAGTTTTGTTTTATCAAATTATTACGTACACTTTTAAATAAGTGTGTAATATCATGAAATACATGTGTATTACATGTATTTCTGAAGTGCTTGAATGTTGCGGCTGTTTTGGTCGCATACAACACCCTACACTATTAGCCCAGCTTCTTTGCATGAGCTTAAAGCATTTTCAAGTAAATCGGCAATTATTTTGCCTTGATTTACATTGCATATAAATGCAGCGCCTCCTAAAGCTGCGAAATCACAGTTTAGGCTACGGGCGAGAAAGACTAGCATTCCATTTGCCGGATTGATATACAAGTCATTATCTGACTTGTTATCGCCCAGATCAATAAACCCAACTACTCTGTCAGTGGGATATATATATTTGATTTCTGTTTTGATACGCATTTCATCAAACATTAAAATGCAATTCCTGTCGGATGCATTTAGTTGTTCAACCAAACTTTTTAACTAATAAATTAATTCATGTTTTTTAAACCATTCGACCCCTAAAGTAATCATGAAATATTGTCAATTAATTATTAGGCAAATTTTTGCTAAGATTTAATTTAATTAATTTTCAATAATAACGAGCTGACGAATTTTCAAAGTTGTGTCCATTGGGCGTATGCGCGATATATAGTTGACAAAATTAAAACTTGCAACTACTTAGGTAAACAACTCTTAAATCAAAAGATTTTTCTTTTAGTTTACCACCACTGTCCAACGTTGCTCACAAGCAACTCCCAGTAGGGTCAAAACTAATGGGCGTGGCCGCCTTAAAATTTTTTCTCAAATACTCAAATATATAAATGCGAAAAGAATAACAAAATTTAATTGTACAGGGAAAAGTCGAAAGGATAAATAATTTTTTAAATTTCTAATTTCAATTATTTCAGAATTTTTTTTTTAAATAAAATAATTTTCTAGCTACTGCTTTGTTGTTTATTTTTATATTCATTATAGTAGGTTATATTTGCTAGTCCGTCATGTTAAGTTTTACTATTATTTTGCGTTTTTATAAACAGTCCAACCCTTGCCCTGATTAATAAAATAATTTTGTTTTATTAAATAAATATATGAATTATTAACAATAATATAAGCAACAAGTGCAACCGGAACCAAACAATTATTCTGTTAATTGTTGTTGTTTGTAAATATTATTTGGGAGGATTTACTTACAATAATAAGCAGCCGGATCAGGGGGAATCTACGAGAAAGATTAGATTTTTGTCTTTAAAACATTCATCGTATAAAAACGAAATATTATACATATTACATATTTATTTATTTATTATAATTCATTCATTATTAATTATTTAATTATTTATATATTAATTATTTATTTTCTCCTATTTATTTATTAATTTCATTATTTATTTATTGTTGATTATGATTATATTATAATGAATAGTAACATTATCTATTTATTATCAAGTTCGTTGTTCAAGTCTTTTATACATATATTTGATTACCTCAAGAAATTCGCTGCGGCTACGCTAATTCCTACGCGATTCCTATTTGAGCAATTAACCTAAGGTTCCTCCTCTCTCATGTCCAATCCCCGAAACTCCAATTAGATTCCGAGGAGATAAATTCCCTTTGCATGGGAGGAATTTAATTCGAAATTCACTACACATTCCGGCAGGAGTCTGGTCGGATTCTCGTACGACCGGGAACTTCGAATTCCTGGCTGTAACCGCCTTGTTCTAAGTCTTCCTTAAGCAATTTCGACCAAATTCCCGTTGATAGCTACTGAAGGTGGCATTGCAATAGAAAAAGAATTGCAAAAAGTGCCTATGAACACAAATACACACTCATCCACCGCACATATATACATCATACAGCCATTTTGTCATTCCTTGTTGCAGCTGCATTTGGTGGCAAAGAAAAAGACAAATACATACATGCATATGTGCATATGTACATGCAAGTTGCAAACAGAGACAAAAAAGTACTGCGCCAAGTGACACCAACTAACAATTTAACAAGTTATACATACATATACATACTTATAACAATGTACATTATTAGTTTGCCTTGTTTCAAGTTATTTAGTTGGCGGTAAATGTATGAATATATACATATACATATGTACAACTGTTTAACTGTTTTAAAGTATGTGACGGTCTGCCGCCCAGTTTCCCAGATAACTCAGGGACGGCCAGAGTCCGCCTAGTAGTCCGAGTGGTAGCTGTAAGAGATATTTCCCCCGATTCCCAGTAAGAACAGTGGAGAGAATTCGGTAACTTAAGTAGGTTTCTTAGTTTATTCAATATTCGGGTTACAGAGGTGTCGATTTGGATCTCAGTTTTGCTGCAACCTGGTCGTCTAGGCCTCGGGATGCCCCGCCGGTCAGTTCGGGCTACGTCGGTGCCTCTGGACGCCGACAGGTCAGCTCGGGCGATTGGGCACGTCGACGCTTCAACGGTCAGTTCGGCCGGAAGTCGTCGGTGCTTCGGGATGCCCGATCGGTCAGCTCGGCGAGTAGTGGGCCCGGGAGCCTATGGAGAAAAGAGCAGAGAGAAGGTGGGGACTCGGAAGTCTTCCCAGAGAGCGGACTCGTAAGTCTTCCGAGAGTGCGGCGGACTCGAAAATCCTCGGTCGGCGGAAGAGAGTAAGTGGACTCGTAAGTCTTCGGCTGAGAGGGGCGGTGGACTCGAAAGTCTTCCGAGAGAGAGCGCGGTGGACTCGGAAGTCTTTGGTTGGCGGGGCAGAGAGGGTAGGTGGCGGGCGGGGTCGTAAGTCGTCGGAGAGAAGGAGCGGTGGACTCGAAAGTCTTCCAAGAAAGAGCGCGGTGGACTCGAAAGTCTTCGGTTAGCGGGAGAGAGAGGGCGGACTCGTAAGTCTTCAGAGAGAGAGCATTCGCGGTGAACTCGAAAGTCTTCGGTAGGCGGGAGAGAGAGTGGGTGGCTGGCGGACTCGTAAGTCTTCAGAGAGAGAGAGAGAGAGAGAGAGAGCGGGCGGACTCGTAACTCTTCAGAGAGAGAGGGCGGGCGGACTCGTAAGTCTTCAGAGAGAGAGGGAATTCGGCGATCCGAATCCTATGTCGAGACTCGCAAGTCCTTCGACAATTTATTGGCAACCCAAATCCTGGGATTCTGGTCGCCTATCAAAAAGTGACTTTGGCTGCTGACTACTAGGAGTGGGCTACTAGAGACTTACCGCTCCCGATCGCTGTCGGCTGCTAAGTGATTTCCTCCAGCCAGCAGCCCGCCCTATATAGCGCGTAGCGGGTTCTAGTGTGCCCGCCGCGATCAGCTGCTTCCTCTTCTTTTCCCGTGCGACCCTGGCTTTTAGTGTGGCCCTTCCTCGGCGCGCGCGCGCATTTAATTCAAATTCAAATTTCCTTCCTTCATTTATTATTATTATTTATTTATTTATTTACATCTTTTGTGCGCGGCCCGCGTCACACTCCCCCCCTGTTTCAGTTGTGGCGCGTAATCGCTACATGGTTACCACGGTTGGAGACCACCCTCCATACCACGCCTCCGTCTTCCTGCAGCCAGCGCTTCTGCTGCCCGTAGCGTTTATTCGCCAGCTTCTCCTCGATCGCTGCCACGCATGCTTTGGAGAGCACTGCCCCGGCCGGCAGCGTCCAGCCCCGTTCGCTCCGGTTCACCGGGTGCAGCTCCAGGATGTCCTGGTCCGGCGTCGGCGGTCGTGGTACCAGGGGTGGTGGCACGTGCGCCACTCGCCGCTTGCTTGTGCCCCCGTAGCTCACTTCTCCTGCCGCTGCCGATCCTGTGGGTCCCGTTGGTGCCCTGCTCGCTCTCCTGCCCATCTTCGCCGGCTCCGTCCGCTTCCTACCCGTCACCGGGATTGCCGCTGCCTCCACAGCTTGGCCCGTGTTGCCGCTGCTGCCGCCTTCACGTGCCTCTGCTTGAATCGATCTGCGCTCTCCTCGAATTTCCCCATACTGCCTCTGCTCCTGCAGGAAGTTCTCTATCCTCTCATCTAGCGTGTTCCCCTGGTCCTGTGTGTCCCCCACTTCCATTGCTTCGTCGTCGCTTCTCCCTGCCTCCTTTATCTCCAGCTCCAGATTCCCGCAACGTAGGGTGCTCCGCACCTTTGCCAAGAAATCCATTCCCAACAAAATGCCCCCTGCCACCTCCGTCATGATCATGAACGCTATTTCGACTCGTGCTCCTCCGAATCTGATCTCGGCGTGAAATTCCCCTATCGCATGTTGCTTAATCCCGTTCGCTAGTGTTATCTCCGTCCGAACTCCGCTCCATCTTCCGTATTCTCGGAGGTCCTGGTACGAGTTCCTGCTGATCGCGCTCCGTGATGCTCCGGTATCTATGCCTCCCTTTACTGTTCTCTCCCCGACTCCGATCCTTGCCACGATTTGGAATCCGTCGCATGTCAAGTCGTCCCTCGGGTCTGGTATTACGCCCTCTGTTGCTTCTATTTCCTCTACTTCCTCGGCTAACTTCAGGAACTCCGTTAAGGTGCTGAATCCGTTCCTCCGCGTGTATAGCTTTATTTTACTCCTGCAGTTTTTGTACACCCTGTCCAACTTTTCGTCCTCGGATAGCTTCGTGAATCGCATCCGCTTCAGTAATTCAGTTGCATATTCTCTTACTGGCTCGTTTTCTCGTTGTTTCATCTGGGCGATCGGTTGTTCCAACAGTTCCTCGTACCGTGTTGGCAGGAAGTACTCTAGTAACTCCTCCTTTAGCTGCCTCCAGGTCCTGATCTCCGTTGGCGTGGTGTTCCACCAATCCGCTGCGAGTCCCTCCAGGATGAATGGCATGGTTTGGATTAACTGGTCCATTGCCATTCCGTACCCTCTG
>VNJN01006366.1:0-18391 GCA_008042485.1 Drosophila mayri
GTCCGTCTGTCCGTCTGTCCGTCCGTCTGTCCGATTATACGCGAACTAGTCCCTCAGTTTTAAAGCTATCCGAATGAAACTTTGCAGTTAGTCTTCTATATACTCTCACTCCTACATATGTCGGAACGGCCGGATCCTACGACTATATCAAATAGCTGCCATAGGAACGATCGGAAGATTTTTCGAAAAAAAAATTATAACTAAGTCAGTTTTCAATATATTTTAACCAAACGTGGTATTTGGCCATTTAGTTTTATTTCAGAATTTCGATTTAAATTTCATGAAAATCGGACGACTATATCCTATAGCTGCCATAGGAACAATCAGGGAAATAAAAGAAAAAATCTTAACTTCGCTATTTCTCAACTTATTTTTAATTACTTCGTTACTGCAAGGGTATTTCAACTTCGGTTCGCCGAAGTTAGCTTCCTTTCTTGTTTTTTTTTTTTAATTTTTACCCTACCGCCCATGTAAAGTTCCCATTCGCTTTTATACATGGGCGGCCGGGGTAATTCATGATGCCGACGTCGCTGCTCGTCTCACTGTGAAATTCAAGCGCAGCGTTCATGGGGGTAATTCATCATGCAACCGTCGCTGCTCCACTCACAGCGAAATTCTGGCTGTGAACTCACAGTGAACGGCATGATGTGCGTTCACACTGAACGGCATGATGTGCGTTCACAGTGAACGTCATGATGAGAACTCACAGGGAAATTTCCACAGAAAAAAAATAAAAAATTGTAATTAAAAAATTCAGTCATTTTTGTTTGTTTGTTTTATTTCTATTATATAAGGCACTATATGAATATATATGGATATGAATGAAAACTTAAAACTAGAACAACAAAGTAAAAAAAATGAAATGAATGAAATGAAATGAAATGAAAAAAAAACTTACTAGAAAAATAAAGTAAGAAAAAAAAATGAAATGAAAATTAATGAAATAAAAAAAACTTTCAACTAGAAAAACAACGTGGGAAAAATATGAAATGAAAATGAATGAAATAAAAAAAACTTACAACTAGTAAACATATTAAAGAGAAAATTATAAAATAAATAAACATTAAACATTAAATATTAGATGTCCAGCTCTGTTAACTTAATTTTTTTGTTTTTGGCATTTGCCTTATAAAATCGATTCTTGCATTTGGCAAACGCCTCTCGGACCGTCTTTGTGTAATCTTTAAAATTTCTTCCCTCTGTTCGGGAGGCTTCTACAAAAAGAAAACATTAAGTCATTAGTTTTATAGCGGTAATTTAAAAAATTAAATACTTACGGAATAACGCATTATTGAGGTTGAAGTAAGTTTCCAGTCCTATTCTGTCGGGTCCCCCAGCGTAATTCATCTGCATTATTAGATCTCTTGTGAAAAATCGTTCAAAATTTTTATCTAGCCCCTCAGGGCCCACACATTTTACGGAACGCTTCGATCTAAAAGTAAACATTGATATAACATTTTAAATAGAGATATATACATAGGTTTATTAAAAATATATTTACGTAATTAAATGGGGTCTCCGCTATCTTGGCATCAATGTTTATAATAACCTCTTGGCTTTTCAATGGGAACTCCATTTTTGGAGCCACTAAATTTTTCCTGATCCCATCCAAATACGCTATTGCTTTGGCATGCTGTGCCATTATCATTTCTGAAAAAAGGAAAATTAATTATCTTCCAACAAATGTATAACTTCTTTTAGATACTTACTCTCAATTGCTTCAAAACGGCGGTCTATTTTGTCTGAAATTAAATAAATAAATTTATAGTGGTGTAAATACTATGTAAGCAGATATTTTACTTACTCTCAAGGGCATCTATCCGAGCATCTATTTTGTCTGAAATTAAATAAATAAATTTATAGTGGTGTTAATGTTGCAGATATTTTACTTACTCTCAAGGGCATATATTCGGGTTTCGATGGCCCGTCTCCGGTTCTCAACGGTTTCTAAAATAAGCAAATAAATTTATTATTAAATATATACAATACAATTACATATACAATTTAAAATTAAAATAGGACATACAGTCTCCAAGATGTTTAACTTACCTGCCAGCTTGTCGTCCTTATCATACTCACTGAAGCAAAATTTACGGTTCATATCTGTGAATTGAATGAATATAAATAAATAAATAAATATAAATAACAATAGGAATTTTGTTAGTAGACGCCAATGTTGACGAAGCAGTGGAAAATCATCCAATTGCTGATATTGCATTTAAATATTTACACCTGCCACACGAGAATAATGAAATAGTCCTTGTGCCACTAATCCACTCACTTTCAGATTAACCAGAAACAAAAAACAAACAATTTTTCCTGACGAAAACACCAAATCACATGGGATGCACACGCATGCATTCACACAGACGCATTTGCATATATGTAAATGAGACAATAAGAATGCACAAACAAAGACGAAAACAGATCAAAACTGTTGACATAATTACAATTATTGGTAGCTAATATATTAGGCATATAGTTAGTAATAAAGTAAATAAAGTAATAAAGTTAATACATACCTTTTTTATTATATATATATATAGAAAAGAGAGTATATAGAAGACTTATTGCAAAGTTTCATTTTGAGAGCTTTAAAACTGAGGGACTAAATCGCGTATAATCGGACAGACGGACATGGCTAGATCGACTCGGCTGTGGATCCTGATCAAGAATATATATACTTTATATGGTCGGAGATGTCTCCTTCACTGCGTTGCAATCTTCTGACCGAATTTATAATGCCCTGCAAGGGTGTAAAAATGTAATATTGACACAAACGAGTGTGCTCGACATTCTATTTAGTATATATGACCATAAACAGATACCACAGTGATTTAGAGTGAGATGTACTCTCCAAAAAAAGCTTACTTTTAAATTGTTTTCTGTCGGAATTGACTTATTGGTTTTACTTGCTTACCTAATGCAACACTTAAATGTGGGAAAATTATAGGTGTTCCTGGTCTCCATTGACAACAAATGAAAATTATTACATAAATTTTCAACTACATTTGTATACATATGTATATTGTAGAATGTAACATAATATACAGTGTATGAGTAATAATAACAATAATACAAAGCTAGAAAGGAAGCTACATATGTTCGGCATTCCGTATTTTTATATCCTGTACCAAAGATACAAAGGTATTATAGTTTTGTGCGAGTGCAATTTTCTGTAACAGGCAGAAGGAGGCGTGTCAGACCCCCAAAAGATACCTAAATATTGATCATAAGCGCTAAAGGAGTCGATATAGCCATGTTCGTCTGTCTGTCTGTCTGTATGAACGCCTAGATCTCAGAGACTATAAGAGCTAGAGACTTGGGATTTAGTCTTCTTTTATCTGCACTCAGATCAAGTTTGTTATCAATTTTTGCTACTTCCCTTTGTGGTGGAGACCGGAGTACGGGAGATTTAGCCTTTTTACTTTATACACATTAGGTGTGTACAAGAGGCGCCCAGGCAGAGGGCTCCAAATAAATTAAAACGTTCATTATACATTTTAGTTATGTTAACACTTTTGTGAAATTAAGATTGCTCATTTGGGATTTGTTAGTGGTGCAGCTGTCTAAGCTGCAGTCAACCTGCTATGTTTTTATGTAAAATAAAATAAGTTGTCACGGGTTCGCAACGCAGTAAAGGAGACATCTCCGACCCTATAAAGTATATATATTCTTGATCAGGCTCAACAGTCGAATCGAACTAGCCATGTCCGTCTGTCCGTCTGTCCGTTTCTACGCAAACTAGTCCCTCAGTTTTAAAGCTATCTGAATAAAAACTTTGCAGTTAGTCTTCTATATACTCTCACTCGTATATATGTCGGAACGAGCCAGATCGGACGACTATATCATATAGCTGCCATAGGAACGATCGGAAAATTTTCCCAAAAAAAAGTATAACTGTCAGTTTTCAAGATATTTTAACCAAATATGATATTTGGCCATCTTATATTATTTCAGAATTTCGATTTTAATTTCATGAAGGAAAATAGTAAAAATCCATAACTTAGCCGTGTTTCAAACCATTTTCATCAAATTTGAGATTTGGCAATTAATTATTATTCCAGATTTTCGGTTTTAATTTTCTGACTTTATTCTGCAAGGGTATACAAACTTCGGTGAGCCGAAGTTAGCTTCCTTTCATGTTTTTTTTTTGTTTTTTTTTTATTTTTTATTTTTTTCTATAAATCAAAACAAGTACAGTATTTAATACTGACAGCAAAAAGTATACTAAAAACATTTAATTAAAAAAACTTCGTTATGCCTGGCGGCGGAATCGAACCCAAGCCAATTGTTTACGTAAATTTACATATGTATGTACATACATACATATGTGCAGCTTTACTCACTGAGCTACCGACATTGCTTTCATATTGAATGACATTTGCATTATATTTAACATATTGTCTCGTTTTTATTGTCCGTTTTTAAGTCTTTCTTTTAAATAATTTTGGCACGCGCATTATAATGGTACAGGGCATTCTACTGTCAGGACACCCGACTGTAAGTCCATCTTGTTATACCCCAGCAGATTGCCATGTTTGATCATTCAAATTGTATCTTTTTCTGTCAAATTAAAAATGAATCTAACAAGGGAGATATAAAATGTTTATGTTGTAAACTGAGCCTATAAATTTTATTATTTAATTGAAACACGGCTTGATTAAGTTTATTTAAATGTTATTTATTTTCACTGCACGAGCACCCAGCCAGTTTCACATTCGCAAGAAAAGAGGCGGAAACACATGCAAGTGTGATCTATGTATAATAGATTTTTGTATTGACAGTTTTTGAAGGTTACCAGACATTATTATATACCAGAAGCAGAGCTTGCAAATAACGACTGTTTCTCATCGCAAAAAGTCTTTTGCGTATGTATTGGTATACATTCACACACATAGGCAAGCAAATCGTTAAACGTTTAATTGCGATCGAAAATTGTTAAGTTTCGAAATAATTGTTGTTATAAAATGGGATGAGAAATGAATAAAAATGAGCATTAATTCTTTAAATTCAATTTGGACGAAAATAAATCAATTTGTAATATTTGCGGTATTAAATTATCCGGTAATCATTCCAAAAATTTAAGACGGCACTTAACAACGAAGCATATGTCCATATACTTTCAATGATTGTAATAATTCTGGGATCTACTTACAAAGTTAACACAATGCGAAGAAAAACGCAGAATATCGTTTCAAACGAGTGAACAAGCAATTGTTTCTTCTTTGATAAAAATTGTAACCACAGACGGAAAACCATTCAAATTTCTAGACAGTGAAGGGTTCAACGAAATAATGGATCCAATATATAATGAACTTGAAATGATCCCTGTAACATCTAGAAATATTATCAATTTTGTATCCGTCAAAGAGCAATTTGTCAAAGAAAATATAAGAACAAAGGATGAAGGTAAAGCTGGTGTCGCTGAAAATCGACGTTGCCACCAGAATGAATAAAGCCATTCTAGGAATCAATTTGCAACTGATCCACGCAAGCCTGACTAAAAACGAGATTGTTGTGAAGACCTTTGGCATGATAGAGCTCGGGAATTCTCACACTGGAAAATATATGAAGAACAAAATTCTAGAAATCTTAGATGATTATGGCATATCACTTGACCAGATCTACAGGTAAAAATTTAATTACATACAATTTTTAAATTATGTGATTTTTTGTTTTAAATTTCTTATAGACAATGGGCAAAACATGATAAAAGCCGTACAGGTATTAAATGATGCGACAGAGGAATCCCTTTTTGAAGAAGACAAAAGTGAGAATCTTCTGAAAGAACTGGAATCTATTGAACTGGCTAATATACACCTTGTGAGATGTGCAGCACACTGCAACTGTGCGTATTTGATGTAAACAAAACAAAGGAGATCGCCGATAGAATAAGTGCCTGTCGCACATTATGCAAATCGCTGCGCACAGTTATAAGTTATTCAAGTACATACATATATAAAAATGTATTTTAACATATACATAGGTAAGTTATAAGTTATACATATATACAAATTTATTTATATGTATATATATATATATTTTAACGTATTTAATGCTAAAGAAATTATTGGACTTAAAGGATTTCCTGGCAACACAGCCAAATATTTGTGTAGAGGCCGATTTGGATTGGATCGATACGTACATTGACGCTTTCAGTGAAACATACCAGGCAACCCTAAAGCTACAAGACAACGTTTTTTTTTAGTTTTTGAAGGTTACCAGAAGTATATGAAATATGCTAATTTGTATTAAAGAGTTTATATATAAAAAAATAAAAGTTTTACGTAAAACACCTCCAAAACAATTATGTTGCATCCTCCAGGTTTCATATGTTTGGGGATGTTTCACGTATTGCCACGTTGGAAAAAGGTACAAAAATAGACAGGATTATCCAAAGGGAAAGCTATTTTATCATTTTGGAAGCCAAACATCCCGATCTTCTTTACCAGTTTGGAAAATCATTTTTAGCAAGAGGGGGATCGCAAGGATACAGCGAAAATGGTTAAAGAATGTCTCGGAAACTCAAATTTTAAGCTAATAGAGTGGCCAGCAATGAGTCTTGATGTCAATCCAATTGAAAACCTGTGGTCAATCGGCCTTGGTCATCATTAATCATCCGCATCCAACTCGGAGGAGGGGGAGTGTGAAAATAAAGTGAAATACAATTTCAAAAGGAATTGTTGAAAAAATAGTTGGGAGCATCCTAAACAATATGGGCAAGATATTTATAAAGAATTTATTTTTTTTTTTTTCCTTCAAAAGATAAAAATTGAGAACACAACTTGATTTTCTTTTAGTATTACTATTACTATTCTATTGACAATTCAGTTCTCTTCATTTCTTCATTCTCTTCAATTGTAAACAACAAACTAATATTTAACAAGAAAGGAAGCTAACTTCGGCTCTACGAAGTTTATAAACCCTTGCCGAATTTAAACAAAAAATTTAAACCGAATTTCTTAAATAATAATTAGTTGCCAAATCTCAAATTTGATGAAAATGGTTTGAAACACGGCTAAGTTATGGGTTTTTTTATTTTTCTGAATGTTCCAATGGCAGCTATAGGATATAGTCGACCGATTTTCTTGAAATTAAAACCAAAATTCTGAAATAGTATAAGATGGCCAAATTTCAAGTTTTGCTGTTGATCCTGATCAAGAATATATATACTTTATAGGGTCGGAGATGTCTCCATCACTGCGTTGCAAACTTCTGACTGAAATTATAATACCCTGCAAGGGTTTAAAAATTAAACAAAGATAACATATACATACATAGCTGGGATAAAAATAATCGAGAAAATAATAAAAAATAAATCATAACTTCCTTGTTTTTCAACATATTTATTTATTTTATGGGGTGTAAGAATCTTCTTTTTTGCATTGATGTTTCATTGACTTAATGACAATATTTTTTTTGTTTATACGAACTTTGTATATGAACTGATCGAAACCCCGAAAGATGGCACCAAAGCAGGTTCAGTGCACTTCTCGTCTACTTGATGAAGCTAACTCTTTCTAAAAGCTGTCTAAAAGGTCGATACCTTGATGGTCCCAGGTGAATCTCTGAATTGACTGACGTAATTCTCAACGACGTTAAGAAAACGTGCCTGCGTCCTCACTGCCCTGGCACTACTTCATTAAGTTCTATGCATAACCAAAATCACCCCTTTTAAGCTGATGCGACTAACGGTATCGACTTATGTATGTTTAAGTTTATACTTTTGCATATTCTTTATCTTGCTGCTTCGTTTAATTGCCGGGCACTGCGGCTACGTTTGGTTATTCTCCTTTTCACAGTTTTCTTTGAGTTCATCTTTTTGATTTCAAAATGAGAACAGCAAAGTATAAAACAACCACCACCCATCCCGTGACGACGCCCTCCTTAAACTTCAGCGATTTCGTGCTTGTTTTTTTATGTCCTTGCGCAAGTGTTTGCGGTGTTGGTGACTCAAGCTTCTTAAAATGAGCAGGCAACGTAGTGTCGCCGTTTCACAAAAATTCAATAAAAGTCCTTAGAAAGTTAAATTCAGTTTGTTTACATGAAAACCTTGGGACAATAAACATTAAATTAGCATATCCGTTCAACATTTTATGTACTAAATGAGATTAGATCTAATCAAAATCTTACACTCGTTTCCATTCTGATACTGGCCTAACTGTTTTTCTTACGAATTTTGCTGTAAAAGCAATCTCGTTGAGACCAAAATAAGTTTGCTAACAAATAAATTATCTAATGCAAAAAGTGTATTCAACTTTAACGATATTTCCCCTAGGGACAGGGGCGTTTTGAAAAGTTATTTCATATTATCAAAGTCCTGGCCAAGTAACTGTTAAAGAATACCTCTTTTTTGCATTCAAAGTTAAAAGTAATTCAATTTTTTTATATTAAAATGGATTTCCTGGTCCCATTCGATAAGAAATGTGTAAAACACATTCGAAAAATCGAATCCAGGCATGAAGAGTTGACAGCCCATATTTAAATAAGTCGGCATCAACTACATAACTTTTCACCAAATCTAAATTATTCATATTTTTTGGTGATGCTCGACAAAGTCCACATATTTGCGAAGAGGCTTCTGCAAGGACACTAAATGTTTTTCCATCCAACATGGTCATGTTAAATGTATGGATAATTGTATATGAATCGGTTATTGTTGGTTTAATTGCTAATATTTGACTATTTATATTTTCAGTCTCAGAAAGAATTAATTCAGTCGATTCCTTTTGGCAAATTAGCTTAATGGGCCGACAATATCGAGTTGATGAAGGTCTCTCGTTCTTCCACAAAATTTCAACTCCAAGCTGCACTTGCAAAGGAACAAGACAGACTGAAAATAAGTGCTGATCGACCATACTCATTTCACTATCATTGAACTTTTGACGATAAGTCGAGTGACCACTGCTGCCATCGCATCCCCATTTATATGTGGCAGTTAAAATGGTATTGGTATTGTTTAATAAATTCTGCTCTTTAAAGCCTTGCGGGTACGATTTTATAATACGGCTTACCGTATGGTCAACTAAGCTTTGCAATGTTGTTTCAGCTGAAAAACCGTAACTTTAAGATTGTTTGGGTAGCATAAAGTCTTAGCTAAATGCAGCTTTTGATAGCTTGGATATATATTTGCGTTCCTTTCTTTTGCAGCACATCTGGTTAGCTTGTATGTATGCTTTGTGTGGCCTACATCAATATAGAATGCAAGCGCTTCATCAGGTGTGAAAGGAACAAGTAGATTCCTTGGTGTTTCCAAGGACTGTTTTATGTTTTGTACAGACTCTTCATTATTTAATGAAGAGACTATTTTTGAGGCAGTGCGCATTCCGGACTTGAACAAACTGCTACTTGCTGCTACCAACAACTGTTTACAAGTAGATTCCTGAACTAAGTTAGCTACTTCTTTGACTTGGTTTTTCGGACAGAGATTATCAAAATTCTTCATTGGTCTTCCAGTATTAGTTGTTGACGTTAAATTATGTAATATCAAAGGCATATCAAGCCAATTCTGATTTTTTTTTTCAAAAAATGTTTTGTCGTAATGGCAAGTTTTCCATTTTGTTGTAAGTCGACTTACAAAATTTGACAATTTCTTCTTAATATTTTGTTCGTCAGACTGAGACAAACGGCTGCTTTTTGAAATTTGCCCCAACACATATTCAAAAAGCACCAAACTTTTTTTTTCTGCTTCTTTTTCGGTGAGCCACAAGGCAAAAAGACGTCTTTTAGGAAATGACATTCCACCTATAAAGTGTAATAAACTTAAGAATTGGCCGAAGTTGGTTCTTGTTTTGGACATTTTGACACCACAGGGACTCACACTTATGACAAATACTAATATTAGCATGAATACGGTTGAATCACATTAGTTACAGTCCAACAAACATAGTAAAACGTTTAAATTCATTAATTCAAAAGCATGTTAAATAACAATGTATTTTTAGGCTACACATACATAGACGGATCACGAAAACATTATTTACAGTTAGTACATACCTTAGTTTACTGAAATCAATGGTTACTTCAATAAAAAATCATCAATTAAGATTTTTTCCGAATTCTTAAAGACAGCGCAAAATTTACCTCAAAAATTTGGATACGCACGCGGAAAACATATGATTACTTTGAAAGGTTACAATAGATTACTACAGCTGTTTAAAATCTTTTATGTGTTAGTATGCTGCTATACTTTTTAAACTCCTTATATATTATTATTTAACAATTTTAAGTAGAGGATTATGAAACTAATAATTAAGACACGAATACAATGAAAATAAACCCACAATGAACATATCCACTCTCGACTACCTTTTTACCCTATTCCTAGTGAATTATATTACCCTCTGCTCCCCTCCTCCCCATCTCTGCTGCCGTTGGCTAATTCCAGGCGCCGAATTGGGCAGGAAGGGAACAGGAGCGCCCGCTGCTGAGATTAATTCCGGGCGTGGGCGCGGCCGGCGGCTGTTGGGTTCCCCAAGCCGCCTGTCCAATCTCAGAGTGCGCCGTAGGGATTAGCCCAGGCGCCCTCACGGGCGATCGCGAGTCACGGGGAATATTTTGGGAAAGGGGGCGACGGCCCGCCGTTGGGTAATTCCAGGTGGAGCCGCCGCGCCGCTGCCGTTGGGTTCGGACCAGGCCGTGTTTTTGGGTTTGGGTTGCTGGCGCGGGAGCAGGCTGCAGGGCAATCCCGAGCCATCTCCAGTCTCTAGTGGGGGGTTTCGGCCGCTGGAAATTCCCGGCCGGTAGTAATTTTTCCCGCCCAGCGTGAGCAGTTGGAAGTCGCCCACCCTTAAAATTCTCGCCAACCTCGGCCTCATCCATGTTCTGGCGTTTTCAAAATATAAATTAAATCTGGAAGGGACTCTGGGCCGCTGAGTTTATATCTCGGCCGTAGTGCATCTTTACAGTTTGGCGCCCGTAAACAGGGACCGTCGGGTCATGGGGAGATGTAAGAATCCTTATTAAGGTGAATTAAAGCCCTGCCAGCCGAGCAAGAGATCGGCGAATACATATACATACATACACACATGTATGCATATGCAAAGGCTAGAAATTTACATTTTTTTAGGCAATAAGAAAATTCCACGTCGCTGCCTGCGCTGACGTCGGCAGAGCAGAGAGAACCGCCGCTGCACGTGCAGATCGCGAATTGCTATTATACATACATACATATACATACACATACATATACTAATAATTTCCGCTCTTGGTTGCGCCGCCATGGCGCGCCATCAGGGCGGGAACCAACTTATATACTGGCCCTTTCTATTAAAATCTGATACTCAGAAAATAACCTTCGTTCAAAACACATCGAGCAAGAAAATTAAGGAAAAATTAAATTGTCGCCGCGAACTCATCGAATCCTAAAAATTAAACAAAGACATCCTGCGAAAAAAAGAGAAAGAAATAATAATCCTTCGGCCCCGAGGATATACAGATCCTGCGTAACAGTGAATAAATAAATAAAGTAAAATAAATGAGAATAATAAAATTAAATAAATGAAATAAAATAAAACAAATCCATTAAATAAAATAAATCAAATAATAAAATAAATCAAAAGAAATTAAAATAAATTAAATGAAATAAAAGGATATACTGAGAAAACTAAATAAAATCAGGACGCACCGAAAATAAGTTAATAGAAGGGAAAAATACCGAAAAAACGGAATAAATAAAACATAATTAAACAAAAAAAAAATTATAAATAAAAATAAATAATAATTAAAAAAAAAAATTAAATAAACTAAATAAAACAATAAAATAAATCAACATAAATTAAAGCAAGGCTATTAAATAAAGTAAAAATCGGTATACACTGAAAACAGAATAAATCAAATAAAATAATAAAATAAATAAAAATAAATTAACAAGATAAAATAAATGAAATAAATTAAATAACTGAGAGAAATTAAAACACACAAAGGCTGGATACACCCTAAAATAAATTAAATAAGAAAATAAACGGAATAAATAAAGTAAAACGGGGATCCTCAAATAAAGTCAACGGCTACACTGAAAAAAAGGGAGAACAAATAATATGCGGAATCAAAAAAACGAAAGGGAAGAAATAAATAAAAAAATAAAACGGGACAACCGAGGAAAAGCAGCAAGTCTAAAGAAAAAACATATACACGAAAAAATAATAATAATAACAGTAAATAATAAAATAAATAAATACAAAATAAAATATAATAAATAGGCTAATCAAATAAATAAATAGTAAAATAAATAAATAACATATAAGATAAAATAAATATTATAACGCAAATAAGAATAAATAGGGTAGATAAAGAAATAAGATAGGCAAGCGAAGAAATGGAAAATATAATGAACGGAGTAAATGAAATGGAATAAAAGTAAATAAAGAGAGAAATTAAATTAAGACACGCGGAAAGGATAAGAAAAGAAAAGAGTTAGGAAAACCACGAGGAACAAAAACAACGAATCTATCAAAGGAAAAGAAATACAGCGGAAAGCAAAGAAAAACCGAACACACTGAAAATAATAAATAGAGGAAGTCAAGGAAATAAAACAGCGAAAATAAAAGGATGTAGAAAAGAAGGGAAAATCAACGGCGAAGAGGAAAAAATGAGAGAACTAATAAATATTAATAATCGGCGAGAAGAAAATAATAAAATAAAAAAAGGAAAGAAGGTTGAGATAATAGAATAAACGAATAACGATAAACAGTAATAAATAAAAATTAAATAAGAAACAGAGTAATCAAGTTACATCTGCAAAAAAAAAAAAATAATTAAATAAGCTATAAACTAGTAAATATTGACAGGCGTCGGGAGAATAGCGCACCTGGAAAATATAAATCAAGTAGTAGTATATTAAAAATAATACAACAAAAACAAAGAAGGCACGGTAGAGGAGCAGCGATCGCGGCTGATTGCCTTTGCGCGTCAGCAGGACCATTCTGAGGCTGTACAAATACGCCTCGAGGAACTAGAACGGAACTTCGGGAACGCTCCCACTCACCAGGAGCTGCGGCGCCGACGGCACCACCTATCCTTTTGCTGCCCAGGAGTACTTCTCCTGCCGCAGGAAGACGTTTGCCGGCAAAGACTGAGGAACCACCACGTACAACAAACCACCATGGTGACCCGGCAGCCGCACTACTGGATCGGATGACCAAATGGGGACTCTCATTTGACGGAACGACGGATCCGCTCTGCTTCATGGAGCACATCGAGGAACGAGCCGATACCTGCCGGATCGACCAGAAGTATCTCGCCCCGGCTTTGATAGTATTACTGACTGGCCGCTCCGAGAGCTGGTACAGGACCAGTGGTCTACGGGACGCCACTTGGACGGAAGTTCGTCGGGAATTCTTGGATTTCTTCTTGCCACCGCGTTATTATCAGCGGTTTGAAGGACGAGATCAGGACACATTTCCAGAGACCCAACGAGCCTTTTAAGGAATATCTGGTGGACCTGCGCCTGCAGATGCGCCGGGCAGGATTCACAGCGGAACGCAACCTGGAACGAGTCAACGACAACATGTTGCCCGATTACCAATTATTTATTAGGAGACAGGATTTTCGCACCCTGGCGGAACTGACTCACTTGGTGGTCGACCACGAGGAGATTCGCCGCAGGAGCGGACGGGCTCAGAGTCATCAGGACCCGAACCCACGGGCACCCCCTATTTCTCGAACCTCCACGGATGCGGACAGCACGGGCCGCAGGCCACCGACGAACCCCATGCAGGGAAACTTTAGTAGAAACGCGAATACAGGCCGGGCATCGACACCGGAGCAGGCACCAATAAACGTGCGGAACGTGCTTGTCGGAACTGCGGTCAACCCGGACATTTCTCGGCGGAATGTCGAAACCAGAGGTTGATTTTCCGCTGGACTGCGGACGACGAGGAGTGCGGGCATTCGACTGCTGCCGACGCCAGGTTTCGGGAAACGGAAACGGGCCTCGCGTGACCGGGAATCACCAGAGGAACCCAGCCAACCCAAACAACTAGTAGGAGGAGCCCTCCACCAACACCAGAGACGCATCCGAGCCGCCATCACGATGGAAGGGCAAAGATTTATGGCCACCCTGGACACGGGAGCTACACATAGCTTCATCAGTGAGTACTTGGCCAAGGAATTAGACAACAAACACAACACGAGGGACATACGGACGCAGGTCAAGCTCGCCGACGGGACATGCCGGGAGTTGACGAGGGCGCTAGCGGCAACCATCCACTGCGGGGATCGCAGTACGCCAACCATCCTGCTGGTGATGACGGACGTTTTGGACGATTTCCTGCTGGGAATTGATTTTCTGTGCGGGATCGGAGCCATCATCCAGTGTGGGGGACAGGCCCTCATATTGATGCCGGACGAGCACACCAAGCCGCCGTGGGCACGGACACGGAAGACAGAAGGCGCTGCAGGGCGACGCTCTGAGTAACGGGCCGAGCCACACGCGGATCAAAGGGAAAGAAAAAATTTAAAAAAAACCATAACTTAGCCGATTTTCAAACCATTTTCATCATGTTCGAGATTTGGCCAATAATTATTATTAGAGAATTTCGGTGTTAATTTTTATTTTAATTCTGCAAGGGTATATAAACTTCGGTGAGCCGAAGTTAGCTTTCCTTTCTTGTTTTTTTCCTGAAGTTCTGTAAGCGGGAGCGCGGAGTTTTTTCGGTAGTTCTGTAAGCTAGGTTTTCTCTGTTACTTATATGAAGTGAAATAAAACAGACGTGCGTTTCCGTACCCCTATTAATCAAATTGCAAATTATTTCGTGGGAAAGACTACTTTCCGGATCCGTGTTTAGCCAGCTGCCTTCTACATAAACAGTTACTATTTTTTTTGTTTTTTTTAGATCGTTCCTATGCCAACTATATGATATTTTCGTCAGCTATGTATATAGTATATAGAAGACTAACTGCAAAGTTTCATTCAGATAGTTTTAAAACTGAGGGACTAGTTCGGAGATGTCTCCATCACTGCGTTGCAAACTTCTGACTGAAATTATAATACCCTGCAAGGGTATAACAAGAATGAAAGCTAACTTCGGCTCACAGAATATTATATACCCTTGCTGAATTTAAATACAAAATGTCGGGAATAATAATTAGTGTAAATTGTTTGAAAAACAGCTAAAATATGTTTTTTATTTTCCAGATTGTACCTATGGAAGCTATAGGATATAGGCGACCGATTTTCATGACATTGAAAACGAAATTCAGAAATATTATAAAATGGCCTAATATGAAATTCGGCTTTCGATTGTTCCTATGGCAGCTATGTGATATAATAGTCCGATCCGAAACGTTTTGACATATGTAGAAGTGAGAGTATATAGAAGACTTACTGCAAAGTTTCATGTTGATAGCTTTAAAACTGAGGGACTAGTTCGCGTATAATCGGACAGACGGACGGACAGACGGACATGGCTTGATCGACTCGGTTGTGGATCTTGATCAAGAATATATATATTTTATATGGTCGAATTTCTCTCCTTAACTGACTGAAATTATAATACCCTGCAAGGGTATATAACACCATTTCGGGGAAACTGCAGCTTAGTTAGATGCACCACTATCGACCTGAAAATAGTAATATAATTTCATAATAATTCTTGGACGTTAATGCACTACGGTCAGTACACTCAAGTGGCCCTTATGAAACCAAGCACGTGCCTGTTAGGGTTAGGTATTAGTAGATGCGATTGAAAATATAGGAAAGAATACCAGGAAATAAGCTACCGGCGAGCTGCATGAATGTTTGCTTGCATGCAATTTAAGTGGGTAAGGATTAAAGTTTTTAGTTTAGGAAGATAATCAGCAAGTGAGATTACCGAGTACAAATCATTGTAACTTGCACACAGTACTCTAAAGGGTTCATGCAGTTCATAGGAGGTTCTACAATGGCGCAAAACTAAGGTAAACCAGCGAGCTGTCTGAATGTTTGCTTGCATGCAATTTAAGTGGGTAAGGATTAAAGTTTTTAGTTTAGGAAGACAATCAGCAAGTGAGATTACCGAGTACAAATCATTATAACTTGCACACATTACTCTAAAGGGTTCATGCAGTTCATAGGAGGTTCTACAATGGCGCAAAACTAAAGGTATGTAGGATCTAGTATTTCTACTCGGAACGTGGAAATTGATCTGGCCTAACAAGTCAGTACTTTCCGTCGCCGTTACTAAGGTTATAAATGAAGGTAATGCCAATGATCGATAAAGTCAAGTTTGGGATCCAGACGGACACCCAAGTCATCAACTGAGTTAATTCTTTCCAAAGAGCAGCAATTAAGTGTGTAAGTTGCAAGCTTGGGAACGACACGAGAGAATGTCATTAGCTTACATTTAGAGCCATTTAAGTTTTGTAGGTTTATGCAACACCAGGTTTGGAAGCTATCAATATCTGTTTGTAAGTCAGACTGGTAAGCAACGTCTTTGTATTGCACGCAAAGCTTGACATCGTCAGCGTACATGAGTACTCTAGAATTTGTTATAACTTTGGGCATATCGTTAATAAATAATGTAAACAATAAGGGCCCCAGGTGGCTCCCTTGCGGGACAGCTGAGGTGACTTGGAGAACACTAGATATTTTATTTTTAAAGAGGACTTTTTGCGTCCTGCCAGTCAGATAACTAGAGATCCACTTAAGAAGATCAATTGGAAAACCCATTAAGTCGAGTTTTCTGAGGAGAAGGGAATGATTAACAGAATCAAATGCTTTACTGAAGTCAGTATAAATTACATCCGTTTGAAGGTTATTCTGGAAACCCCTATTAATGAAGGAAGTGAGCTCCAGAAGGATGATAAAGAATATTCCTTCCAAATAAGGGGAAAGTGCGAGGTTTCTAAGGATAAGGTAAACAATTTAAGAAGGGGCAAGCACAGGGCATCGGCACAATACTTAAGCACACAGCCCGGTATCCCGTCGGGACCTGGCAGATAAACTGGCTTTACACGATGAAAATCTAAAAGAAGAGAGCTTTCATTTAAACATGCACAGAAAAGTAGGTTCGAACCGGGCAAGCTATAAGAATAAGTCTGATTTAGGTCAGTGCAAGTATGTTGTTTGAAAAAATTGGGTAATAAGATCGGCAATTGCCTGATCGCCCTTCACAGTTGCGTTTGCAATCGAAAGTGATGAAGGATGAGTTACCGCCTTACGTTTAGTGTTAACAAAATTATAGAACTGTTTAGGATCCTGGGAAAATTGGACCCTGCAACGAGTCAAATAATTTTGGTAGCACTATTCGTTCAGTACGGTGAAGTTTGACCGAGCCAATATATAATTAGAGAGGTCAGAACGAGAACCGGTTTTTCTAAACTTCGTGTACAGCCTTGACTTTACATTTTTTAAGCGATTCAATTCTTTAGTAAACCATTCATCGCATTGTAAAAAATGTCTACGGCATCAGCCATGTCAGTGCGCACATGTATAAATCAGACCAGTTAAAGTCAGAAATAAAATTATTAACCCTTTTGAAGTCAGACTTGCGAAACCAGTAAACTCTTTTGGCTGGTCTATCAGATATTTTCTGTATAACAGCCCCAATATCGAGTGTCACATCGAAAGTAGGAAGATAGGGATCTGCAGGTTGCGTCAGAGGCGCCAAACTGACGCTCGCCGGATCACAGACGAAACAAAGATCAAGCAAGCGCTTCAAAGAATTTCGTACATGGTTGACTTTAGACAGCGAAATGTCGAGCAAGCCAGCAATAAAATCATGTTGCGTTGAGGATTGAAGTATGTTAGAGGAGGTATTTAGGGACCAAATAGCCCCAGGGATATTAAAATCACCAAAGACTACTAAATGATCTCTATCAGAAAGCATATTGGAAACCATCCGAATGGCGGAAAGGTGGTTCCAAAAAATAGGCAGTTCCGACAGTGGGGGAATGTAGGAACATGTAATAAAAACAAAGCGACCACTAAATGATAACTTCACACAAAGGAATTGAACTTCGTTGTTTTCCTCGAAAGTTACTAATTCAGACGTGAGAGTGGAGTTGACCGCTATGAGGACCCCACCCCCGCGCCTGACAGGCCGATCTAGCCGATAAATCGTGAACACAGCTGGGAAAACTTCGAAGCTAAGAATCTCTGGCTTTAACCAGGTTTCTGTGAACACAATAACATGGGAGGCGAATGCAAAACTATCGGAATACAGTTTAGGCAACTTACTCCGCAAGCCTCTTGCATTCTGATAGGAGATTAACAGCGAAGTATTTAGTTTTTTTGGACAGAGTCCGAGGAGGTAGAGGGCACAGTGGTCAGATCGGGCTTAGGAAGAGTTATCCCAACAGGCCGTTTCTTTTTCTTAGCTTCGTATTCTTTAACTACAACATACTCAGGCCAGAATTTGGTTGAGCATATCGTGCCGAAGAATTCGTTTGGGATATTTATTTTGAAAGA
>VNJN01006369.1:0-12638 GCA_008042485.1 Drosophila mayri
ATCGACCAAGACAGCCCCAGGACACGCAAGATCCCCGCCACGATCAGGACACGACGCCAGCAGGAGGAAAGATTTGCCCTTCTCCCGGAACCATTCTTGACGGGTGAGCCAACGCGCCCAGCGCTAAAATGTAATCCAAGCACACAAAGAAAAGGTCAGGGGGAAAAAATAGAACTAGACAGCAAATTAATAGAAGTTAGGAGGAAGTAATAAACTGTATAAAGAATAAAAGCATGAAAACAAATAGAAACGAAGTCTTAGTTTTTTTTATTATTCCTCCGCAAACAGCCACCCTTGCACCCCGCTGCACCCCTCCTCCCCAAATCAGCCGCCCTCGGGTATTGCCAGGCGCGGATTTGGGCAGGACGGGGCAGGAGCACCCTCGCCGCTGAGATTAAGTCCGGGCGCGGGTGCGGACGACGACTTTGGGATTCGCCAAGTCGCCGGCCCGATCTCTGGATGCGTCTCCGGGATTAGCCCGGGCGCCTCGGCTGGCCGGATTGCGAGTCATAGGGCATCTTAGGGGAGGGCGTCGGCCGCCGTTGGGTTACCACGGCGGAGTCGACGGACTGCGGCAGCTCGGGCACGCCGGCGCCGTGGTCATAGGACAGGGTTGCGGGCGCGGGAGCAGGCCGGCGGGATCACGCCGGCCACAGCTCCAGTCTCTGGGGGGTGGGTCCAGCCGCTGGGCAACTCCAGGGCTGGTAGTGGAATCCCGCCCAGCGTGGGCAGCAAGAATTCTGGCAGTAGAATCGAAACCCACCCTTAAAAAAACCCGCGAAACATCGGCCTCCTCCATTTCCTTGGCGTTCCAATTAACAAATTTAACTGGAAGGAACTCTGGGCCGCTGAGTATTTATCTCGGCCGTAGTGCATCCTTACAATGCACATCATATCACATATTCAAGCCCTCAATGATCCACCATTTCAAATTTATTTGACTGTTGCAGCTGGTAGTGGAAAAACTTTTGTAATTGAAATTATAATGGAAATTTATAACAGATTCTGCGACTATAACGGTTACTTTAAAGCCAACATAACTTGCGCTTTTACTGTCAAAGCCACTGTGACAAATAATGGCACAACGGTCCACACTGCTCTAATAATTTCGATTTCCAAATTCCTACCTTTAAGATCAAAAATGTTGCATCTGTACAGGTCTCTCATCAGTTACGTTAGGGTACTGCTTATAGATGAAATTAGTATGATCAGTGCAGAAATGCTAGTAAAAAATGAGTTTTGTCTAAAATAAATAACCGATAACCATTCTAATTGACGTCATTTTGGAGATTTACGCCAAGCACCACCTGTAAGAGCAGCCTTAACATACAAGCCAATCAGAACATGCATGGTGGGTCCTCATTTGTGGCGAAGTCTACAGTTCTTTCAACTCACACAAGTCATGAGACATGCGAATACTTTATGTTTCTCAATACTAACAAAAATAGGCAACGGAAACATTTTAACACCGACTGAAATTTAAATTATTAAATACCGATTTTACACGAAAGCAGATGTTAAAAGAACCCCAACGGGGTTCGTTTATTTCACCCTAATCAAGGAGTCGATAGGTACAATAACAAAATTTTGGAAGAAGATCCAACCAAAGTAATTTCAACAGTCAAGGATACTATTACAGGAGCTAAAACTGCTGAACAAGAAATAGCTTTTTGTTTAAGATTACACTAAACAAGTAAGAAAGCTACAGTCGAGTGAATTCGACTATGAGATACCCGCTACCCATAGTAAAAAGTTAATACATTTGAACATAACGGAAATGCAAATGCAAATGCAACTGAATATAATCACATGCATACAAATATACATACACATGTATCTATGTGTGTAAAAATGCGTTATTGTTGAATTAAAGTGGCTAATAATTATTAACATTTATTAAAATTGCTTCTCGAATATCTTATAAGATTCTTATCCGATCACAATTAGGAACTTATTAGAATACTTAGTTAGTCAAATTGGTCAGCCAAATGAGGCATGCTGCAGCACCCGTTTGTGGCCATACAAAATTATTTCTTTAATAAGTTCGACAATTTTTATCTGATCGCAACCAAATTTTCAGGAATCCCACAGACTATAGTTCTTAATGTACATACCAATTCGAGATTCTTGCTTCAAAATTAGATGATTTGATATCGTTTTTCACGATTTGCGGGGGCGGAAGTGGGCGTGGTAAAATTTGAAACAAACTTGATCTGCATGCAAGCATAACAAATACTGTCGAAAAAAAATTACAGCTCTATCTCTTATAGTCTCTGAGATCCAGTGTTTTATACGGACAGACGGACAGACACACAGACACACAGACGGACAGACGGACATGGCTAGATCGTCTCGGCTGTTGATGCTGATCAAGAATATATATACTCTATAGGGTCGGAGATGCCTCCTTCTACGTGTTACATACATTTCCTGCCGGCACAAAGTTATAATACCCTTCTACCCTATGGGTAGCGGGGTATAAAAAGTATCATTGATACCTGTTCCTTGCCTTATCAAATAACTTTTATAAAAGGAAAATACTATATGATTACTACAAATATCGATGTGACTGATGGAATAGTAAACAGTGCAGTTGAAAAATTAGTTTAGCTCTCTCGTGTTACAGCATTGAAGGTATGTTCATTGTTACACCCGACGATGACGAAACAAAATTCATATTTCATCATGACAGATCAACTTCGTGTTACATGAATTCAAGAGACTGTCGTGAAATACCCTAACCACTAGAGCGAAAACTATTAACAATTTTGTTAGTGTTAAACAATGTTTCTCTTTGTTTACTCTCAACGTACAAAGTATCAAAAGTCATCGCCTGGATTTAAATGACTCTGTTATTTTGAAAAGCAAAATCTTATTCCTCTCCGAAACGTGGTTGGCCAATAACACAGTGCGAAAAAATTCAATTTTTTGTTGTATCTTGAATGAGCCAAACCTTTTATTAAAGATTTTTGCACGCTGAATCCGTATCCGCAAGCAGAATTGATCTATCACATCATTTTGGCAAAAAACACGTTTAAAGTTGCTAAAAACGCTGTTTTCGCCCTACTTTACAGTAAGATAACTCGGTGGCAAAATGTGCTAGAAAACTTCGTTCATTTCGCAAAATACGGCGAAATACTTTAAAAATTATGACCAAGTGGTCGTTTGTTGGAAACATTTTTAATCGATTAATGATATCAATTGCATATAATTATATTACTACTAGTTGCTAGGTTTTGATCTTTTTTCTGGTAGCACGATTAAATCACAGGTTTCTATTTTAGCAATATAAATTTTCTCGGTCATTCTAATCCCTTCCCTAAGACTGCATCGTGTTCCATAGACTCATTAGCGACAACAATAATTTCAAATTTAATTTTTATTTTTTCTTTTAAAATTAAACAATAAGTTTTTCCAAATACTTTAAGTTGGCTTTTGTTCAAACCATAATAAACTTAATTTACGTTATCTAATGATATTTCAGCTGGGATTTGGGACTTTAATGAATGTTATCGCGCTCCCTGAGTCTATGAGACATTCTATACTGATGAGTAAATTAGAAAAATCAATAAAAAAAATTCCTTCGATTAATTGCTCGAGTAGCTCCTTCATGTCTATGTTGATGGTTCGGAACATCATCAAATTTTCCTCAAAATATATTGTAAAACGCTCGTCCCTAGTCCATTGGCGTTACTCAAATTTTCGACGTCGCTTTGTTTGGATGCTGTTTCTGCAAATGCAACGATCAGTTGCTCGCACAGCCTTTCGAACGAATTCTGCATTCTTGTAGGGATGGCGTTTAGCCAGCGTTGCGCTTTGCCTTTTAATTTGTTGAAGAGCAACATCCGCTGGCCGTCATTGTCAAGATTGTAGATTTGACCAAGTTTCTTGATGTTATCCACCCAATTTCTTGCGCATACATTGCCTTCAAAATCGATTGCCGATTGTGGCTGTGTTTGTAAAGCGACAAGCGTCTCTTGATGTGTCTCTTTTTGCTGTTGTATTAGTGTGACGGTGCCATAATTCCGAAAAGTTCATTATTTGGTTTGGAACATTCGACGACTGTGTTGCATCCTCCGGAATGGCGTTGATTTTTTGTGGTTCGGTGCTGGGGTGCCGGTGAGGTACTTGCCCTAGTCGAGCCATTAGTTAGGTTTTAACACCTTGGGTCGACAGGCCCAACGCTGATATTCACCTTTTTAGCTTGATGACCGTTAACACGTTTAAATCGATCTCGTTCATTGCCTAGATTTGACCACTTCTGAATTTGTGGGAGACACGACGCTTGTTATTGCTTCTGTTTTATTGTTGAACTTAAAGTATTTGACTTTTATCCATTTTTCCATTCTTCAAAATAACGTTTTTTACTCTTTTAAGGTGCTTTTAATCAACAATTTCCTTTTCTAGTTTTCTAATTGTCCGCGTTCAACTGTTCGCTGCGCATATATGTTCCCGCCATTTTTTCTTGACAGCGTCTTCACCACTAATTAATTATTGTCTGTTCGATAATGGGCGTCCTGGGCCCATAACCTGTTTGAATATTCTCCCAACGCAGTATCCGAGTAAATAAGAGTCACATCCGCTTAGAATTAATATATATAATGTTTATTCTGGGTACAAATAAAGAGATGCACGATACGTCGACAGCTTTGTCTTAATCCATAGACGCCAACTTCTTGGAACTAATGTGTCCAACTTCTTGGAACTCATGTGTCAAATTTCAATGATTTTAAATGCCAAAAGGCGAGATGCCAGATTGGTACATTGAATGAGGCGCTTAATTCGAACAATATGCCTCCGCCATCCGTTCAACGGATGGTCCATAAGGTTATGTCGTTCCGAAATTTCTTATTTCGTTCTAAATATGTTTTGACAATAGTTGTTTTGCCAATAGCTAAGCAATAGTTTTTAGAAGCAACTCTGAATTATTTTTTTCCTCGCTTGAAATTTTTCAAAATTGACAACCAATAACAAACAAGGAACAAATGAAAAATAGAAGGCTCCGAAGGAAGCTCCTATTTTTGCTCTTATTGTACTTTATTTTGCTGCAACTTTAAGACCATTACTACCAGGAAGCTTATATTTTCTGATGTTTATCATAGCTGGGACATATGTACTTTGTTAATTATTGTTTTCAATTTTGAAAACTAGAATTATGGCATTTGCTCTTTGGTAAGGGACATATTTTCAGTAGCCCCCAAATCGTCGTTTTCTTATATTTTAGTGCTGTAAAACAATCAATCGACTGCATTTAATATGAGCTTAACAAACACATTTTTTTACGTCATAAATCTACCTTTGCAGCAGTTTTTAACATAGTCAAGTAACTTTTTGGATAAGTGGCATATCAAAATAAGTTTTGGTTTAAATAGCAAATGAACATTTTTTGACAATGGCTGGACCTGTACTATATACATTGATATGTTACATAATACCATTGATATTAATTTTTGGTAAGCTTGTTGTCGTTTCTTAAAAAGTTAATACATTTCTTAATTATTTAGTGTCACTGGTGCGCCCGGTTGGTATATCTTTTTTATACCTTTTAATGTTTTTCATATCACCTTGGGTTTTAAAAAAGGAGAGTCGTGCCAAGCTTGCCTTTTTAAATGTTTTTGTTATAGTTCTTTGTATTTTAAGTGTGTTTTTTCTTATTGGACATGTTTTAATTAATTTAGCAAATTTATTTTTTATTGATGCAAGCTCTAAAACATCTACTGATGTTATTTTACGTCAATTTGGGTTTCTATACTTTAAAGGACTAAGGTAATATTCAAAAGAAATATTTAAATATAAATGATAAACACTAATTAATATATTTTAGCCTTTGTTCAATAGCACATTGGATACTTCCAGATATAGTTGTATTTTTAGTTACACTTGTCTCTTTAATTTTTCTGAAAATTTTTCATAAAAAGCTGAAAAAACATAATGTAGAGGATAAAACCATTGTCAACGAGAGTCAAGAACAAACTGGTACTTTGAAGTTATCTGAGATGAATCGAATTTTAATTATTGTATATATTCGATCAATTTTAAGGACATGTAAGTTTTAAAATGCAATTAAACATTAAATTATAAGATGTTCTTATTTTTTTTTTATTCAATAGCTCCTATTTTTACTCTTATTGTACTTTATTTTGCTGCAACTTTAAGACCATCACTACCAGGAAGCTTATATTTTCTGATGTTTATCATAGCTGGGACATATTGGGCACTATATCGGCAAGTTCACCGGTAATATATATAAATCAAATTTATTTAATTTTAAATTAATTAATTAATTAATTTTTTAGGGGGATGTATTATCCCCTAATATTTATGATTATTGCACTTTTCTTACATATAATTTGCATATGTGCTTTTCAATTATCATTATTACAAGAATCGATTGCTATTAACTCAATATGGACAAGGCAAGTGCATTAGTATTTGAAAAACTATTATTTTTAAAATATTACTCAAATAGAATTATGGGAATGGAAGTTTTACTTAGCCTTAATAAAGAAAATAGAAGTGGAAAAATTCTCGAATTGAACGTTAAATTGCATTTGGATTCTTACTTAAGCCCTATAGCCCTAATGCTGGCGTATTTTGTGTCTACGCTTAGCCTGTTAGGTCGTTCGCAATATGAACTATTTAACGCAATTCGTTTGAATTTGGAACCACAGTCTAATGATCTTTCTACTCACCCCCAAAATATAAATAGGAAGAACGAGGAAATATATACCGACGCTGTCCCATCAATGCTGGAACAATTTTTTTACATGATCTTTGATGTAACTTCAGTAATCTATAAAAATAGCTATATATTGCTAAATATCATAATGATGGTAAGTATTAAATATTTGAATAAGTGTGTAAATCTCTTCTTATTTTTTATTTAAACTCAGTGAAATATGAAGTTTTACCTGAAACTTATACAAATATGATACGTACATATTTTCTTATAAAGTCATGCTTTGAGTCGCACGTGCTTTCACCGCGATATTCTTTCTGTACTAAATACAAATCTATTTGAATTGACCAGTGTTTCTGTGTTATTTGATATCCCACAAGAACTGGACCAGTTAAAATAAATACAGTCACTTTAATTCTCTAAACCAATTCGGTTTCATAAATTTCCCATTTCGCTTTAACTTCCCTATTTATGAGCATTGTGTTATTGTAGGTGCAAGCTAACCGTTTAAGCTGAACAATCACACAAACAGAAGCTTTCCCTTTTGTGCTTTTCCTAATAATTCCAACAAATTATACACAAGCATTGAATGCAACCTCTCTTTCTCTCTCTGTGTGTGTGTGTGTGTACTACAATATTTGAGCGGAAGCGAATTTTGATTTCTTTTTAAAACTTATTATTAAAATCTTATAACTAAATTCAACTTAACAATAATTTAACAATAAATTAAAATTAAATTATACCAGCAACACGCACGAATAAACCCCGTCAAAGCGTTCAAGCCGCTGGGCTTTGTGAGAAGGGCAGGGGGCAGTCATCATCTACATATATATATAAAACTGTTCGTTGAAAACTTAGAATCACAGCACAGCCTAAACTACTTAAGTGACCCTATTAAAAATTTTTACCATTCAATTCCTAAAACACTCAACTGCTTTGCTAAGATTTATTTTGGCCACAAACATGCCCCCATTTTTTTCCAGTGGCAAAAAACCGCTAATTTGTATACAAAAAAATCTGGTCACTAAACGCGGTAATCAATCGATGCGATTTTTGGACAAAATTTAGTCCTCTACATAATAAAGATTCTATTTAATTTAATATCGGATATTTTAATGTTTACTTTTTTTATCAATTTTTGAAACTCTAAGAATTTTCCTCACTTTTTTTTCTAACGGCCAAAAAACACTGATCTAAGTCAATTAGCAATATGAAAATTTATCGAGGGAATTCTGATACTTTAAGGATTCATATGGTGGTTTTACTGAATCTCTAGGTCAATTCTAAAAAAGTTACATTAGCCTAAAGTAGGAATAATAATTCCAACAAATTATACACAAGCATTGAATGCATTCTCTCGAACTGTCCCGCTCTCTCTCTCTCTGTGTACTACAATATTTGAGCAGCGGCTGATTTTGATTTCTTTTTAAAACTTAATATTAAAAACTTATAACTAAATTCAACTTAACAATAATTTAACAATAAATTAAAATTAAATTATACCAGCAACACACACGAATAAACCCCGTCAAAGCGTTCAAGCCGCTGCGCTTTGTGAAAAGTTTAGGGAGGCAGTCATCATCTATATATTTAAAACTGTTCATTGAAAACTTAGAATCACAACACAGCCTAAACTAATTAAATTACCCCATCAAAATTTTTTACCATTCAATTCTTATAACACTAAACTGATTTGCTAAGATTTATTTTGGCCACGAACAAGCCCCATTTTATTCCAGTGGCAGAAAACCCCAATTTCTATTAAAAAAAACTGGACGCTAAATACGTTAATCAATCGATGCGATTTTTGTCCAAAATTTAGTCCTCTTCAAAATAATCTTGATACTTTAAGGATTCATATTGTGATTTTACTGAAGCTCTAGGTAAATTCTAAAAAAAAATTACATTACCCTAAAGTAGGAATAATAATTCCAACAAATTATACACAAGCATTGAATGCATTCTCTCGCACTACTGAATCTCTCTTTCTCTCTCTCTCTCTGACTTTGTGTACTATAATAATTGAGCGGCGACTGATTTTGATTTCATTTTAAAACTTAAAATTAAAAACTTAAAACTAAATTAAACTTAACAATGGTAGGTAGGTAGGTAAAAATGGTGAGGCTACCCTGGTAGCCTCCAATTAGAGCTTAGCTCCGTTTTGGTCCACTCCCTCGACTGTCGTATTCGGCTCCTTCACTTCAGTACCAGCCAGTGTCGTTCAGGTACGCTAGGATGGCATTCACTGATTGCCACCCCACCTCCCTTAGTGACCCTAGCTGGTGTGCTCCGAAGTGTCGGGCTTTAAGATGGTTGAATGCCGGGCAGTGACACAGCTGGTGCTCCGGTGTCTCCTTCTCGGTTTCTTCTTTGCAGCTTCTGGAATATGTGTTATGGGGAAGGCCCATTTTACAGGCATGAGTGCCTATTGGCCAATGCCCCGTGAGGGTTGACGTTATTCTTCTGATGTCCTTTTTGCTCTTGGATATCAAGTCTGCTGCCCTTCTCCTATTGTATTCTGGCCAGCATAGCCTAGATCTTCTGTTCTCAGTCATCGTTGACCATTCTTTGCTGGCTAGTCGTTTGAAATGGTCAAGAATTTCCCTCTGGACTGAGGTCAGGGAGATTTGTATGTTTGCGGTGTCTGAGCTCCTTTCTGACCCTTGCCTGGCAAGCTCGTCAGCTTTTTCGTTTCCTGGAATGTCGTTGTGTCCCGGTACCCAAACTATTTGTACCGAGTTATCTTCCGCTAGTCTATTTAGCGACTCCTTACATTGGGCTACTGAGTCGATGTTGTTCTTGCTGATGCTAGAGATTTGATAGCCGCTTGGCTGTCCGAGTATATCCTAACTTTGGTATTCTTGAGGTCTCGGTTTTCTGAGAGTTCGACAGCTTTCAGAATTGCGAATACCTCTGCCTGGAACACTGTCGCTGACGCTGGGAGGTTGAAGGACTCTTCTTCTCCCCAGCCGTCGGCGAAGATTCCGGCCCCTACACCGCATCTCATTTTCGAGCCGTCGGTGTAGAGGGATACTTTGTCTTGTTCGGATACACTCCCCCGTCTCTATTCTTCCCTTGTGGGGTATCTGGTTGTGTATGCGTTGCCGAATCTTAATTCGGTTGTCATGTAGTCTGTTCTTGTTGTTCCCATATAGTTTATTTCATTCAGGATCGTACAGTGCCCAGTGTGATAGTTCTTCCAGCTATGGCTAGCCTTCAGTCGTACCGCGCTTTGGGCCGCTGTATTCCTGATGAAGTGTTCTATTGGGATCATGTTTAACATAGCGTTCCGCACCGCCACGGGGCATGATCCTAGTGCTCCCGTGGCACCTGCGCATGCCGATCTTTGAATCCTTGTGAGTTTTTGTCTGTTGTATGCCCTAGTTAGTGCCGGCCACCATACTAGTGCTCCGTATGTCAGTATGGGTCTCACCACCGCTGTGTAGAGCCATATTATGATCTTGGGGTGTATGCCCCTGTTTTTTCCAAACATCTTTCTGCACGAGTAGATTGCTATACTCGCTTTCTTGAGTCGTTCATTGATGTTGTTTTTCCATGATAATTTTGTGTCCAGTATCACCCCCAAGTACTTAGCTTGTTGTGATAGCTCTAATTCTATACCATCTAACTTTGGTTTTGTGAACATGGGGATCTTTGTTCTCTTCGTAAAGAGCATAAGTTCCGCTTTGCTCGGGTTAATGCCTAGTCCACAGGCTTTAGCCCATGAGTTCAGTTTGGTGAGTGCCCTTGTCATCAGTTCGCTGATAACGTCGTGGAACAGTCCTGTGGTGAGTACGACTACGTCGTCCGCGTAAGCTACCACCTTAATTCCTTCGCTATTGAGTTCTTTTAATATGTCGTCCATGTTGATGAGCCAGAGCAGTGGAGATAGAACTCCCCCCTGAGGTGTGCCCCTCTTCACAAACCTGGTGTGATGAGTGCCCCTCAGTTCGGCTGTTATCTTCCTGCTCGTTAGCATTTCGCCTATCCATGATCTGATGCCTCCCTCAACTCCTATTTTGTTGAGGGAGCTCAGGATGGAGTCCGCGGTTACGTTGTTGAAAGCCCTTTCTATATCTAAAAAGGTAGCCAACGTCTAGTCTTTGAACAGCAGGGCTTTCTCTATGTGTTGTACTACTTCGTGTAGCGCCGTTTCTGTGGATTTGCCTTGTCGGTAAGCGTGCTGGGCTTTCGAAAGGTTTCTCTCCGTTTTTCTTCTGATATGGATATCTAGTATCCTTTCCATTGTTTTCATAGGGAATGAGGTCAGGCTCATCGGCCTGTAATCCTTGGCTAGGATGTGCCCTCTTCTTCCTGGTTTGGGTATAAAGACTACTCTTGCTTCCTTCCATAG
Source organism: Drosophila mayri (assembly GCA_008042485.1). Lineage (NCBI taxonomy): Eukaryota > Metazoa > Arthropoda > Insecta > Diptera > Drosophilidae > Drosophila > Drosophila mayri. The sequence continues at coordinate 11,034 of VNJN01006369.1, forward strand.
AAGCGGTACGTGTACTGCTTGTATACATGCTTGGAAGATTGCCTGCAGCCAGTTCCATATGTGTTCTTTCGTCGTTTGCAGCATTGCTGGTATGATTCCGTCCGGACCTGGACTCTTGTATTAGAGTCTATCGCCCAGTGGATACTTTCCCTGGTGGCGATCTCTTCGACGACGTTCCTGTGCCATCAGGTCTGTTTATAAGTGAGTGGCTTGCTTGCCCTCTTGCTAGTATTTTGCTTAACCTAGCCGTGTCTTTTATTCCTTCTAGCGATTCGCAGTAATTGCTCCAAGATTCTTTCTTGGCTGCGTATATCGCCTTTTTGTACTCTTTTTGTATTTCCTTGTACGGTCCCCATTCTTTGGTTCCGTAGCTGTGGTTGAAGGTCTTCCTGACCTTGCGTCTGAGCTCGCTTAGCTCTTTGCTCCACCATTGTGGGTATTGCTTCTTGGAGTATGTGACTCTGCATGACTCCTTGTATGCGTTGTTGAGGATATTTGTGAGGTCCTCAACTTCTTTGTCTATCTTTCCCGGGTCGGATCTGACTTTGATCCTCCTGTGTTTTGTCTTTGTCTGTACAATTTTTGGCGAATTTGTTCCAGTCTGTGTTGCGTGGGTTGCGTTTCGGTGTCGTCTCGCGCATCGACATCGAGATTTCAAAGAATATGTACCTGTGGTCTGAAAAAGAGTTCTGTGTCGAACCCTCCAATTTCCCACCTTGTATTCACTGTTCTCCATTTGGAGAGTTATGTCAAGAACTTCTCCCCAACCTTGGAATTCTTCCGTGCTTGGAAAAATGAAAGTTGGTATATCCCCTCTATTACAAATAGTGACGTCACGACATATAATACTATCGAAAAGAGACTAACCCCTTTCGTTTGTTTCTTTACTTCCACACAGCGTGTGCCTGGCGTTGGCGTCACACCCGAGGATTAGCGTCGTCTTGGTCGCTTCATCAACCTGATGACCGCAATAGGGGGTGTGTTCTCGTCGTGGGCCATATAGCCGGAGGCTATTAGTATTGCTGTCCCATCCGCCGTCTCAAACCTGGCCACTGCTAGGTCTGGGTTGCTAATGGTGGGGTGTAAAAGGGCGTTAATGCTGTTTTTGACTATTATACCCGCCCTCGGCCTACCTGTCGAGTTCGTGTATAGAGTTGTATATCCTTTAGTCGCCACGCCAGAGATCTGTCCGTCTCTTGTTTATGGCTCTTGTAAGAGGCCGATGTCGATGTCCTTTTCGCGGAGAAGAACTGCCAGATTTGCTGAAGAGTGAGAGCTGCGCTTCAGATTGATCTGGACGACGTTCGGCATTAGTGTGGCGTTGTGCCTGGGGTGACGTCGTCGATGATAAGGTCGTCCAACAGCCTGTTGGTATCATCGACGTCGACCTCGAGGGCTTCGTCCGGCTCGTCTAGGAAGACCTTGATCTTGACTTCCTTATTCCGTACCGCACTTTGTGGTCGGACTTTTTGAATTGCTCCAGGCATCGGCGGTTAATGAGAAACAAGAAAGGCTGACTTGTCCTCATCTCCCTCTCAGCTTTGAGTACGGCCCAGTCCTCCATATCGACATCTGGGTTCTGAGCTCGTAACGTCTGCAGCACCC
>VNJN01006370.1:0-14717 GCA_008042485.1 Drosophila mayri
TCAAATTCCTCTAGTTCAAGCCTCATACGTGTTAATTTCGAACTGGGATTTACCATTGAAAACAAATAAGTTAATGGTCTATGGTCTGTTTTAACCGTGAAATGGTTACCATAAATATATGGTCGGAAATGAGTTATAGCCCAATGAATAGCAGCTAGTTCCTGCTCAGTAGTACTCTTGTAACTTTCTCCTTTAGTAAAGGATCTTGATGCGTATGCAATTGGAAGTTGGAGTCCATTATGGTTTTGAGTTAAAACCGCTCCACATGCTTGCTTACTTGCATCGGTTATTATGCAGAATTCTTTGGTGAAATCTGGATACTGTAACAAGGTTGGGTTTATAAGTGCCGTTTTGAGATGTTCGAAGGCATTCTGACATTCAGATGTCCATGCGAGGATGACCTTTGGCCGGCGCGTCCCCGAGCCTGGGGAACGACACCAGAGTCAGGCGAAGATAGCCTTCGGCCGGCGTGTCCCCGAGGCCGGGGAGCAACGCCGGAGTCAGGCGAGGATGGATGAGGAGAAGAAGGGAGGTTGTGTGTGTGGGAGGCGAGGATGACCTTCGGCCGGCGTGTCCCCGAGGCCGGGCAGCAATCCGCAGTCAGGCGAGGATGGCCTTCGGCCGGCATGCCCCCGAGGCCGCGGAGTACGCCGGAGTCAGGCGAGGATGATCTTTAGCCGGCGCGTCCCCGAGGCTGTGGAACGACACCAGAGTCAGGCGAAGATGGCCTTCGGCCGGCGTGTCCCCGAGGCCGGGGAGCAACGCCGGAGTCAGGCGAGCATGGGTGAGGAGAGGGAGGGAGGTTGTGTGTGTGGGAGGCGAGGATGACCTTCGGCCGGCGCGTCCCCGAGGCTGGGGAACGCCACCAGACTCAGGAGAGGACGGCCTTCGGCCGGCGTGTCCCCGAGGCCGGGGAGCAACGCCTGAGTCAGGCAAAGATAGCCTTCGGCCGGCGTGTCCCCGAGGCCGGGGAGCAACGCCGGAGTCAGGCGAGGATGGCCTTCGGCCGGCGTGTCCCCGAGGCCGGGGAGCAACGCCGGAGTCAGGCGAGGATGGATGAGGAGAATAAGGGAGGTTGTGTGTGTGGGAGGCGAGGATGACCTGCGGCCGGCGTGTCCCCGAGGCCGGGCAGCAATCCGCAGTCAGGCGAGGATGGCCTTCGGCCGGCATGCCCCCGAGGCCGGGGAGCAACGCCGGAATCAGGCTGGATGAGGAGAGTGAGGGAGGTTGTGTGTTTGGGAGGCGAAGATGACCTTTGTCCGGCGCCTCCCCGAGGCTGGGGAACGAGACCAGAGTCAGGCGAGGACGGCCTTCGGCCGGCGTGTCCCCGAGGCCGGGAAGCAACGCCGGAGTCAGGCGAGGATGGATGAGGAGAGCGAGGGAGGTTGTGTGTTTGGGAGGCGAAGATGAACTTTGGCCGGTGCGTCCCCGAGGCTGGGGAACGACACCAGAGTCAGGCGAAGATAGCCTTCGGCCGGCGTGTCCCCGAGGCCGGGGAGTACGCCGGAGTCAGGCGAGGATGGCCTACGGCCGGCGTGTCCCTGAGGCCGCGGAGTACGCCGGAGTCAGTTAAGGATGGCCTTCAGCCGGCGTGTCCCCGAGGCCGGGGAGCAAGGCCGGCGTGTCCCCGAGGCCGCGGAGTACGCCGGAGTCAGGCGAGGATGATCTTTGGCCGGCGCGTCCCCGAGGCTGGGGAACGACACCAGAGTCAGGCGAAGATGGCCTTCGGCCGGCGTGTCCCCGAGGCCGGGGAGCAACGCCGGAGTCAGGCGAGCATGGGTGAGGAGAGGGAGGGAGGTTGTGTGTGTGGGAGGCGAGGATGACCTTCGGCCGGCGCGTCCCCGAGGCTGGGGAACGGCACCAGGCTCAGGAGAGGACGGCCTTCGGCCGGCGTGTCCCCGAGGCCAGGGAGCAACGCCTGAGTCAGGCGAGGATGGCCTTCGGCCGGCGTGTCCCCGAGGCCGGGGAGCCGAGGAGCAACGCCGGAGTCAGGCGAGGATTGATGAGGAGAGGGAGGGAGGTTGTGTGCGTGTGGGCGGGTAATTGATTATTATTCTCCTTTATTTATTTTCTTTTCTGATTTCTCTTACACTGGGCATGCCTATTCTACCCATGCATCTTCGACACCACGGGATTCAGCCCAGCCCTTCTGGTACAAGGAAGGGAACCTAGGCTGCCTCACGCCCTCTACGATGAAGTTACACCTGGACGTGGAACCCCCGAGGTAACTCCAACGGAACGCAGTAGACAGCTGCACAACATCTTCAAGGTCGCTAGGAACAACGCCGACCGTGCATCGGCCGACCAGCGCCGCCATTACAATCTCCGCCATTACAGTCTTCGCCGACGGGAATGGAAGCCGCCGGTGGGATCGTTACTGCTGGTACGACGCCACACCTTGTCGAATGCCACCGAGAGATTCGCAGCGAAACTGGCAGCGAAAGACGAGGGACCGTTCAGAGTTGCCAAGTTTCCCTCACCAAACATTGTGCAGTTGCACATACCGGGCAGTCGTCGACGGCAGTCAGCCTCTACGCTCGGACGGTCAGTCTAGACGGTACCACCGTCTGATGCTCTGATATAATGATCAGAGTTCATGGAGTCACTTGATGACGGGCGCGCCCGTCCAACAGTCCGCCCCCGCCGGGGGGAAAAATAGTAAATACAAAAACGCCAGTCAGCTCAGTAGGTCATCCTTTCCCATCGCGGGGAAAACAGGTTATACGTAGGGACAAGCTTCAACACACCGCTAGGTAGAGATTCAGGGTTGACAAAAATATTAATCATATTCTTCTCCCACAGCTAAACGAATAAGACAATGGCTGGACGTGGACTGCCAATGTTTCTGTGGCCGCCTCGGCGCCCGCTCAAGCGCGCAGACGTAGCGGCGGAGTTGATGGCACCACCCCCGCTGACGTCCCCAGTCCATGCTCGGCGGGCCGGAGACCTCCCGATTCAAAGGGATTATTCCTGGCTGGCTACAGCCGTGGAAGAAAGCTTCCGGGACCTCTACCTGGATGAGCGAAGACGCCCCGTCCCCGGGAACGATTCGTTGCAAGTGGCTCCACCTGCCGGATCGATGCGGCCACTACTCGTGGTTGTGGGCCAAGCCCGCACAGGGGCCCCGCGACGGGCCGCGGCGACTTGGGCACGCCAGCGACGCGGTTTTAGGTCTGGGTAGCGGGCGCGGGAGCGGGCTGCTGGGTTGACCCCGAGCCGCGGCTCCAGTCTCTAGTGGAGGGTTCGGCCGCTGCGAAATTCCCGGGCCGGTAGCGCTGTCCCGCCCAGCGTGGGCAATTGGAATTGGTAGCCTCTCTGAGTCAAAAGACCCACCCCTAAAATCCTCACCAACCTCGGCCCTCCATTTTCTGGCGTTTCCAAAATATAAATTATATCTGGAAGGGGACTCTGGGCCGCTGTGGTTTTATATCGGCCACAGTGCATCCTTACAGTTTGGCGCCCGTAAACAGAGACCGTCAGGAAATGAAGAGATGTAAGATTTCTTACTAAGGTGGATTAAAGCCCCACCAGCCGAACACGAGGTTTTTAGCGGCGAGTACATATGTATATATACATACATAGTATGTATTACATACATACATACATGCATGCTTTTGCAAACGACCAGAAAATGACAGAAACTTCCGAATTAGCGACGCACATGCAGCCGCCATAACGGCACTTTGTTTTTTTCGGGCAATTAAAGAAAGAGAAGGGGAAGAGGGGACGGCAAGAGAAAATTCCCTCCAAGACAAAAATACAGTCTCGCCAAAACGGGACGCGAATTGGCATCGTAGTCAATAAGCAAAGTCAGAGTCAAAAGTCAAAATAAATGCAAATAACATAATAAAATACTAAATAAAATAAATTTAAATAAAATAAAATACTAAAGTTAAATGAACTCAAATCAAATCAAGCAAGAAGTACACTGGAAAAAATGAATAAAAAATAAAATAATAATAAACTCAAATAATTAAATAAAACTGAGTAATAAAATAAATCATAAAATAAATAAAAACAACTAATAAATTGAATTAAGGAATAAATAAAATAGATTCGAGCATAAATTAATATAAAGCCCACTAAAAAATATATAATAATAAATATAATACACGAAAATTTCAACAATAAAAGATATGGAAAAATTCATACGTTTAAATAAATAAAATAAGCGGAATTACTACAACAAGGAAAAAACAGCACTGAACGGATATTAGCAAGCGAGGAAACAAAAAAAAACAAGTAAGAAAGTAGTAAAGAGTTAATATATTTTTGAACATAACGGACAAATGCAAATGCAAGTGTAACATGCATACAAAAGTGTATCTATGTGTGTAAAAACCCGTTATTATTGCATTAAAGCGGCTAATAATTATTACCATTTATTATAATTGTTTCTCGAATATCTTATATGATTCTTATCCGATCACAATCAGGAATTAATAAGAATATTGATGTAAATGGAATGTAGTCAATGAATCCAACAGTTTCTTGGTTTTAGTTTCGAGTCAGATCTATTTATTTATTAAATGATCAGAAGCAGCGGGAGTGCTGCTTCGACGGATTTGCCGTGAGTGTTTTTACATAGTTCTTTAAGTTTAAATTAAGGCTAGGTTCCATCGCTGCGCTGTCCGCAGACGGCGGCAGAGCGACGGCTTATATATATGCTTATGTATATGGGCTGTGCATTCCTATACGGACGCGCGAGGGTAAATGCTCATGTGGTCAGCTCGTGTTACAAATGTGCATACGCTGGCTCTTTCATATGCCGGCTTGAGTTTTATGACCGGGAAATTTGAGGACTGTTTACATTGCAACAATTAGTTACAGTACACATTCTTTAAGTATTGATAACACAGTGAGCATTCAATATGTGCATATTACAATATCTTATAAGATTCTTTTCCGATCACAATCAAGAACTGGTAAGAATATTTAGTTGGTCTAGTTGGTCAACCAAATGAGGCATGCTGCAGCAGCCGTTTGTGGGCATACAAAATTATTTCTTTATTAAATTCGATAAATTTTATCTGATCGCAACCAAATTTTAAGGAATCACACAGACTATAGTTCTTATTGTACATACCAAAATTCGCGACTCTAGCTTTAAAATTAGATTTGATTTCGTTTTTGATGATTAGCGGGGGCGGAAGTGGGCGTGAAAACCACGAGGAAATAATTCGACGAAATAATAAGCGAGGGCAAGGAAAAATTAATAATAAAACAATTTTTTAATTATATATAAAGCGGATAAAATAATAAAATGAATAAATAACGATATATAAGTAATAAATAAAATAAATAAGGAATGAAATATTTAAGTTGAACCCGGAGCAATGAGACAAGAATAAATAAAGAAGAATAAGAATAAATAATTTTAGCAGGTGTCGGGAAAAGAAAATAAATGAACTTGGACAAACATAAAATAAACTAAACTGAATAAGATAAATCCCTTAAATTAAAACAGAGATTTAAACAAATAACCCATTGCAGTAGGCCGCGAAAATAATTAAATTAAAATCTATTTACGTCGAGGGCAGCAGAGAAAAAAAATCTCAAAATCGGTGTCACCTGGATTAGCTATAGGAAGAAGCTGGAACTGGAGGCCATACTGTTCGAATTTAGTTTGGAACGCGAAGGCACCGTGAAAGAGCAGCGAGCTCGACTGATAAGCTTCGCGCGCCAACAGGATCATTCCGAGGGTGTGCAAACCCGCCTCTAGGAACTAGAACGGAACTTCAGGAACGCTCCCACAGGGAACGCGAAGCTGCTGTCACTTATGTATCTGGATTCGGAGGCCAACTCTCCAGGATCAGCCGCGCCGACTCGGAGACTCGTCGCCGGAGCAGACGAACTCAGAGTCATTGGGACCCGAACCTGTGGGCACCACCTATTTCTCGTGCCAGCGCGGAGGCGGATCGCACACCCCGTCGGCCGCCAACGATCTCTATGCAGGGAAGTTTCAGTAGGAACGCGAATACAAGCCGGGCAACGACACCGGAGCAGGTGCCAGTAAACGTACGGGAGGCGTGCAGGAATTGCGGCCAACCCGGGCACTTCTCGACAGAATGTCGGAACCCGAGAATACTTTTCTGCTGGGACTGCGGTCGACGAGGTATATGGACATTCGAATGCTGTCGACGACAGGTTTCGGGAAACGGAAACGGGCCTCGCGTGATCGGGTATCACTCGAGGAACCCAGCCAGCCCGAGCAACTAGAAGGAGGAACTCTCCACCAACACCAGGGACACATCCGAGCAGCCATCACTATGGGAGGAGCGAAGATTCGTGGCAACCCTGGATACCGGAGCTACACACAGCTTCATCAGCGAAGACCTGGCCAAAGAAATGGAAAATCAGCATAACACAAGGGACATACGGACGCAAGTCAAGCTCGCCGATGGGACATGCCGGGAGTTGTCGAGGGCACTAGCAGCCAACATCCACTGCGGGAATCGCAGTACGCCGCCCATCCTACTGGTCATGACGGATGTTCTGGGCGATGTACTACTAGGAATGGATTTTCTGTACGGGATCGGAGCCACCATCCAGTGGCAGGCCCTCAGCCGCTCCGAACAACGAGGGATATCAGCAGAGCCACGCCCTGAACAGCGAGGAACACAGGAAAACCAAGGAGGAATAAGAGCAGAGCCATGCTCTGAACGACGAGGAACATCGGAGGAAACACATCGAAGGACATTAACCGAGACACATCGGGAATCACCTGGCAAGGTTACTCAGGAGGGACCGACTGCCAAACAAGGACCAGTACCCAACCCATGTACTACGCAACGACAATCACCGATCCCTGACCCTCAGGCACAGATGCGGAACACACGCATGGAAACAGCAACGGATACGGAGGCACCTACGACCTAGCAACCGGCTGGAGCCATGTTCTGCCTGTGGTTGACGCCACCGCCGTGCAGCAGAACCCATTTCGCACCTCCAAGAAGCGTGTCCACATCCAGGATCACGCCAAGGAAACGACGGAGCAGAACGCGCCCCTTTGCGGTACCGTCGACTTAGTAAACAATGCACCCGTGGAACCGGCTCCACCGGAGTCGGGACGAGAATCCCAGAGCCCAGGGTGAAGGAATTCCTGGGAAAGGAATTGGAAAAATTAGAAACCCTTTCCGGAGTAACCCACATCGCGGAACACCGGATCATAATGCTAAATGACCGCCCGATAAAACAGAGGTATATACCACGAAATCCGGCCGTGAGCGCCGTCATTGATAAGCAGATAGACGAGCTGCTTAGGGATGGCCGCATTGAGCCGTCTAAGAGCCCGCACAGTGCTCCCATTATGATCGCGGCCAAGATGAATGGTGATGCTCGGATGTGCAACAACTACAGGCAGCTCAACGACAACTCCGAGAAAACCAAATCTTGGAGCGACTACAGCTGGATTTAAAAAATAGTTATTGGCAAATTCCGGTGGCTCTGGAGAGCCGGGAATGCACAGCCTTCACGGTCCCCGGCCGAGGTTTATTCCATTGTCGAGTTATGCCATTTGGTCTTCACTCGGCCCCTGCAACGTTCCAGAGAGCATTGAACACGGTCATCGGTTCAGATATGGAGCCACATGCGTTTGCCTACCTGGATGACACCATCGTCATCGGGTCGACATTGGAGGAGCACGTGGAAAACCTGCGAGAAGTTTTTCGCCGACCACGCCAAGCCAACTTGCGGCTGAATAGGGATAAATACCATTTCTTTCAACGGCATATCGCCTACTTGAGACACGTGATCAGCGAGGAAGGAATCCATACGGATCCCGACAAGGTAGCCGCGAGCTGCAGCCACCGACTTGCTTGAAGGAACTTCGGAGATGCCTGGGCATTGCATCCTGGTATCGTCGATTTGTTCCCAACTTCGCCGATGTTGTGGAGCCGATGACATCGCTGCTGAAGAAGGGCCAGAAGTGGGATTGGACACCGTGGAAGCATCCAGCATTTCAGGAATTGAAAACTCTATTGACGGAGGCGCCGGTTTTAGTCTGGCCGGACTTTGGGCAGAAATTTGGTCTGCAGACGGACGCCAGCGAATACGGCATCGGAGCCGTACTCACACAGACCATCGAGGGGCAAGAACGAGTGGTGGTCTACGCAAGTCGCCGCTTAAACTGCGCGGAAAGGAACTACTTGGTAACCGAGAAGGAGTGTCTAGCCATTGTATGGGCAGTGAGGAAAATGAGATGTTACATCGAGGGATATACCCATTTTATGGGCAGTGAGGGCAATGAGATGTTACATCGAGGGATATCGATTCGAAGCCATAACGGATCATTAGGATTTGAAGTGGTTGAACTCCATCGACAACCCCACCGGCAGAATCGCCCGCTGGGCACTCGAGCTACAACAGTATCAGTACGACGTGCACTATCGGAAGGGAGCCCAAAACCTAATGGCCGACGCCCTTTCACGCCAACCGCTGCCAGTAGAACAGCAAGCACAAGTGTAGGGAACAAACTGCAAGTGGCTCACGAGAATGTTGGACAAAGTGCGGAGCGAACCGGCCGAGTTCCCGGATTACAGGGAGGAAGGTGGACAGCTTTTCTCCGGACTCCAGCCACCAGAGGAGTACACACCATGGAAGCTGTGTATAGGAGCGGAAGATATTATTGGCCCGGACTCTTCCGTGATGTCGTCCGCTACGTACGCCACAGCCTGAGTTGCCAAAGATATAAGGTCAGCCAGGAGAAACCAGCAGGTCAAATGTTCACATGCCAAGTGGACGAGCCATGCTCAAAGCAGGGGAACACGATACTCTTGGTCTTCCTCGATTCTTTCAGAAAATGGGTGGAACTCATTCCACTGCGCAAGGCCACGGGAACCCACCTAGAATGAGCATTTGGGAACGGATTCTGAGTCGTTTCGGAGTGCCTCGAACATTTGTCTGCGACAACGGCACGAAGTTCACGGGTCGATCGTTCCGGAACTTTTTGCAAGACGCTGGGGATGGAATTGCAGCACACGGCGCCGTACACACCAAGGCAAAATCTAACGGAGAGAGCGAATCGGACGATTAAAACTATGATCGCACAATACCTGGATGGGAACGCCCAAAACGAGTGGGATCGACTGCTCCCGGAGATATCGCTGGCAATCAACAGCAGAATCTCCGACACCACGGGATTCAGCCCAGCAGCCTAGGCTCCCTTCCTTGTACCAGAAAGACAAGGAAGGGAACCTAGGCTGCCTCACGCCCTCTACGATGAAGTTACACCGGGACGTGGAACCCCCGAGGTAACCCCAACGGAACGTAGCAGACAGCTGCACAACATCTTCGAGATCGCTAGGAACAACGCCGACCGAGCATCTGCAGAACAGCGGCGCCACTACAATCTCCGCCGACGGGAATGGAAATCGCCGGTGGGAACGCTAGTACTTGTACGACGCTACGCCGTGTCGAACGCCACAGAAGGGTTCGCGGCAAAACTGGCAGCAAAATACGAGGGACCGTTTACAGTCGCCAAGTTTCCCTTCGCCAACCATTGTGCAGTTGCTCATACCGGGCAGTCGTCGGCGGCGGACAGTCAGCCTGAACCGCGGCGAGGAATCGGACACAGAGGTTCCCGCCGAAGACGAGGACGAGGAGGCCGCCCCGACCAGTGGAAACAGCTCCACGCGCGGAAGGCCAGTCTAGAAGGTACCACCGTCTGATACTCTGCTAACAGTCAGAGCTCAAGGAGTCACTTGAAGACGGGCGCGCCCGTCCAACACTCCGTCCCCCCTACCAGGGAACTATTAAACATAAACGACGGATAGTATAATAGGTCATCCTGTGACGCCCGTTGCGCGGGCGCACAAACTATTTTTTCATTTTTCTTTAAATAAAACACATTAAAATCCCCCAGGAGGAGCCGGACGAGCCGGACCAAGGGGGTGAGGACGACCCCCGGATAGCCGCGTTCCTCGAGGAACAGCTGACGCAGTTCGAGGGGATGACGGGGGTAGCCAACATCGCCGAGCACCGCATCACCATGCGCGATGACCGTCCCATCAAACAACGATATTTCCCAAAGAACCCGGCGATGCAACAGATCATCGACGAGCAGGTCGATGCGTTGCTCGAACAGAAATGCATTTTGCCGTCACTATGGGGGGCTGCCCCCATAGCGCCCCTTTGGTGCTAGTGCGGAAGAAGACGGGCAAATGGCGGATGTGTGTGGACTACCGACAGTTGAACGCGAAATCCGTTCCGGACGCCTACCCCCTACCGCGTATTAATCACATCCTGGGACGACTGAGGAACGCAAAATACATCTCCACGCTGGACCTTCGCAATGGGTATTGTCAGATCCCTATGGAACGGGAGAGCCGAGCATGCACGGCATTTACCGTGCCTGGCGCGGCCTCTTCCAATGGCGGGTCATGCCTTTCGGCCTACATTCGGCCCCAGCCACTTTCCAGCGCGCTCTGGACAGCGTAATAGGGCCGGAGCTGAACCCCTATTCATTAGCCTACCTCGACGACATCATCGTGGTGGGGTCCAGTCTAGAGGAACACATGCTCAACTTAGGCCGGGTCTTCCGACGGCTCCGACGGGCAATATTACGGATCAACCAGGAGAAGTGCGCGTTCTTCAAGAGGAAGATCGCTTATCTGGGCCACGTCATCAGCGATCGCGGCATCAATACGGACCCAGATAAGGTGGCCGCGGTTCGCAACCTTTGCCCCCCGACCAATCTAAAGGATGCCTCGGTATGGCATCGTGGTACCGTAGGTTCGTCCCCAACTTCGCGGAGGTCGTGCAACCGATGATGAACTTGCTCCGGAAGAACCAGCGGTGGAGATGAGAGCCGGAACAGCAGGAATCCTTCGACCTGCTGAAGAGTGTCTTGACGGACGCGCGGACCATCTGGCCCTAAAATGGCTGGACCACATCGAGAACCCGACGGGGCGGATAGCCAGGGCCCTGGAACTTCAGCACTACCAGTTCGACGTCCATTATCGGCGATGGAAATATAACGTGGTTGCTTACGCCCTTTCCCGGCAGTGCGTCCCTTGCCAGAAATACAAAGTCGAACAACGATAACAGGCGGGCCGCATGCTGACACGACAAGTAGACGAACCTTTCGGGATTCTATGCGCGGACTTCGTGGGACTCCTACCCCGGTCCAAAGAAGGTAACACTATGCTACTGGTGTTCTTGGACAGCTTCACCAAATGGGTAGAACTGGTACCAATGCGCAAGGCCACCACCCGGACGCTGATCCGAGCGGTCCGCGAGCGAATTTTAGGGCGCTTTGGAGCCCCTAGGAAGATGGTCTGTGACAATGGGACGCAGTTCACCAGCAAGGCGTTCAGGGAGTTCCTCCGGGAGACGGGGGTGGAACTCCAGCACACCGCTCCGTGTTGCCCAAGGGAGAACCTGACGGAGCGGGCCAATAGGACGGTGAAGACAATGATATCCCAATACGTGGGGATGGAGCAGAGTAGCTGGGACAATTTACTACCCGAACTCACGCAGTGAACACCAGCGTGTCCGAGACCACCGGATACAGCCCGGCATTCGTGGTGCAGGGACGCGAACCCCGCCTTCCCGGGGCCTGGTACGACCAAGTGACAGCAGGAACGGGGATCCCTGCTCCGACCCCCACACAGAAGCGAGAAAGAATGTAGGAAATCTTCCACATCGTGAAGTTAAACCAGCAGAAGGCCAGCCAGGAACAGCGCCGGCACTACAACCTGCAGCGCCGCGAGTGGAGGCCCTCCGTGGGATCGTTGGTCCTCGTACGGCAACGCCACCTGTCAAAGACCGCCGAGGGTTTCGCGGCCAAGCTCGCACCCAAGTATGACGGACCCTTTAAGGTGGCGGCGTTCCCTTCACCCAATGTGGCCCGAATCAGGCGGCCCGGTCAACGAAAGGGCTGGCTGGCAAATGTGGCCGATCTAAAGGCTTTCCATACCGCCGATAGCCCAGAGAGCTCCGACACGGAGGAGGAGGAGACCGGACCGAGGGACCCCCACCAATGGTCGAAGTAGAAAAGGGCCTAGCAAAGGGGAGGACGAACCCTTCCCCTACCGCGCTAGCCCCCCACATGGGACCTTCGAGCACCCGGGGAACCACCCCGGGATCCCCCCACGCAGATGTCGCAACCGCCCCAACTACCCCACACGATCCACTCCCATTATAGACATGGCCATTCCTGTCTGTTCCCCGCTCCTAACCCTACCGTTAGTACTCTTCTCACACGCAGGTTACAATACTAATCCACCTTACGATCTCCCCACAACAATCCCATGGAGTCGGTCGTAGTCGACTCCAGCGACGACGAGGGACCACGCCTATCTGGGCGTTCGGGAGGAACGACAGCCCATAGGGACCCCCGGCTACGCGCGAGTACGCCAGGCGGTTCACCCCCGCCCGAACCGCCCCGGTATAGCACCTCAGCCCGACGGGACGCGTCGCCCTCCCTCCGGGCGGATTTCGACCCCCACACCCCGGAGACCTGGGCCCACGCCGACCCCGAGGAAGAGACCAAGTCCCCGGGAATTCGGCACCGAGGACGAGTTTGTGGAAGAGGCCTCCGAGGCGGAGACCACGCCCTACGAGCCCGGATTCCGTGTGGAGGACGGGTCCGGGAGCGAATCGGAGCGTGCCTTCACCATCAGCTCCGAAAGCGAGGACGAAGACACTACGTGGAGGAAAGCGAGGAGAGGTACGGGTACTGGAGGGGGGACTGGGTCCACCTGTTCCGGGTACAGTGCACCCAGGTGACCCTCCGAGCACCATTCCGACGGCCATCCACCGGGCCGATCGTCACCTTTTCCACATCACCACGGCCGGAGCACGACTGCGTGCCGCGAGGGGATTGGATTACGATCGAGGAGTTTGACCCCGCACCGACCACGCCGCCTCGCCCGACCACGCCGCCTCGCTCGACCACGCCGCCTCGCCCGACCACGCCGCCTCGCTCGGCCACGCCGCCTCGCCCGGCCACACCGTCGCGCCCACTCAAGGCTACTGTGGGCACGGACACCGCCGCCGTCGCCCATAACCCCCCGGCCCCGATCCCCACGGGAAAGTCGATGACATGGGAGTCCGTGTCGAGAGATTCTGACTACGAACCCCGACAGCAGTTCCGCCGGCAGGAGGCCCCGATCCTCGCAGGATGCGGAGCGGATCTGCCCCGTTACGCCCACGTGCCACCCGAGGAGACTCCAGCCACCCTCGACCAGGGCTCCTGGGACCAGCTGGTGGACCTCCCCGCCGGGTGGACTATTGACGCCCCTGGACGACAGATCTCCGAGGCCCTCTGGCGGGACATCGCCAGGAGACTGCGCGGGGGTAGGGGTGTCCGTTACCGCTTCCGCCGGACCACTTCGCAAAGGAACGTACCAGGTGACGGTGCGGGCCCGAGGCAAAGGAGGGCATATCCGCCTTACCCCGGAGGACTGATGCCCCGAGCGACAGACGCCGCCGCGGAGCGGCCACCACCCACACCCAGCCCACGGAGACCATCGCCACGAAGGCGAAACCAGACGTTGACGCAGCAGTTCGGTGCTTCTTGTTTGTAGAGATTTCCTTAGTATATAAGCTAGCCGTTAAGTTAACTATTTCCTAGCCCTTAGTATCTATCGATTAACCCTATCGATAAACCGGCAGTTACGGTCTCACCAAAAGCTTGGAAGCGCCGTTATGTTTGGCGGGCAGAAGCTCTCTTTTATCTCAGCAAATCGCCAGACTCACACGTGCCGCCCTCGCCGCGAAAAACCCAGCCCGCCACGTGATTTGCCCGACCCGCTGCGTACAGCCCCGCCGCGCCGCTGTCACCAGCCTCGCCAAGTCTGCTGCCGCCAGTGTTAGCCGCCGCAAGCCTGCCACCTGCTAATGTTCCCGGCAGTGTACGCGCCCGCGTCGCCGGCCAGCAGCCCGTCCGCGTCCGCGAGTGTGCCGATCGTGCGCCGCCCACCTGTCACGTGCGCAGCCGCCACGCCGCAGGTATCTACCGCCCGTGCGCCGCCGCACCAGTGACGCCGGCCACGACCGCCACCCGCGCGTCGCCGTCGCAAAGTCGCCCTCTGTCAGTGTCGACGACAGAGCCGGTGCCACTGCCCGTGCCGCCTACATATCGAGGCCGCCACGCCCACTGAGGCCGCTATCCGTATCCGCGGCCCGCATGCCGCCGCCTCGCCCAACCAAGGCACGAGGACACATGTAAGTCTATCTTTTCCTCTTTCTCTACCGTATGGCCGCACTTCCTCCCCCCCCCCCCCCCCCCCCCCCCCTTCCAACCTATTTCACCCTGATGTAATTAGGTTACAGTGAAGGAAATATAACCAAGCTTAAACACAATCATACCGCCTGTGCTCTCTTTACTCTACGGGATCTTTTGGTATTTCTCGGGGTATCTCGTCCTTAATTTTCAGTCCTTTTTTGAATGAAAGCTCACTTATTCTCGATCTTCAACGAGTTAAGCCAGTTTATTCACCAGGTCCCGATGGAATACCGGGCTCTGTATTAGGTATTGCTCCGAGGCGCTGTGTAACCCCCTTCTTAAATTGTTTACCTTATCTTTAGAATCCTCAGAATTTCCCCTTATTTGGAGGGAATCATTTGTTATTCCTCTACACAAAAAAGGTAGCAAATCGGAGGCCAGTAACTATAGGGGTATCTCTAAGTTATCGGCTATCCTTAAACTTTTCGAGAATGTAATCACTCCTCACCTGCAACATCTATGCAGATCCGTCATCTCTCCATGTCAA
>VNJN01006377.1:0-10362 GCA_008042485.1 Drosophila mayri
ACGGCGACTGAGGTGGGGAGGAGGGGCGCAGTGGGGTGCAGGGGTGGCTGGTTGCCAAGGAGAAAATTTTAGCTTTAGTTGTTCATATTTTTATTTATTTATTCTTATGCTAGTGATTAGTTATTTTCTCCTATGCTAAGTTTTCCTTAACTTTAATTCCTAGCTCTTTCCCCTCCAGCTTTTCCCCTCTCCTTCACACAATTTATATACGAGAAAACAAATGTATGGCGCGCCGGGCGTGATGGCTCACCCGTGCAATCCAGAGGATGCGTTTGTTAAGCCGTTTTCTTCAATTCCTGGTCGTTATGGGGTCCTGTTTGTCCTGTGTCTGTGTCCTGGGTTTTCGGTGGTGGTGGTTGCGGGGTCGTCGTCACTTGGGTTTTTATCGCGGTTTTTAAACTTGTGCTTCTGCTGGCCTAATTACGAGTGATTTAATTCACTCCCTGTGTGGCCTAATTCTGCCCATTCCTGGCAGCAGCGCTGCCGCGATCGATGGCACGCGCTGTTCCGCATTCCGCACATTCTTTCGCCCGGCGAGCTTTCTGTCTCGCTCTTACTCCTGGGCGGCAGGTGGGCCATGCAAATTCCGTTTTTGCACTTGTGTCTCTGTCGGCGCCGGCGTCGCGGGCCTCTGCCCCGATCGCGGTCCCCGGCTTCCTCTGCCGATCGCTGATTGGCGGACTTCATGTTTCGGTCCTCCAGCTTTTTCGTCCCGTTCCCAGAGGCATTTCGGGCGATGTTGCGGGCAATGTTGCGGACAATGTTGCCCGTGACGTCAGGCCTGGTGTGACCGGTGACGAGGGCCCAGCCCCGTGATTCCCTAACGCCTATCACCTATCCTATTGGCAACTCCATATTTACATTTCTTTAACCCTACTCTTACCCTAACTACCTAACTTAACCTACTATTTACACCTAAAACTACTATTCACATATTATTTACATCGTGGCGGCGGCCGATCGGCGACCGCCGTCACAATAATAATTATTATTATTACGATTATAACCATTGTTTTGGTTATATCCGTTGCTCTGGTAATATCCGTTGTTTTGATAATTACCTCTTTTATTATTTCTACCGCGATAATTATTTTTTTAATTATTACCGCGATAATTATTTCCTCTCTGGGTTTATAATATGGAATTGGCATTGCCAGTCATTTCAGTACTACATTGTATGTACTTGGTGACGGCTTCATTCATTGTAGGAAAGTTTCCTGCTTCCTATATTGTTTTAAAACGGCCATGCTCACAATTTTTAGTCATTGTAGCAATGGCTTCCTTTGTACTGAATTTATCAGCGTGTTCAGACGATAGGCCTTCGTCAATATATGAATTTCCGATGTGAATTTTTCTGCAGTTTTGCAGTTTTGTGAATCGGGGCCTTCTTTAATGTGAAGCAGGGCCTTCTTTAATGTGGAGCAGGGCCTTCTTTAATGTGAAGCAGGGCCTTCTTTAATGTGAAGCATAGCCTTCTTGATTGTGAAGCAGGTCTATTGAAAAAGAAATTGAGTGAAAGCATGGCAGAGCAGGACAGATATAGATTGCTGCCAGGTGAGGTCTGTTCGTTAAGCGCTGACATACATGTTAGACAGAGACAACTAACAATGTAGAAGAATGGAGTAGAAAGTAGAGAAATGGAAAAAAGGATGATTTGCAAAATAAGTTCAGTTCAGAAAGCGCTAGAAAGACGAACAGAACTTGCTGCTGAGAAATCTATTCAATAACGAAATGGAAAAGAATAACGATTCTCCGACATGTGCTATGTATTGTTCTCCTGATTTGCCATTCAGTTTGGCACATACAGCTAAAGGGATATCTTGCCTTATTGGGCCTTAGATCTCTTAATTAATCTTTTTTTGTTTTTGTTTACTTTTAAAGAAATTTTCCGATCCTATCAAGAGGTAAAATTTATTCTAACAGAGAGAAACCTGCCTAGTTTTTGCATGGTTTTCAGGTCACGCTCTAATCGGGAAATTTTAATGTTGCTCAATTTTACAAAAAATTTTTGAAGTCTATAAAAAAAATATGCATCGCATTGCAATATAAAAAAAAATTATGCAACGCAGTGCATTAAAAAAAATGTACTCTATGAAGCGCTCTCGGTTCCGTCAAGACGTGGCGGCTTCTGCCCCTCACACTTGTTGATTCAGCTGCTGATGTCCAGGGCCTATGGGCTCAGGCGGTACCGGTGCTGGCCGCGGCTGTTAATTTCCTCTTCATTGATTCCTGTCTGCATTTCTTTGATGTCCTCGTTCTCCTCGATTTCATCCAAGTATTCCTGTCACGGTCGCCATGCAGTAGTTTCTTCGAAAGGGTAGCCGAGTAGCCGAATATCCATCAATTGTTTCAACTTAATGTTCCACCCGAAATCATCTAAAAGATTTGTAGCTAGAGTTTTGAGTTCTTCATATTTATTATTTTGCATTCATTTGATTTTACAATAATTTGTAGAAGAGTCAGAGCAGCCGTTGTTGCTGCTCCGAGGTCATAGGAGGTTCTCTGCTTACTGTATTTTTTTAAAAGCTAAGGAAACCTAAGTCTTATAGCTGCTGGAAGACGGTTATGTGTTCTTAAGTATATAGCTATGCTCGCTTAGTCTGGAGCGCAGAGGTCTATGCACGTACATAAGGTCCGCTCGTGTTGCATTAATGCTGACACTTGCACTTTCTGCGTGCGGGCAAATGAATAGCGAGCGGTTCATATTTCGGCCAGCTAGGTTGATGACCGAGACCTTGGGTTGTATAATTAAATGTGAGTGAATGTTACAGTGCGTTCTATTTAAGTAATCTTAGTACTTTAGGTGGTCTCTATATATATTTATGTGTGTGCATATTACACCATAATATATTTAACAAAATCTTCAATTCATATTACCCTATAGGTATTTCGACGACTTTATTTCGAATATGAATCATATATAATTTCCTTCATCCACATTCGGTATAGAATTGAATGTATAAAAGTCGATAAGAGCACTTTTTTAATTTCGATTTAGCTATTGAGGGAAAAAATGTTCGCTTAGTACAAATGCATTCGCATTTAACGCATTTGTCATTGATGTAGTCATTATGAAGCTGGATGATCTACTGTCTTTTTTCAAAATTTCATTATACTTATTCCTTATTTATTCGAGTACAATAAACTGATCGAATCCAATAATAGTTCCGAATATTATCCTGTTTTTTACACGCAACATCATCAAATATCATAATGCAATTGTTTTTAGCTTCTTGCGGTGACAAAGTGGCATTATTTCTAGAAATATCGGCTTGATAAGTTTTTCCAAATACTCATATTTTGGTTGGTATAAACTGATTAAAAAAAATATATATACATTTTCAAATTTCAATTCATTTGGACTTCCCAAATGCGAAATAAGAAGGTTTTTTTTCCACAGTTTTGATGGACCAACAACTAAAGCTCTAATCGTGTTTGGTAACAATGACCTGTGTACTCTCACCATGTGCATCACCCTCAATTTTTCTTACTACAACACTTTTATTTTGTGTTAATAAACGCATGTTTTCGAGATGAGTACTTCATTCAAAGACAAGCATTCGTTAATTGAGGATGATATAAAATGGGGAAAATTTTTTAAATATAATCAGTCATAAATCAAATGTCAAACAGGGTACTGATCTCATAAATAATTTGATAAACAATCTACCCTTTGAGCCTCATATACCTGTCTAGAATTACTGTGGACTTGGCATAAAACTAGAGAAACGATTACTACGTGGTGATGGGGGATCAATTGTTTGGATGAAGCTTGTCGAGAACACGATATTGCATATTCAAAAAGCAAGGATTTGGGTGAACGTCATACAGCAGACTCAGTTTTAATTGACAGAGCTTGGGATCGAGTAAAAGCGGGGAATAGTAGTATTAGTGAGAGAGCTGCAAAAAACTCGTGTAGAGTTAAAGGCAAGCTAAATATCAACGATATCCCGATCAATACGCCGATGGAAATTTTTTCGGCCAAGCGGTCCATCGGGAAATTTGGCTCCAACGTTAACTTGGAGCTAAAGGTTCACTTTTTGTATCTCCCTGAGAGATACAATTGTGTTGAGGACTATTTCTTTCTTTCAGCGTACAAAAGGTATAACTTTATAAAGTTTGAGGATGGAAATTTAGATTTCCAATTAATAATGTAAAAAAATAATAAAATAAATAAATATTACATTTAAATACAAATTTTTTAAATTTTTTAATTGGGAAAGGGATTTGTGAAAATCTTTTTCAGCTCTTCTTATTTTCAGGATAAAAAAAAAAATAAATAAATAAAATAAAATTAAATTAAATTTAAAAAAATTTTATTCTTTTCTAGCTTTTTAATTTTCAGGATAAAAGAAATAAAATTAAAATAACAATAAATAAACAAATAAATAAAATAAAATTTAAATCAAAATTTTCAAAATTTTTTACTTGGGAACTTGGGACTTGGGATTTTTCAGCCTTGATGAAATAGATCATCCATCAGAGCTATTAAAACAGATCAGGTCTGTTTATCAGACCTATTAAAACAGATCAGGTCTGATATACAGACCTATTAAAACAGATCATGTCTGTTTATGACCAATAAAAACAGATCAGGTCTGAAAAATAGATCTATTAAAACAGATCAGGTCTGAGGTATATTAACTATCAGGTCTATTTATCAGACCACGTTTTAATACCAGATCAGCTATATATACTCAGTGTTAATTATTAATTTTTCCAGTTTATTCCTAACCACAAGACTTAAATAACCACTGCTAATATTTCGAATAAAATTATCTTAAAACTATATCAAAACAAGAAATGAAGCTAACTTCGGTTCACCGAAGTTTATATAACCTTGCAGAGTTAAAAAAAAATTAATACCGAAATTCTGTAATAATTATTAGTTGCTAAATCTCGAACTTGATGAAAATGGTTTGAAAATCGGCTAAATTATATATTTTTTTCTGATTGTTCCTATGGAAGGTATAGGATATAGTCTGGCCAATTTTCATGAAACTAAAACCGAAATTCATGAATAATATAAAACGGCTAAATCTCAATTTTGATTAAATATGTTGAAAACTGACAAAGTTAAAATTTTTTTCCAAAAATTTTTCTATTGTTCCTATGGCAGCTATATGATATAGTCGTCCGATCCGTTCCATTTCGACATTATACGAGTGAGAGTATATAGAGGACTAACTATAACTGAGGGACTAGCTTGCGTAGAAACGGACAGACGGACATTTCTAGATCGACTCGGCTGTTGATCCTGATCAAGAATATACATATATACTTTATAGGGTCGGAGATGTCTCCTTCACTGCGTTGCAAACTTCTGACTGAAATTATAATACCCTGCAAGGGTTTAATGAATCAAAATATTTTATTACAATTGAATAAAACTCGAAATGCTTTAAAAAGGAAATTTCTCGAGCTAAAACAATTTAAAACTCAGAATATTATGGGATTGGAGGAAACATTTAAACCTATAACTGATCCATTAAATAAACTTGTGAAAAATAATAAAAAATTAAATCAGTATATAAAAAATGACTATCAAAACGATATTGATAATGATATTAAGACACTGCAGCTAGTAACAGTTCAAAACCAAAATATGAAGAATACAAACCAATG
Organism: Drosophila mayri; assembly: GCA_008042485.1. Taxonomy (NCBI): domain Eukaryota; kingdom Metazoa; phylum Arthropoda; class Insecta; order Diptera; family Drosophilidae; genus Drosophila; species Drosophila mayri. The sequence goes on from VNJN01006377.1 coordinate 5,626, forward strand.
GATTGGAGGTTAAAGAGTGATGGGGATTCTCATCAAATTTTCTTTTAAGATTTTTCTTTTATTAATATTTATTTGAGCCAGTAGGCAAGCTGCCTGACCTATCCAGCCGCATATATACTACTGTGTCAGCAATTTAAAGCGACAGTTACGAACTTCCTAATTATAAATTAGACAATGCGCCGGGAGGGCAGCTCCCGAATAGTAAAACGTCTCAGCCGTCTAGATGTGCGTGTCCTTGTCATTTATTGCAGTTCTCTCTTTTGCAGTCAGTTGGCCAAATCCTTGAGTCTGCTTTGTAAGGATGCACTGTGGCCGAGATAAAACGTCAGCGGTCGAAAGCCCCTTCCAAATACAATTTATATTTTGGAAACGCCAGAAAATGGAGGGCCGAGGTTGGTGAGGATAGAGAAACGGCTGATTCCAATTGCCCATGCTGGGCGGGACAGCGCTGCCGGCCCGGGAATTTCGCAGCGGCCGAATCCTCCACTAGAGACTGGAGCCGAGGCCCGCGGTCAACCCAGCAGCCCGCTCCCGCGCCCCAATTCCAAACCTAAAACCACAGCGCTGGCGTGCCCAAGCCGCCGCGATCCGGCGGCTCCACCGTGGTATCCCAACGGCGAGCCGTCGCCCTCCCCGAAATATGTTCCCCGTGACTTTTGATCGCTAGCGATGGCGTCTTGGCTAATCCCTGAGGCTGGACAGACGGCTGGGAATGCTCCCGCAGCCGCCGCCCGTGCCCACGATCGGAATTAATCCCAGCAACGTAGCGCTCCTGTTCCCGTCCTGCCCAAATCGATGCCTAGAATTACCCAACGGCAGCCGAGGTGGGGAGGAGGGGCACAGTCGGTGATATGGGTCGCTAATTGGGACAGAAAAATAATGAGATCGATGTTCAGTATATTCATGGCTTGTCTTGTATTTCATGTTAATGCTGCCGTTTGTTCCAGAGCTCTCTTAAGTGTATTTGTGTTTATTCCTATCCCTCTCTTTCTATTCTGCTAGCGTATACACACACCCAAAATGTAGTTAAACGCAATGAATAATTTGTGGCGGACTCGCCTCGCATACCAAAATAAATATCAAAAGGGGTGAGAATTGTCCGTAGCTTCGTTGTCCTTTAGATCTCGGGGTCCTCGTCGTCCTGGTTCTTGGATGTCCTGGACGTTGGCAAAATATGTGTTTTCGTCGTCAATGGAATTCTGGCTCCTCACTGGGTTTTCCCAACTAGGGCTTTCACAGGTTAAATCACGAGTGTTCTAAATCTCGTTTGTCATCTTTTCCATGACCTGATTCTGCCAACCCTTTTGCGGCTGCGCTGCCGCGATCCATGGCACGCGCCGTTCCGCATTCCATGCATTCTCTGCATTCCGGGCTTTCCCTATCACTCCCTCTTGAGCATGCAGGTGGCCGATGCAAATTTCGTTTCGCCTTCCTGTACGCTGCCGGCGCCTGCGCCGTGGGCCTCTGCCCTGATCGTGCTCTCCGGCCTCCTCTACTGGCTGCTGATTGGCGCATCTCTCGTTCCGGTCCTTCGGATGCGGTACCGCCGTCCCGTCCCGTTCCCTGGCCGGTGTTAATAGTTGCACATTATTTCTACACTTAACCAAGTATTTACATATTTATATACATATATTTACATAGTGGCGGCGGTCATGTCGCGGCCGTCGTCACACCCTCCTCCTACTTCCTGGTGGGGCGGAGGAAGACCCTCACCTTCCCACTCGTGATGATTTGCACCCGGAACCGTTGCCCCTGCTCCTCATCCAGATAGCGCCTCGTTGGTCGGCCGCGGGTGCTCAGTCGTGCCTCGATCCGGCTGATGAGCCAGGCCGGCAACCGGCCTCCTGGTGTCGACCACCCGTAAGGTGCTGCCGCCCTGGGCTCGCTTGGAGGTTGGGCGTACCACCTGTCCGGCGATCCTCGCCCATCGCTGGACGACTCGCTGGGTGAGTCCTCCTAGTGGACTGTCCGCCTCCTTGCGCGCCAGCCGTGCTCTTGCATCTCCTCTGCTACGGGCATCTTTGCCGGGGAATCCAGCGGCCGGCTGACCGCACACCGGACCCCGGTGGGGTTGGCCAAGAATGGCCCCGGCCCAAACGCCGAAGGGGGGGACGCCGAAGACCTCGGGCTCCTTGTCGCCACGTAGTCCTCCCTTATGGGGCTGTAGGGTTTCCGAAGGGGTGGTCCCGTAACCGCCCCGTGTCCTCCGCAGGTTGGCGTCTCGGGCCTCTCCACCAGTGGCGGCGGCCTGGTGTCCTCCTCCGAGATGTCCTCATACTCGGCCCCCAATGGTCTGGGGACCGGTACTAGGGCCTCCAGGGTCTCCTGCGACTTCTCGCCGAGACAGGCCCTGAGCTCCGCCGTGACCATCATGGTCTCCTTTCCCTGGTTGGGAGCTTTCCAAGGCAGAAGGGTGGTGAATCGGTGACGGCGGCGTCGACATCACCCATGGGGGCGTTGCCATTGCTAGCGGTGGCGTGGCCTCCAGACGCACCTCCCCGAAACGGTCGTCCGGCCCGCCCTCGCCGTCGTCGTCGCTGCTCTCCAGCACAACCGTCTCTAGCGTCAGCCATGAGTAATTCCTTGTGACTGGGGGATCTCCGGTCCGTTGGGCGTGAATTGAGGCGGTCAGAGGGGGTGGTCCCATGATCTCCACAGTCACTGGCACGCGCGTGAGCGGGCCACAAAAATAGAGGCAGTCCGCGTCCACGTCCAGCCATTGTTTTTTATTTCCGCTACCCATAGGGTAGAAGGGTATTATAACTTTGTGCCGGCAGAAAATGTATGTAACACGTAAAAGGTGGCATCTCCGACCCCATAAAGTACATATATTCTTGATCGCCATCAACAGCCGAGACGATCTAGCCATGTCCGTCTGTGTGTTTTTTTTTTTTTTTTTTTTTTTTTTTTTTTAAAGATATAGTAGGAAAATGTACAATTGGATAGAATAGGTGGGGTAGGAAGAGTAAGTCCACTCCCGCGGGACTGCCGCAAAGCTATTTTTCGCGGGGGCGGTTGGCGGTCATGTTGCCGCTCCTCGTTAGCCGTCCGAGCAACGGATCTGCTCCCGTCGCCTCAGCTCTCTGAGCACGGTTGCTGCCATGTTGGCTACCGCTTCCCAGTTTTCTGGAGTCTCCAGCATGCACCCTACAATGTTCTCTGGAGTGAGGTGGCATCCCGTTGATTCTTCCGCGGCCACTCGTTGGGAGCTAAATAGCGGGCACGCAAAAAATGCGTGCTCCGCGTCTTCTGTTGCTGTACTGCCGCAAACGTCGCAGTGTGGATCCGCCTCATGTCCGAACCTATGCAGGTATGCCTTGAAGCAGACATGGCCTGTTAGGAACTGCGTCGTATAGTAGTCAACCTGCCCGTGCCTTCTGTTTATCCAGGGATCTAGTTCGGGGATGATTCGATGAGTCCAGCGTCCTGTGGTTGCGCCATTCCATCTCGCTTGCCACTGCGTAAGCGTCCTGCTCCTCTGGGTTGCGCTACCAGAGGTGCCAGTCCTGCGCTCCGCTGCCTGTAGGTCGATGGGGATTATTCCGGCTACCACCAATGCGGCTTCTTCAGATACTGTGCAGTAACCGCAGTGCGCAGCGTCTGTAGACCGTCTTGCATTGCCGGCTGTAGCTGGCTGTCCGCATGGCTTCCTCCCATATCGGTGCTGCGTACAGGATGGTCGAGGTCACCACCGTTGCTATAAGCCGTCTACTGTGCTGCCTTGGTCCTCGTGTGTTGGCCATCATCCTCGAGATTGCCGCCGTGGCCTTGGATGCCTTGGCCGCAGCGTACTCCAGATGGCTCTTGAAGTTAAGCCTGTGGTCGATCATCACTCCAAGGTACTTTAGCGCAGAGCTGGACTCAATGGTGGTCGAGCCGACCCGAATGCGCGTCTTCTCTACTGCCTTTCTGCTGCTTATGAGCACTGCTTCCGTTTTGTGCTCGGCGAGCGAAAGCCTGTTATCTGCTAGCCAAGCCATCAGCATGTCGATCGCGTGGCTGCATTTCGCCGAGACGTTGGTCAAGTGCTTCTCCACCGTGACCAACGCAATGTCGTCTGTCGGACGCTGCGCTAGAGTGCTTGCAGGACCAGGCTCCAATTTGCAGAGTTCAAGGCATTTTTGACGTCTAGGGTGCACACCAGGCAATACTTCTTAGTGCCTCCCTGCCACCTTTCGCCTTCGATGGCGTTTGCTGCCAGCTGCGTTACCTCGCGTATCGCGTCGATTGTGCTCCTCTTCTTCCGGAACCCGTGCTGGTGGGTGGATAGGGCTCCGCGCTCCTCTATTTCCTTTTCCAGCCTTTTGTATACAATGCGCTCGAATATTTTCCCCACCGTGTTCAACATCCAGAGGGGCCGGTAGGAGGACGGGTCATCAATAAGCTTGCCAGGCTTCGGGATGAGGGCGAGCCTTTGCTGTTTCCAGGCTCTCGGGAAAGTCCGCTCGCTAATGCATGTATTAAACACCTGCGCAACAGGTGTCGGGAACGCCTTGACTAAAGCATGCAGGGCTGCGTTGGGGATGCCGTCGGGTCCTGGGGCCTTGGATACTTTGCAGCTAGACAAGGCGCTCAGGACTTCCTCTTCGCAAGTCGGTACTGGTCTGCCTGCGATCACGCTGGGCAGTCTTAGTGACGGCTGGGCCGGGAACAATGTAGAGACGATGGCTCCCAACTGTTCCTGCGATGTTGGCGTGGGCTGTCTGGTAAGTTTTCCCATTACCATCTTGTATGCTG
>VNJN01006381.1:0-203643 GCA_008042485.1 Drosophila mayri
CAGTTGGTGTTTTAAGATACACCGGCTGCAATATACCCTGTTCTTGTCTCAGTAGATTGATTTTTATTCATTCGAATACATACATATATACAAAACATTTCACTGCTGCCACTAAGCTGAATTGGTAAACAAATATGAAATGTATGCTGAAATATTAAGAAATATATTATAACATTGATTATTCTTATTTTTATCATAAAACCAGTAATGAATATGCCCATATTGTTAGGGTACCAAACGCATGAAAAGTAGCAAAAGGCCAAATATTCTTGCCGGGCCAAAATGAAATGATCGCATACATGCATCCGTGTACGTGAATGCATGAACACGCATACATATAAAAAAGAAGTTAAGCGCAGAGCGACCTTCTTCAAGACGCACCACTTTGCGACTGACTCTCGAAATCAGTGTGCGAGCGTAAGAATGAGAGACAGAGAGCAATTAGAGCGCACCCAGAGCTTCGGGGCCTGTCGCTCACAGCTCTGGGGCCTGTCGCTAAGAAATTTTTGTGGACATTTTCGTTGTATGAAATGAGTAGTCTATATGTTGTATGGTTAGTGGTAGTAGCTATGTAGTTCCATCACTGCGGGTTACCACTGTAGCAACTGTAGCGACTCCCCCGCATACGAAATTTGTAACCGCAACCAAATCTGCAAAACCATTTGCAAATTAAAGCGCATAACGATGTGTGGGCAGAAATGGAAATATGTATCTGTATCTGGGGAGATGTAGCGGAGGAAAAAGTATGTTGCGGGAGGGAGGGCAGGGAGTTACCTCCAGGGTAGAGTTCACCTTTTGTTGGATATCAAATCAAGTATGCATTGCTTACTCGATTTCCCTCCTAGGTTCCTTTTTCGAAGCCACAAGAGCTATTAATGAAATCTTTGCCAAAACGATACGCACACTGGAAACTTAAATAAACATATGCATATCAAGGTATTAGATACAGTGGGTAAAAATAGATAATTTACCATTATTATTTAAGGGATAAAATATATTGTTGAAAATATGTAGAATATATTTTAAATATAAATTATATAAATTTTGTTAGGCTTAATAATGGAAAATATTAAAAGTTTTACTAATTTTTAAGCTTGTTAATTATTTTAGAATATTTTCTTTATTTATTTAAAGAAAAATTACATGTTTTAAAGATAACGGCAAACATATTAAGGATCCTTCTGCTTCTTAACTCTCTGAAACCCATTACTATGCCAGCGTATCTGATGGATTGCAGCTGTTGTCACATCCACACACCCACTGTGCACACACACAGGTAGAAGTGCACATACACACATGGAGTAGTGCAGTTACCTTCTCTTTCTCGCCCGGCTGAAAGTTGCCTCGACGTCATTATTGTCGTATTTTCATTGCCAACAGACAATGCCAGGGCAACTCCATCTCCTACTCTTCCGTTCTTTCTGCTTCCTCTTCCTCTGCCTCCTGCATTTACCACCCACATCCGTATCCACACACACACACACACACACACATATGTATGTGCAACACACCCGTCCGCAGGCTTTTTGCCAACTTTAAAGGCTTCGTTGGTTCAGCAGTTTTGGTTTCTCTCTTTCACACTTTTTGTCCTACTCGCTCACTCTTTGGCAGAACTTAAATCTACACTGGGGAAAATATTAAAATAAAAGTTTAATACAAGTTAAATTTTGTATTTTTAATCAAAATTTGATAATTTTTCTTCGTTTTTCTCGAACTCCTTCAGTGCCTTGATCCTTTTCTTGCAGTGTACTTCTTCCTTCCTCGATATATTGCCAGCATGAGGTCTCCTGTTGTTGTTTTTGCTGGTTCATAAGCCAAGCTTTGTGCAAGTGTGTATCTGTGGGCTTGTGCCGTGTTTATCTGTCTGCCGCCTCCTCTGTCGGTGCATCTCCCCTTCTCCCAGCGTGTGTGTGTGTGCTTTTAGGCTTTTGTGTTGGGCCATTCAGCCAAATGAGAATGAGAATGAGTACCACAGAGCCCCAACTCACTTTCCGCTCTCTTTTATCCCCCCATTTCGAACCCCGCCTTTTAGCCACTGCAGGCAGAAATTGCAATCAATATTGTTGTTGTTGTTGTTCTTGTTGGCTGGCGAGCAGCTGCCAGACACAAAAATAAAACGCAACGTGCAACAAAAAAAAATTAAAAAAAAAAAAATGAGTGGCAACAGTAAAAACGAGCCTGGCGCAATGAAAGAGCAAGGAGAAAGGAGCGAAGGAAGAGGATGGAGCGCTGGCCAAGGGGGCGGAAATGGGGCGGGCGTGGATGAACACATTGAAAAGCGAAAAGTAAAACAGAAAAAAAAATACAGAACACAGGAACGAGCACAAAACATGAAATGTTTGTGCAAATGAAACAAAACTGCAGTTGTCCTGCTCGTTTTTCCCTGCTCCTTTTTTCCTGCTTCTTTCCCTACTCTCTCCTTTGCCCAGCTGGAGTTCTGATTGGAACCGCCTGGTACATGTGTGGATCCTATTGAAGGGTACTGGAAATAAAATTGTAGAGTAATTAGGAATTTTTGAAATATTATTGTAGATAAATATTTATTAAATATTATTTATGGTAGAAAAGGGAGAAAAAAAAATATTTTTTATATAAAGTATAAAAAGCTTTCCTTGCAATTTTCTTTGCAATTTCCTTGCCATTTTCGCTCACTGCACTTTATGCATTTGCAGGCTGGCATTGCGATTGTATTTGTGTGGGAATGTTTGTTTTGTTTCCCTATTTGATATCCATTAAAACGATTCCACATTTGGCCGTGTCTGTCTGCTGCCCCTGAACCCTGACCCTGTCCCCACTTTCTCCCCTTGCAGTGGGAGTGGGGAATCCCCTTGATTTTCCCCATTCAATCTGATTGCGAATGCATTCAGGCTTTTTTTGTGGGCGTGGTGGTGGTGTTGCATTTTGCAATTTGTGTCGCTTGCAGTTCCTCCTCCTTTACCTCCTTTACTCCTTTTGCTGTTTTCCTTGTTTATTTGTTTATTAGTTGCAATTTTCATTTCGTGAGGGAGCTAGATAAAAATGGGCAGGAAAATTGACAGTCTGGCAGTTTTTGCCATATTTGAAGCCTTTTCATTTTTTAACATTTGACACCTACTCAATCACAGTCCTCTGTAGTTAACCATGGAAAATCTCTCCTATTTTCCGCGCACAACCAGCTTTTCCTAGCCAGACAAGAGCAACAAATGAAGCTTAAATTTTAATCGTCACTCTGCCGCCATTTCCCTGACGATAATGTTGATGATTCTCCCCATCAGCTGCCCCGCCTTTTCTTTTCTTTTATTTTTTTTTTCGCGCTTCAACCAACGTCTCGGTTTTCGGGTTTGTCTTCGCCTCGTCTGCCTCGTTTGCAGTTTCCTCTTCTTTAGCTTCATTCTGCATCCTGTCAAAGGACAACAAGCGGCGAGAACGTTTCGACGTCGTTCAAAGTCATTTGGTTTTATGATTATTAGCTTGTTTAGTTCTTATTCTAGCATTTGGTGGGTACCCTGTAATCTTAGAGAGAATGTGGGATGGATGGATATCCTTTGATATCCTCCTAAAAATGTAATAATATTTTTATAAACTTTTTAGGTACTATCTGCAGAGCTTTAATACTTTTAAGGTGTGTTTACAGTCAGGTTTTATTGAGATATAAGGTTCTATTATAATATATTTAAAAGTTTATAATTTTTATATTAATAAATTTACCATGCTATAATTTTAAAGATGCCTTAAGAGGTTTCCTAAACATTTATTGGGTAAATTTCATAAGGATCCAGGTCATATTTTGAATATTTTTTAAAGGATATATCAAACTCCTCACATGTTCGGTATTATTTTATTTTTTCAAGTAGCTAAAGCTGCTATTTTCCTCTTTTTTTTTGTTATTTGGTGTTTGAATGCGTATAGCTGAAGGCAAACATATTCTTTATGCTTATATAATATCTATTTAGTTGCACTCAGCCAAGTGCTTACCCCGCCCTCATAGTTTGTCCGCTTGTTTGTTTGTTGTCTGTGTCAGGACCGACCTCTTTTATGTACTATATCTAGCTCTATATCTATCCTGCGACACGACTGATTGCGCTTGTTGTGCGATAACCGTTGCCATTTGTATCTTTTCCATCTTTTGGCCATAACAATTTGACGCTTCATGACTTTGGATGGAAGCAATATGCCACACGGAGTTTCGGGTTGGTGTTGGCTTCGTGTTAACAACAATTGCGTTTTGTTTAATTGAATAAGTGCTTGGGCGGTCCGGCAAATGTCAATGGCTCTCTCCGGTTTAAGAAAATAAATATAAAATTTGAGCTTGAGGCGGTGTTGATTTTCGGATTTGCTGCGGTCCCACAAAAAAAAGGAAAGAAAAATATAAAAAAATGTGGAGCCAGCCAAAGTAGCCCAGCATGACGAGGACATTAAAGCTTACTCTTTTTTTTTTTTTTGGGGTGCATGCAACAGCAGCAGCCGCAGCAACGGCGGCAACATCATTTGCCCCGTTTTGGGCAATAAAAGCAAATTATTTTTACGATCAAACTGCCGCAAATAAATAAATGCATTTTTGTAGGTTTTCTCTCCTCAGCTTCATCCTCTGGGTACCATCCCCATTTTGGTTTTTTTGCCCCCATTTATTTCGGAGGCGACGACACCAAATGCATTTTTATGCGTTTCGCCCCGGGGCGTGACAGATCATTAGCAAAAGCCACAAAAAAAAGGAAACAAATTTCGCTTAAATATAAAAAAAGAAGTTGAAACAAAAAAAGGGAAATGGGGAGAAAATGCTGGGAAAGAAAGAACCCAAAAAAGCGGTGGAGAGAGAGTGTGGAAAGGAATTAAGCTAATTGCAGGATAATCATACAAAATTCATTTCCTGTGCCCCATAAAAGGCAGTAAAAAAAGGGGGAAAAAGGAAAAAATAGTTTGCCATAATTTATAGTGGCTTTAAGTTATAAAATGTATATTTATTTTTAATAATAATTATTTATAGCAATATAAACAATTATTGTGATTTAAAATTTATGGTGTTTATGAAGTGAAAGAACTTTAAAAAAATATATAGGAAATATAACAAACTTATTTCCTATTAAGCACCTTTAAAACAAGTTTTCCTTAAAGTTAATTAAAACCCCTGCTCTTTCCTGATATTTATTCTCCCAATCATCTGAATATAACCAAAGATATTCCCCTAACCCGATCAATATCAGGGATCCACCACACACACTCAACTCCCACAGAGCCGCAAAACTTTCTCACGACATTATTTCTGTGTTTAATGTTGTGCACTGTGGCCGAGGAGCAACCCAATCACCGATATTTGTAATTAACAATAACACCCAGATATATATAGATAGATATATGTAAGCAACATGCAACTTGGGGCAACGATCGCTGCCTTTTGATATTCGATGATCGAAGCGGATCGGTTGATGGCAGAAGGGGGGCCAATGGCTCCATTTCATTGTGTGGCGGCGGCAATTGCTGAAAGGCTCGTTGCACATGCGAAAATTGCAATGTATCTATTGCAGCATGCCACATCAGTAGCATCGACTTAGACAAGTTTATTGAACTTGGGCAGGCGGCGCCAGCGGCAATTAAAATTAAATGTTAAATGTGTGGCAGGGAGAGCGGGAGAGTGTGTGTCCAGCCTAAAACGGGCAAAATGTTGTCGTTGATTCAATTAAAGCAGGAAAAAATAATAAAAACAAAAAACTAATCAACAAAAATTGGGCTCGGGGTACGAAAGAGAGCAAGGAAAGATACATGTGTGTGTTAACCCAAGACTATTTTTTTTTTTTTTTGGTTGCCTTAAAAAGTTAACTTTCACTTTCGAGTGCAACTCCTTTTCCCTTCTTCTCTCCCCTTGATGACAGCCCCAAAACCAGCAAAATGATAATAAAAATGCAACATTTATTGGGAAGCGAGGAGGGGTGATCGGGGGGGCATTTTATCGATGATATGGTCGCTGGTTCGATCAACTCAACTTTACTTTCGTTTCGTTTCATTTAAAAATGTAAGTGCAGTTTGCCTCTGAGATTTAAATCAATGAAAATACATCAATTTTTAAAATGGTAAAAAATGGTAAAAATATTTAAAAAGTAAAAGAAAGTCACTCTTTAAAGGCGTATAAATAAATATTTACTGTTCTCGCCTTTGATTGTTGTTACTCTTCTGTCCTCGTTCCTGTTTCCCATCGGTTGACCTGGAAAATCGAAAGCCCTGAATATTTTATAATATCGCTGTAGCTGTCGATGCTTTTGTAATTGCTGTGAAAGATAATACTGCAGCATCTTCGTCTTTGTTTTTTATTTTTATTTTTTTTTGCACATGCTTTTTGCAGTTGATGTACGAGTTTCTTTGGGTTGCCGTTGAAATTGATGTTAATACTCTTTGAAAGGGTATGAAACTTGCTGAATACAGTATTATTTTATTTATAGAATTTAAATTTATGATGATATGCAAAAAATGAGTTCATATAATACTATTTTATAATGGTTTAAGGTCTTTTATCTTATAGATATTTTCCTGAAATTCTTCAAGTAGTTTAATCTTTGCTAAATACATAATAATATAAAAATTCAGAACATTCGGGCAAATATAAGAAATATTTTAGGTCATTTCCCATAAGAGTATTCACCATTTTAAGACCTTTACCTTAACCCCCAATATTTATCTTCTTCACTTTCCTTTGTTGTGGCTTGGTTTAACCTTCTTTTGCCTGTTTTTGCTGTAAAATAAATAAATGCAAAAATTTGTTTACCCTTTGGGCCATTCGGGCAAATGTCCTGCAATAATTTGCAGCATTCAACTGACGGCGATCTTTGTAAAAAATAAGTGCGGGTGAGACGGGTGGCAAGGCAAAAAAGAGACAGAGAGACCATGACCGTGTTGCATGACTTTGTAGTAAACCTGATATTCAATGTGGAGTTGACTTCGTTTCGTTTTTTATATACATATATATACACATATATATCTTTTATTTTTTTTTTTTTCTTGTTGCTGTCCCGCATCTTGTTTATGCACGCGATAAAATTGTTGTACAAAGAAACCAAGGAAAAAGAGCAAAAATAAAATGTTTAAACGTAAATTCAGGCAACCAACAACAAAAGCCTTGAGAAGAGTCCGTTGCCAAGCTGGAAATGGAGCTGAAGTTGAAGTTAATCTTAAGGTAGCATCTGCTGGGCAGCCTGACATCCAGTTCTTTTTTGTATTTTATTTTATTTTTATTTTTTTACTTATTTTTTCTTGTATATGTATATTCATTTATTTCTTATCATTACTTGAACTTGTCAAGGCCTAGGCTATTAACAAGTTTCAGAACAAAACGGGATATGCAGGCGTGTCTGAGTTTAATATTGTTTATTTTTTAATTACCTTTAGGCAAGGTGAATTTATGGGAAATAAAAATGAAGGACAAAATATCGGAGAGCTAAAGAAATAAATATGTAAGGGTTAAGAAATCCAAACTAACAATAAATCTTTACTATAATTACTTCTTGAACTCTGTTAACTTTAACTATAATTATATTATTTTTATAGCCCATAAAAACATGTATATATCCTCAACTTTATCCTAAATGCTTTCCATTAATTTTAAACTAATCCCAAAAAATATATTTTTCTTCTTTTCCTTGCAGGTAAGTGAAGCTATAGCTGTATAAGATGCGATTTTCTCCACCTTTCTCAAGTGCAGAGGCCATAAATCCCGGCAAGTGGCAAGTGCAGAACTTAAGCTTTATGGCCAGGTGGGAGTGTGGGCCCAGGTAGAGGGGGTTTTTCTCTTCTGAACTCCCTGAATTATTTGTCGGCACTTTAAGTTAAACGCTCCCCGTGGCGTCATAAACAAAAAACAAGCGGCTAACGTTTAAAAGCAGTTTAACAGTTCAATGACATAATGAATATATACGAGCAGAGGGAGAAAAAATTGGTATTTATCGTGGTTTTAATAATATATAATTCCAAATATAAGAATATTCTATTTTATTTCAGTTTTAAGATGAAAAATTAGTTTTTGCTTGCTACTTAGTGCCAAATTGTGTCTCATTTTCTCTCTGTGCAGCTGCAGCAGCTTGCAGATGAAGCCTGAAGATGGCTAACAAAAGCGTAGCTTCATGGAGCCTGGGATGTAGGTGCTTTTGGCCAGGACTCTTCGTCCTCGTCGTCGTCTGCTGCCTTTGCTAATTAGCTGCATTCATAATTTCGTGCACATTATTTACATGCTAAGCAGGCGCAGACAAAACAGTGGGTTTGGGCCGCAGACAGAAGCAACCGCAATGTGGTTGCCATGACCCCCCACCACCAACCCTTTTTTGGCTCACTTACAGTTATGCAGGGCAGAGCAGACCAGAGGCGGCATTCCTTGCCAGAACTCTTACAACTGCAACAGAGCCGCGAAAAGAACAAAAAGAAGGCTTCAAGTTCAGGGCTTAAACAAGCAAAAGGAAGCAGGGGAAGGAGCTGCTTCAGGGTGAAGAGGTGCCAGCGTGTTGCAAGTGAAAACTTTGTTAATTGAATACATTCTTTTTTCAAGTTTATTTTCAAGTATATTGAAAGCAAGCAGAAGCTGTGAAGTTTCCTTCAAGAAAATATTGAAATATTTACAGGTTATATTTTTTTTTTTAGAGTGTAGAGGAATGCACTTGACTTTAAGCCTTCTCAGCCTGAAGTTTATTTTTTATGTTATTCTCGCTTTTCTAAGGCTTCTCTCACAGCTTGAGGTTTTTCGCCTTATCCTTATTTATTTCTTGGTTTTTTTTTTACTTCTTACCTTAAACTTAAGCTTTGTTAATGTTATTTATACTTTTTAAGACACGTTTCTTTTTAATACAATTTAATATAATTTATTTTTTTGTACTGGGCTTATATATTTTTAATTTAATTAAGTTTTTATGTATTTTCAGAGTAATTATAGTCAACTTTATGTTGAGGGTTCACTTTATCCTCCAGCTTTTTCTTTTCAATCGATAAAATATTTAAATGCCGACAATCAATTTCCATTTCTCGCTGCTTGAACGGCATTATCCTGGCGCCATCTTGGCAGACACTTTCCGAGAGCCTCTGGTATCAAGTGGCCGCCTCCATCTGCTCCTCCTTCTCCTCCTTTTGTCGCATTGTGATTTATGCGGGGGGAGGTGGAGTGGAAGGTCAGACACGCTAATTACCCGATCAACTGTCGTCCCTCCTGGAAAACCACTCAACTTGTGCCAGGGCAACTCGGAATGGCAGCCAGACATTTCATTCATCCAACTTTATGGCCAAAACCCCCCTCCAGTCAGCCCAATCTTCTCCTCCACAGTCGTCTGGCTAATACGTAACTTTTATTTTTCAATTTAGCCCGCAACTCTTTTTATATAGAAACTGAGAAGGTTTGGAGTAGAAAGGGTATATTGGGTTTTGCAGAGAGATTTTTATATGAGTTAAAATATTAAAATAAATATTTAATCTTTAAATAAACATTTTTAAGCATAAAAAATATGGAAAATGAAAGTAATTCAGGTTTCAAGCTTTAAAACCTAATGTTAGTGGCTACTTCAAGAAGTTATGTTTAATTTTTAAGCTAAAAAACTTAAAAACTCTAAAATTTATTTGAAATATGAAAAATTACAAGGTATTTCCTGGTTTCAACACTTGACTCCAATTTTCTCTCCCGCTATTGTTTTCCCCTTTTGCTGGTTTTCATGTTTTGTCAACATTTTCCGCTTTGTTTGCTTTGCCTTTAGACTGTCTGGGTTTTCCTACGCTTTTCTTCTCACTCTCCTAGCTTTTCCTCTGTGTTATTATCATCCTTTTTTCCTTGTTTATGATTACAGTTTTGTGGCCATTATGCAGTTGCATCCACAAATCAATTTGCCCCACGTCCAAACTCAATTTCAATTATTCAATAATTGTTTATTGTCGTCATTAATTTCGGCCTGTCATCCCATCCTCTCTCGCTGATTTGCATTTTCCCAATGGAAAAACCGAGCCGAGAAAATCCAAATCGTATATAGCGAAGCTCAAATTCGGTTTTGTGGCCATAAAAAGCTTTGTTTTTGGCCACTTGGCTGCCAGCTGCCATTTTTCAGTTTTCAGTTTTTGGCTTTTTCTGTTTTTTATTATTATTTTTTTTTTACGTTCATTACGCGGCCTGTCAAATTAAATTTGACTTGCAGTTGCCAAATTCGTAAGAGCTCAGCAAAATAACAACAGCAAAAATATCAACAAATAAACAGAAACAAAAATGTCAAAAGAAAAAAAAAAAAACAAATAAAATGAAATAAAATAAGCAACTTGCTATCCAGACATGAGAATGCAATTTTAATTTCATTTTTGGGGCTTTTAATTTGTTTTTTTTTCCTTTTTGTTTTTATTTGAGAATGTTTTTGTTGTTATTTTTTGAATGCTTTTAAAATGTGAATTCTGATATTTTATTGTTATGTTTTTTGCTGATTTTTATAACACTCTATTAAATGGTTTTATAAATTAATAGTTTATGATATGCTCTTTATTTTTGCGAATTTCAAATGATATTTCCTAGTTTGTGCGTTCTTAGGCTTTTGTATTCTTTATTAACTTGTTTTTTTTTCGGAAAAAATGGTGCTAATTTTTTGAACAGATCATAAATTTTATAAATTACTGGATTTTAGTTTGGAATTCCTTTTTATTATACTTTATTTTATGCCATAAAAAAGTTTGCCTTTGGGTGAATGCCTAATTTAATTTTTGTTTTATTTAATTTATAATATTTTTAAGGTTTTTTTTTTAAATAATTTTTTTGTGATAATTTTTCAATAGGTGAGAAATTCATAAATTTGAGGTTTCTAGATAGGAAATATTCGTTGAAAGGAAAGTTTGCCTTTAACATTTATATAAGCTTAATTCATTGTTTTTTTTTAGCGTTTCTAATATGATTTACTAAAAAATTTCAACTTTTTTCTAACAATTGATGATTCACCGATTTCCTTGTAGAATTTACATTACTTTGCTTCGGCTATTGCATTTAATTAACTTTTTTGCTGGTGGCCCCACTCAGAAATATTACTCATACGCCCGATCCGCTTGGTCGCTGAAATTGGCCATAGAAAAACGCGTTCGAAACGAGTTGCTTAGCGTAGTAAACAAAAAAAAAATACAAATTTTGTGCGTAGCCAACTCTCTTAGCTTCTCTCTCTGAATATATACATATAAATAAATATATATATATTTTTCTCAGACCAAAAACCGAAGCTATTGCACAAAAAAAAAACGTGCCACGCATTTGAGCAAAGTCAATCACACGCCGGTTGTGTATTTATTTATTATTTTTATTTTTTTCTCTCTTTACTGCAGTCAGAGGTAAATGCACTTTACACACGGCGACACGCCCACTTCACCGCCCAGAAAAGCTACACACACCCAAAGAGAAAAAAGTACAACAAAATGTGCAAATTTTTATGAAATATGCACATTGCATTAGGCGACAATTTATGACTTTTAATTAGCCATCAAAACAAGTTGACGAAAAACCCGAAAGAAAAACAAAAACTTTCAATTTTCATGCACATTTGCATATTGATTGAAATGTTGCTGATAAAAGCAAATGCACACAAAAATGAAATTCAATTTTCATTTCATAAAAAATAGAGAAATAATTGGTAGGAGCCACTTTTTCTCCTAGTTTAAATCTATCCCATTTAGCTGTCAATTTCTAGTTAGCAAATAACCTGTGGCGGTGGCAACGGACTGTGCAGGGAAAAATCCAACTAGATAAGCCAGTTGGTAGGGAAGCCTTGAACGTGCCCTGAATGAATAAAGAGCGAAAAACAAAGCATTGGGATTTAGTGGTATGCCGTCAATAGTTCTCCATTTCCACCCACTTGGAAGTACAGTGGATATTCGAGGAAGATAACATAAACAAATTTTTTTTGTCAGCTTTAAAAATATCTTAAATTATTTAAGAATATTTTGGCTTAAAGGAAAATTAAATTTAAAATTGATATGTAAATAATATTTGAATTTTTAAAATTGTATTTATTTTTTCTAGCATTTAATACTGTTTTGAAAAAATGTTTTCCAATCTTTTACTCCTCTTCCTGAGCCCCATCCATATGTTTTGTTTTAGTTGCTTTTGTTGCTAGGATTACTTTTGTTTTTTTTTTGGTTTTTTATTGTTATTTTCTGTTTGCTGCTTTTGCTTTTGCAGCCTTGGTGCTTTGTTTCAACGGGCATTAAACTACAACTACGACTATGTGAAAGAAGAGGAGACTTCAAGCACAATATCAGTGTCAATATTGCTTGCTTATGGCGTGTAATTCTATTAATTATATTTATAAATTACAAGCAAAGCCAAAACACTGAAAAAAAATAGAAAAAACATACCTAAACCTATATTTATGAATAGAAGAAAATACTCCAAGATTAAAAACAAAGTTAAATATTACATTTTTAACATTTTTTTTTTAAATTGAAATTGTATATTTGTATATTTCATGCCAACTTTTCTCTCTGTGCAAACCAACAGAGATCCGTTGCAACAGTCTCGGCTGCTTCGACGCTTTTCAATGGATCTGTCCTTGGCAAAGTGCATTGCCGGCAGCGACGTCAACAGAGCGTTGCATTGCGGCGTTCATTCGCCTCGAAAGCAATTGTTGTTGCAACTGCAACTGCAATTGCAGTTGCATTGCCGCTGCTTCTGCTGCTGCTGTCTCTGCCTCTGCCTCTGTCGCTGCTTTTGGGTTTGCGCCCGCCTGCTTTTGCTTAATTTATTGACTTGACTGTGGCAATTTATTTGCCAAGCGACTAAAACTTCAATTACGCACGCACTTTCTAAAAATACAAACCAAAAAAGTAAAAAAAATTTAAAAAAATAAAGCCCCCGAAAATTGTTTAGTTTTTATTTTAATTTTCGGTTTTCAGTTTACAGTTTACCGTTTCTCGGATTGCTGCAAATATTTATGAAACAAACTTAAAGTTCGTGGGCACAAAAGAGCTGCATTGTTGCCCACTGTTTGTTTGTTGGTTCGTTGAGGGCTGTGAAAAGGAAAGTGTGTGTTGCTGGCCGATATGCAAACACAGGCTAAGTGGGTCACTTGAAAAGATCAGCAGTCATTGCTATATATATTGCTTATATGTATATCTATGGACACGACTCGGGGGAAAATTGTAGTCCTCCTTGAAATTTACCTATTGAATTAAAAAATTCTTTAGAAATTAAAGCAAAATAGACCCAAATATTTGTAGGTTTTTATATAGATAAATGTAAAATATAAAAGAATATAATCCATATTCCATATGAATCAATTTTCTAAATAAAATATTAACACTTAAAAATTACACTAAAAATTAATCTCAAAAAAAGTACAAAAATGAATCCAAGTTAAATAAACACAAGCAAAATGAACAAATTAAAAATGATTCATTTCGTAAAATAAACACTAAAAAAAAACCATAAATTTAAATTTTATCAAAAGTAAACCAATTTTAAATTAAAAACATGACTCAGTATTATCGAGTACTTTACAAATATCGTCTTGGGATTAATTTAATTGATCTGCAGCTGTGTGTATATAGCGCACTTTTCAGGCTCAAGGCTTGTGCGTTGGAGAATTGATAAGAAACTGAGGAGTTGAACAAAGGAAAGGGGCCGGGCTTTATCATATTTCATATATATACTTTTTGCTTGCAGCTGGCACTTGGACAAATATGGTAATCGAAATTGGAATCAATGCCTTATCAGGACTAAACTTTGACTTTCGTTTACAAGATTTTCGCATTCAGTTAAAGAAAGAGGACCCTTTCATTAGCTAGCCATTAATGGGGAAATTATATTGACAATTGTTCTGGATTTGTTTGTTTGCTGCGATCAATGGTTTTGCATTGTATTCACAGTCGCATGGGTTGCTTTTCCCATTCCTGGCGCCGTCCTCTGGTCACTTGGCCTAACCTTTGGCTACGCCTACGACCTGGAAAAAAAAGTACAGATTGTTCACATGAGATAAAAATACAAACAAGTTTTTGGGACAATCTTTTTAGTATTATTTTGGATTTTTTGTACATTTAAAAATTAATATTCTCACGGCGCAAAGTTTTGGTTTTGGTTTTCTCTCTTGATTTTTGCAGTTTTCGTTTTCAATTGCATTTTACTGTCGGCTTATTTCCTGCTCTTTGCCATATGTCTGGGCTACACTGGGGAAAATTTGGAATTAAAAAATAGATAAGTCTAAAATAAGTTAAATGTTATTATATTTTTATCAAATTTGAAATTATTTAACAAGGTTTTTTTTTTTAATTGAAAACCATTATAATTATGAGAGAGCTTTCTTAAAAGGGTTATAGTTAAAGGGTTTGTGTTTAATATTATAACTAATATTCCAAATAGAGGTTTATTTATTTATTATTTTTATAGATTCTTTTTTAAATATACCTTTTTAATAGATACAATTTTTATTTACTTTTCTTGCTGTGTTCAACATTTGTTTCTTGTTTATTGCCATCGTCGTTGTCTGACGATTTTTGTCAGTTGATCTTTGACACATTTCAGGGTGCGGCTCTTCAGCTCCTCCCCTCTGATTTTCGTTTATTTTGGCCTGCTTCAATTTGGTTTTTTGTGTTTTTGCTTTAAGTTTTTTTTGGCTGTGAGTAGGTGACTTTTCAGCCGATGCTTATCGTGCCTTCTACCCCTCCTTCGAGCGACATGTGCACGTACAGCAATTGTTTGTATATTTTGTTGATTTTCTTTTTTTTATTTAAGCCATGTGTTTGTATTGGCAGCATGTTCCTTTGTGATGCGCGATTAATTGCATATTAATTTTGTTTATTTTTAAAGGGTTGACAGGGGTGGGGAGGGGGAGGCACCTCCGATCTTGGCACGTTTCCTGCGGTAAGTGCGTGGAAAAAAAATGACAAACAAAAGCACAAAATCCCCCAAAAATCCACATAATAATAGCAAATAAAATGTGTTTAAAATTTCGTGCGCGTGTTGGGAGTCTTTCTTTGTTTGTTTTTTTTTTTTTGCAGCGTGAGAACAAAAAAAACTCTCCTCGAAATGAAACTCTGTCTTAAGTTTTTTAATTATAATTTTTTTGTGGAAGCACCTGTCACCCTGAAGAAAAATTGGATTTCCAAACTGCAGCGACTCTGAAATGGAAAGCGAATTCGCTTTCAATTTTAAGAGTATAGTTTTCAGTTTAAATGCAATCTTGTTGTAGCCATCTCTTTCTGTGGCTGCCACGCCTCTTTGTGTTTTTTTTTTGAGCTGCCAACGACCGTTATTTTTCTATTACCTGTATTCGCGCTGTTTTTAATTTTTTATTTCTTTTTTTTTGCCATATCATCTTCATTAGGAGGCGCCCCTTAGCGAGCAGTAGCAGTTGAATGGTGGTAACACATTTAAAGATTGTCTGATATAATTTTTATAACCAATAAAAAAACTACTAAATGACTTGCAAAAACTATATTGAAAAATAACAGGAATAATAGAAATAGGATAGTATTTTTTAAAGATTTAATAAGATTTTAATATCTTTATAAAATGTCTTTGAAACTCTTTAATAATAACAAATGTTTCGCCCTTATATCTTATTTATTCAATTTATTAAAAAAATTATTTTTAAAATTCGTTGATATAAAATGTAAAGTGAATTTTTACTTATATTAAACAAATTATTTAAATAGAAAGTGCTTTCCAAAAAGCCACTCTGAAATTCGTTAGTTAACTTCAAGAAATTTCAGTCTTAATTCATGGCTCTTCTAGATTAAAGTTTCCCCTTCAATAATATATTAATTTCATCACACATTTCCCCACTTTGCCCCACTGTTGGCGTCACCTTCTTCTGTTGCTGCAGCAACTGCTGCTGCTGCCTCTTCTCATCCATCTGACGTGCTGCTACAATGGCAAAATAAATTCGTTTTTTTTTTTGCGCTACTGTTACAAGTTACTTAAACAATTGCCTAGTTGTTACTTTTGTTGTTTGCCTTTTGTTGCTTTTTTTTTTGCACAATTTTGCGTTTGTTGAACCTCGTTTGTAATTTTGCTGTTGTTGTTGTTGTCTTTCGCTCGCTGTGTGTGATTGTTGCAAAATTAATTTTAAAGTGTTTGGAAGTAGAAAGCTTACAATTGTGGGCGTGGGCTTTTGTTTTATGTTTTTTGCCTTTTGCTTTTTCGCTGCTTTCCGCTGCTTTGAGGCAATTGAGGCATCTAATTTTGTGTAATTATATTCAAATTTAAAACTATGTAAATTTCTTACACAAAATTATTTGCATTTAAATTGCCTCAGCGCGCACAACGTCATCGTTAACAACAATTATTGTAAATTACTTAGAACAAAAATAAACATTTTCGTTTGTGTGTGTCTCGACTTTAAATGATACCAAATTGAGCTTCTCGCCCACACAAAATGTGTGCTCTTTCTCCTTCTGTTTATTGATACAGCTCTGAATTGCTGACATCATACTGTTATTGTTGTTATTTAGGGTTATTGTTGTTGCTGTGGCTGGAAATTGCAATGCACTTTTAAGTCAACTTGTCGTCGCTCTAACAGTAAAATGGCAAAAGTGCAATAAAAAAAAGCACAAAAACAACTACTTGAAGCTTTAATCGAATGATTCCGAATGATTCACAACCCAAAACGAGTGCATTTTTGCACTCAACTTGCTTTACTTTTATGCACAGAAGAAATATATATTTCATGTTTACAAATATCTTTCAAGAGTTTTGTTCATATATTCTAAAGATACTTTCCTTATTGAAATTTCTAATAAATTCAATCTTTTTATAACCATTATTTTCTCTAAGATTTTGTTTGAATTTTCCATAATCATTTAAGATTTAATTTTACATAAAAAAATTACAAAGATCTTTGCAAATTTTGCTGTACTTATTTTCTGAAAATACATTTCATTTAGATATTTAAATTAAATTAAAACCGCAAGAAACCTATTATCTTCTCTAACAGTTTCAAAACCCATAAACATTTAACTTTATTTAAATTTTCCCAGTGATGTCAGTGCATCTAATCCCCCTCATTTTTATGCCCAAGATAGCCACAAATTAACTGTAATTAATGAAATGTCACTGCACATATTGATTCGATCGATGAACGATCGCAAATGGATCGGAATAGTTGTGTTTCCTCGGAGCCTCGTCGTATGTAGATGGGCTTAATTGAATAATGCAGTAATTACAAAGAATATTCTAGTTGCTTTGAATAACAATTAAACGCTTTTCTAATTTATGGATTGTGCATTGAGAGAGTAATATATATAAATGGGGGAGATCTATTTTTACACCCTCAACTTAATGATTGTTGGTAATGATTATGATGACATTGTCTGGTGGTCTTGAATAGAATATAAAATAATACATGGGCGTTGACGGCTTTTTAGTGCTTAAAACCCAAGATCTCGCTCAGCTTGTCTAATTAGTCACGTCAAGCAGTGCGCCATATAATTATTACTTTTTTATATTTGTTATAATTTATTAAATATCGCTCTTTGTGCGCGTTTGGCCTTATCTTGGGCCCCCTCTGGGCCTGCTTTTCTTATCGGCATACCCGGCGTATGCTTAATGTGAGCTTAGTCGGAAATGTTCATTGAGTTCCTGTCCCCCGCTTATGTCACTCGAGATTTCCGCTATTCCCCTAGGAAATTACTTTGTTTTGTGACATTCTTTAACTCTTTTTTTATTTTTGTAAACAAATTTCTTGGAGATTATTATGATTTTTTTTTTCTATAAACCCTTTTTCTTGTCATGAGTTTCAGCACATTTGTTATGGCCCTTAAACAGGTAAAGAAGGAGCCCTAAGTCTAGCCCTATCTTAATAAGAAATCTTCCGACCGCATAAATAACACTTAACATGGTTTGTGGTCTCAACACATTTTTGGCCCTTGTCCCTTTCTGTTGTCAGACTTCCCCCGAGCATATTTCATATGAAATTTGCTGGGGTTTTTTTTTTGTAGGAAAAAAAAGGTGGCTATAATTTAGTTAGAAAGTTGGTTGTATTATAAACATATCTTATGTACAACATCTAGGTTTATTTTTTGTTTCGTGGCTTCTTGTTTAAAATTTCTTTTATTAATGATCATGTAAAAGTAAGAACGTTATCATTTAATTCAGGTAAGGCACTAATTTGGCGTTTTAAATAAGAAATTAAATTTTTTGGGGTCAAATTAATATAAAACCTAATTTTAAAAGAAAAGAATTTTTTTTTAAGAGTTTTGGTATTTCAGATTGATTTAAGGAAATATTTCGTGACTTAACTTTGATATAGGAAGATTTCTGCTTGCCTTTCCTTTGTCGTGTGTTCTAATTTAAATATTTTCTGGTAAACAAAATACAAGCAGCAACTTGGGTGGCCTGGGATTAATTTTTTTGAAGACACAACTATTTAGGGAAACTTGTATAAAAACACCTTAAGGTTTCACCTTTGCCATAGGGGTATAGCTGGGTAGTTCTGGGTTCCCGCAGAGGGAGAAGTATCCCCCCAGCATTTTGTGGTCAGGTTTTTGATGGTGGTTGATGGTGTTTGTCCTCTACTATTTTATATTTTCTACCCCATCAAAGTTGTTTGTTTGTTTGTTTGTGGTGTTAAAAAAGTGCGGCTTTGCCTTTGTTGTTGGCTAACGTGTTTGGTTTTGGTCTAATTATGCTGACATGTGGGCTGCCGTGTCGTTAAGTGAATTGCCATTGCCTTGTGACTTGACTAATTTTCGGAACTCTACTTGGCTCAGAGCGGGGCTATTGTTTTATTTTTAGCTGCTAATGAATTTTAATTGCAATCTAGCAGGTAATGCACTCTGACCCTTAAAAGGGGGCTTTTTTAAAGGGGGAAATTCCCAGCATTTTCTGGCTTTGAGACCACGCGTCAGTAGTTTTTCCACTAAAGAATTTTCACGCCAACGCCCACGAAAAAAAACAAATAGCGCCGGCGATGAGAGGTGGTGATGACTCAACTCGAAAAAGCCAAGAGGGGGTGGGAGGTATTTGTTGACCACAGACAACAATTACACAATTATGCGAAAGACCACGGAGGGGGGCAATGAAGTGCTCTCTGTGAGTGTGTTGTGTGTGTGCTTGTGCCGTAAAAGCCTTGAATTAATTAAAAATCTAAGCCTAAGCTTGGCGGCCATAAATAAGCCAGACGCGGCCACAATAATAACAATGCCACTGGCCAGCAATGATATTGTTTGCCAAGAAGAAAATGAAATTTTTATATATAAAAAAAAAAGTGTTACAAAACACAAGTGCAAAACATGATTGAATAACTAGGCATAATTTAAAATGTTTAAATTTTTTTAAGGAGTTTTGCCTATTGATTAATGATTGTAGTGACGATAAACAAGTGAGAGTTTGGGCTTAAACTTTAATACGATTTATTTAACTTTAACTATCATTTAATAACATCTTTTACAACTTTTTGGTTTTATTTAATTACATTAATTTTATTTTTACATTTATGTTAAAAAACTCTTTAAAGACATTTTCATTTCGAGGTGAAAATGAGAAATAACTTAAAAATTAATTATCTTACTCTAACCTGTTAAATAAATAAATTTAATGATTTATAATACCCACTATACATTTTTTGAAAGCTTATAATGTGTGTAATTATCTATATAATAATTATAGATTGCCTTTGCACATACTTTATTATCTGTAGTCAAGAATTTAAAGTTTCGTAATATTTTCATACGCACTGTGGACCTGAGTGAGCCGCCGCTTAATTGAATGCATAAATCAAGCGAGTGCATTCATTTAGAGTCCTCAATTCCCGCCCCCCTCACCGTTGCCTAGGCATGTCAAGTGTCAGTTGCAGAAAACGTTGAAAATTGTGGAATAAAATGGGTGGAGTTCAAATCACCTCGAATCGTGCCTTTGTCTATCGGCGTACCAAAGGAATAGTTAGGCTAGACAGAGATACACAAAAAAATAACAAATGAAACGAAAATCAACAGAGCGCTGAAAAAATATTGCCAATTAGAATTAATGTGAGCACTCGCGATGAGATTTTTTTTGGGCTCAGTCGTCGTCGTTGAACATGTTTCCAATTATTTTTGAATATTTCTCAGCTATTTGCACTTGTTGGTCAAATGGGTTTGGTCCAAGGCATCCACCAACAAAAAAAAAAAAAAAAAACATTGATTTATAGAGGAAGTTTGCGTGGCTCAAAAAGAGCCGCCGCTGACAGCTCAATTTGTCATGAGCGAAGCACGAGAGGGATACAAAAAAGTATCTTCAAGATACTGTAGCTGGGAGGCTGTCTCTGGGCTTCTTTTATGCCTGAAGTACGACCTTCTCCTGGCCGATATTTGCCCAGAGATGATCTTCTCACCTGTCTTACGCATGGGAGTCGCAGCTGACAGCTCAATTTGTCATGAGCGAAGCACGAGAGGGATACCAAAAAGTATCTTAAAGATACTGTTGCTGGGAGGCTGTATCTGGGCTTCTTTTATGCCTGAAGTACGACCTTCTCCTGGCCGATATTTGCCCAGAGATGATCTTCTCACCTGTCTTACGCATGGGAGTCGCAGAGTTATGCCCAATGTTTATTTTTTTAAACTTTGTTTGAGTTTGATAAATATTTATTGAACACCAATTCTGTGAAAGGCAAACAGAGTATCTTTTTGAAGAGATTTTTAGCAAAGGGGAAGATTTAGCTCAAATTTTTAGGTTGTATATAAACCTGTTAAAATTGTTCTTATAGTTAAATAACTTTAATATAAAGCCCAAATATGGATCCTTAAAGTTTCTCATATATTTACATGTTAATGTTTTCCTTTCACACGAATTTACCCAGCACATGTCATTGGTTTTCTTTGGGTTAAATGTAATTAAATGTGTTCTACCCACCAAGAAAAGCTGAGAAAGGCAGAGGCATTAATTAAAGCAAAAATAATATTCAAATGTGTCCATGTCTGGGCCTGGCTTACACATGTTTCACATCGATCCATGGCCTTTTTTCCCCCGAGTATTTTCTTCTATTGAATAATTTGAATACGAAATAAAATAAAATGTTAGTTTCTGGCAAAAGTTGTGGCAATTAATTTGACGCCTCTGGACAGGCCCACATGTGTGTTGCAAGAGAGCTACAAAATCCATTTTAATTGCAAAAACTGTGCGTGTGGCATGTGAAGTGAAAAGGGATCAAGTCACAGTTGCCGCCTGGCCTGCTCCATATGTATATCTGTACATATATAGTATAGTATAGTGTTGTATCTATAGCCTAGAGCCTGTGTCTATGAACTTGCCACCGCAACACGCGAACTGCTGCGGTCTAGTTGCTGTGCAAAAACTTGGCAACTTTGCACATTTGCCCCCCGCCAACCTAACACTGCATATTTGTCCAAAGTAATGAGACTTTTCACAGCTCTTTTTTTTTATTTTGTTTTTGTTATTTCTCTGTGGTTTTTGTACTATTTTTTTCCGTAGTGCCAGCACAGCGTGAAGTCGTAGTTGTCTCCTAGACACCAGCCCCGAAATGCATTATGGGAATTTTGTGGCATTTTCATTAACAGCCAAACGTCGAGTGTATGTCCCCTCCTCTTTTTCATATGGATTTTTCTTTAGTATATGTGTGTTTTAGTTTTAGTTTTAATTTGTTTGCGATTAACACGCAAGCGTAAAAAATATTTCCAAGTTATTGAAGTCTTGCGTGAGTCATGGGGGAGCCTAAGTCTGACGAGTTTAGAGATTAGCTAAGATTTGAAAGATATATAAAAAAGGGGTAAAAAATAGAGAAAATAATTGTATTAAAGAATATTTTTTAACGAGTAAACATTACTTTTATAGATATATTTAAATTTTAGGACCGCTCTTAATTACTATTTTCTATTTAAACGTAAAGAATGCAAACAAATCGTTAAAAAGAATTTCCCGTTTCTTCAATTTGTCTTGATTTCCTTTCTTCCAGCTGAAAGGAGCCTTAAATTTCTTGGCCGCCAGCTGCTGACGTTGGTGAATTTATAGGATCCCCTATCAAACCATCCGCATACTCTTCCCCTCCCCTCTTCTTCCCTTCTTGTTAGCCAAACACCTCTTTGTGGAGCCCCGCCTGACCGCTCGCAATTAATTAGCGGCAATGAGCTGTTGCCTCTGCCGCCGTTGGGTTAGCTTCAGTTTCAGTTTCAGTTTCAGTTTAGGTTGGGGCTATACTATATAGTATATATGTGTGTATGCTTCAGTTTATGGCAACTAATGTGCGATGTTGTTGTTGTTTTCCTTGTGTTATTTGCCCTGTTATTGCTCTCTTTATGCTGCAAGCAACATCCAGCACATTATTTGTACGTTTCTTGTGCTGCTTGGCTGGCCAATGTCTGGCTAATTTTCTATTTATTTGACCACAAACCCAGATGGAGCACCACGTCGCACACACGGATAAGGCAGAAGGCAAAGGCAAAGGCAAAGGCAAGGCAAGGCAGGCGCACTCTTGGCTAATTTATGGGTTTCTTGCACTCTCTACTTCTCTTCGTAGAGTTGGCTATGGAAAGGCATTAAAGCCTTTTCCTTGCTTGCACTCTTAACATGGCTTAAAGTTTGAGTTCGTGTTGGAAAGGAGACCGCACCCAGAATGTTGACTGCTGCTGCTGCTGCTCCTTTGGCGTCACCCCAGAGGCTCGAGAACTAGTTTACTTTCAGCGAGTGTCCAATTGCTCATCAACCTGATTTGACTCTAGCGACATTCACGACTAAGTTGTGGGGGGACACTTGAATAATATTTTTCAAAAATATAAACCAGGAAAATACTCATTCAAAATGCACATTAAAATCTCAAGAAAATATACGAATTTTAGTGTAAAAAGTGGTGGTTTTAATAGCTAAAAAAATAGTTCAATTTAATGCTTTATATTTTTTTTATTTCTATTGATTTCAATGCTTTTAATATTTATTTTTTTCTGTTTTTGTTTCTATGGCTTTGAATTCTTTTTATTTATTTACATTATTTACAAACTCAAAATCATTTTTATATTTTTCCCTTTTTGCCAAATCCCTGCACATCCTTCATAATAAATTCTGAATTATTCTCTGTGCACTCTGATGATTTCCCTTCGCTATTTGCAACTGTTGGCATGGGGCACACGCCCTCCTCCTCCTCCTCCTCCCCCTCCTCCGACAATTGCTACTGGGCTTAAAGTTCAGGTCAGGTTCAGTTCGAGTTCATGCGTGGCTTGTCTGCCCCTCTCGCCCCACAAAGCAAGTTGGCCTTTTGCGCGCGGATTCCGATTTGGAAAATCATTTTTAGTTGTTGTTGTATTTGCCATGATTTATGTTTTTACGTTGCGCTTCAAGTGCAACAGTTTTTATTTTATAATAAAGTGGCAGTAGAGCTAAGAGAGTAAAGTCTATTTGTTACCCAGGATTTAAGTTGTAAAAATTTTAATAAGAAAATTAAGGGAGTTCATTAAAGGAGTTTTTATATTTTTTATAATTTAATTAACTTCCTTATTTTATGTATTTTTTTATTTTATAATTCAACAAATCTTTAAAAGTAAAATCTTATATTAAGAAAAGGTTAAAAATGAACTTTTAAAGTTACCAGCAACATTTTAAACCCTTTAAATGTACTGCCTATATATTCTTTTATAAAATTCCTATGTTTATATAATTTCAATAATTATTTTAATTAATAAACTAATTTATTTTAAGTATTTCTCTAATCGAGCATACCCCTTTTAGTGTTAATTTTTCAACATTTTATTTAGATGTGGGTCGGACTTGGCTTGGCATTTGTTGTTATTGCTGTTGCTGTTGGGTTGTGTTGCTGCTGCTTTAATTAGCTCAGCATTGTTTATGCTTATTTCGATTTGTTTCATTTTTTCTCCATTACTTTTCCCCCCGCTTTTTGTATTTTTTTTTTTTTTTTTATTAATTAATTTGCCCGCTTCGTACTTGGAACAAAGGCGGCGAATGTGTGGCAAGAAATGAGTTTTTGTTCATACAAAGTCTTTCTGTCTTTCTGTCAGTTTGTCTTTCTTGTGCCAGAGAGACACAACCCACAAGGCACATGATTAACAATTGCTATTTCCATGGATTAAATCAGAGCCTCTTGGCTAAATTTGCGCAATTAACTGAAGCTAAAAGTTCGTTTCCATTTTCCATAGCAGCAATTTGAGATCGTTTACTAAGATCGAACAGATGCGATAGTCATTCAGCTAAACTGGTTGCCGTTTTAAGGCATATAAACTACAACAATTAATAACAGCAGCCGCAGCAGCCAGCAACTTTTCATGGTTTCGCTTTACAGCAGCCAGCAATAGTAACAAAAACAACAACTACTTGTAGTCTGGAAAATGTTTTAAATATTTAGCATCCATTAATCAATTTGCACTCGCCGCTGATCTTGCATCTCGATGCGGTCAGTTTTTTAGTGCTTTTACTTTTTTTTTCGGCTAGAGATCAGATTGCAGTACAGTTCACAGTCGATGTAACAGAAATTAAGTTGTTATATTTAAATAATAAATTTATTTAATAATAATTACTTGATTTTCAAAAGGAAATAAAAGTCTAAACCTAAAGATATTAAAAAAATATTATAAGATATTTTTATTTATAGTTTCTCGTTATATTTTCTGGACTTTTGTAACTTAAAGCTTAATAATTAATTATACTTTAATTTATTTATTTGTACCCTATTTCTTAGTGTTTACTGTACCTAATTTCCATGGCAGACGAGATTGCCATATAACAGCTATCGCATTTCATATATTTTGTAATTTGTTTATGTCTGCAACATGAAAATGCATTGCATTTCCCCTGGCTCCCTAAACACAGATAAGGAAAATTCGTTTTAAATGTTTTTAATTTATTTATTATATTTTGTATATTTATTTTTCTTTTTTGGAGGTGCGTGCTTACAGATTTAAAGCCTGGGAAAATTTTAAACATTAACCGCACCCAAGCCTGGAAAAAAGGAGAAAATTTGGCAAGCACAGAAATGAAAGTATAATATTTTTTGATTCGATTTGATTTGAACTTAAAAATTGAGTGCGAGATGGAAACTCATTTCGAGTTTGATTCGTCGCTTGCGGTGCCAACTTTGCCATTTCAAGTGTTGTTTTTCCTTGCCATGACCACTCACTCTCCTATTTGCATTTATTTATCTATCTCTCGCCTTTGTCTTTGTTTTGGCCTACTGCAGTTTTTCTTCATTTTTCCTTTTGGGAAAAGTTCAATCAAATGATAGGCCAAACAAATGAAGGGGCGGGACCGCATGGAAGGGCGGTTATGGGATTGCCAGACTTAATCCATAACCAGAAGCAAAGAAATATATCCAAATTTATTTATTTTTATATTATTTAAAATTGAATTTCAGGTGTTGGTTGGTGGTGGCCCAAAAGCCAGTTTTGTTTATGGGAAAAACGTGAGACGAGACTTTTGCACGAAAACTGTGTACGTCCGTTCGTCGTCTATTTACTTGTGGCATTATTATTATTATTATTTTTTGCATTTATTTGCGCATTTTGGGCAGCGTCTAATTTATTGAAAGAGGTGTGGCCCCCGCATCACAGACGAAATAACAGCTATCGCAATCAAATTATCGAAAATACAAATCTCTATGACAGATGGAAGCGAAGAGCCTGGGGGAATCGCAATGGCAGGTACATATACTGGGAAATAATATTGAAAAAAAATAATAAAATAAATTCAACAAGTGGGGGCGCCCAGAATAATATTTTTTTCTTCGATTAAATGCGATTTGCAAATCGCAGTTATAGGCCATTTACTTGGAGGCCAAAACTATAGGAAGAAGAAACAAACTTAAAGTTGAGCTCTGATCTGCATTCAAATGCAGATGAGATATCCAACAGAAACGAGATCAGATCAAAGATCGGAGATTGGAGTAGAGCAGAGCAACGTTTGACCGTAGAAATATCAACAAACATTGGAAATCATCTGCAAAAGACAGCTACTTGGAGACAAATCTAATTTTAGCAGCCTCGAAAAATGAATAACATAGATGAAACAGTGGGGAACATGAATATAAAGGCAGTCTTGGGCTTGAACTATGATTAGTTAAGAGAAAGAAATAGGAAAATGTAATCAATCGATTAATTGAAACTTTTATTATTACAACTATCAAAAAGGATTACTTAAAGTTCAAACAAGTTTTATATTCATTTATCTTTAAAATATTTAATTTTTTCATTTATAAAATAACGCCTTACATCTTTGCCGTGCACTGTCACTGGCCCGCACTGTATTTGCATAAATTAAACTAATTGGGCGCCAAAGCAAAGTCACCGCAAATGAATTTACATAAACCGATGGATGGGATGGCGACCCATGCAGAGGGGGCGGCCTCATACAGAGGCGGCGGGGAATTGGCCAGTAAAGGGGATCCACAATATCGAACACGAACTCATTGCTGTTGTATTTGCTTTTGTTTTTCTTTGGCGAAGCACAGGGAAGACCGAGAGAGACTGAAATTGAAACATTTCACATTTTTAATTTGTACGTGATAGGGCAAATAGTTTGCCACTTGATGGCTGCCATTCCCCCCTCCCCCAAAACAGTCCCTCCATTTTTGTGGCACGGAAAATTATGCAGCACACAAATCAGCTCCAGTTTTTCCCCTACCGAGTTTTCCCTCTGCTGCAACAGCAACGGCAGACAAATCGACTCTTTTCCGTCTGGCAGCACTTAGCACGTGATTGAAAATTGCCCGGGAATGAAGTGATTGGGTTCCAAGAAGTAAAATAGTTTAGCTTTTCCCTCCCCCTTTCCTCCCCTCTGCAGTTCTGATTGGCTGCAATTCATTTGATTTTCCCTCCAGGCGAATACAAAAATATTTTTCCTTTTTGAACAAACAATTTGCGGAACTTTGCTCTTTTGTCTACAATTTTCGTTTGTCTTTTGGCATTAAAGGCTAAAATTGTACAAATTCGTGTGAAATTAGGGCCAAAAACAAATAGTAAATAGACCAAACACTGACTAGAAGAATACACAAAAGTTATAGATGAAATAACAGTCTTAGCCTAGCCATCATTCTCGATATCGTGCTCCCATTGAAGGCGTCGCAAGTAGGCAAATGCCACAAACCAAAAGTAAATGCTGGAAACTAAAGGGAAATAAAATATTCAATTAATTTTCTATAATAATAATAAAAAAAATACTTACGAATTGTGACCAAGGAGGGGATACTTTCAAACAGACAAAAATGGCAACTCATGGCATAGTCTATGAGAAAGACAGTGCAGAAGATCAGGTGAAAGATATTCGTTCCCAGGTAAATAATCACCAGCAGTTCGATCTGCTGCAGGAGATGGCAATGGGATCAGAGAATGGTCACAGAAAAACGGATCACATACCATGAAGCTGCTCATTAGCAGGAAAATTGAGCCAATAAAGTGCAGCAAAAAGCCAGAACGACCCAGCAAAAACAGACGACTCTCTGCGGATGGGAAATATATGGGGTTTTCCAAGTGGAGTAATTTGGGTAGAGCTTACCTCCGCTTACCTGCTACGCCCACAATGAAGCCGAACATCGCCGTTACCATTTCAAAGAGCGCCAGGAAGCAGCAGCCCACTCGCAGGTCAACGCAGCAGCAACAAGACTTTAGCCTTCGTGCCCGACATTTCATCTCTCGACTGACAGCCGGACGAAGGCCTCCCCCGAAATGATCATCCTACAAAATCGAAAACTGTTGACAGGGAACTAATTTATAAAATATTTTAAAAACAATTTCTGGAATATTTATTATATTTTCTTATTAAAAATTAAAAAGTATATAAGGAAAACTTTTATATTCAAAAAGCTAATTCCACAACACTACTTTGCTTATATATATATATTTTTTTTCGGGCCAATTCAAGGTCAGAGTCAGCTGCTCGGAACATGTGATAATGTTTGGTATTCTAATTCGAAACGCCTTTGTCTTGGGTGCTCAACTCAACTCGACTCATTCAATTTGACAGCCGTCGGACGGAAGCGACGCCGCCTATAAATTACAGCATTCATCGGACTGGGTTTCTGATTATTTGGCTTGAGTTTTGGGCATATTCAGCTGGTTGGTTGGTTGGCCCTGCACTTCAGTTGAACTCCATTCAAAGACCGTATTGAAATCAACAAAAGTCCAGACAGGAAGACCGGGCACAGCCCACTAAAACCCATGAGTATTGATTGTTCCTATGACAGACGCTAGATGGAGATGACAGGAGGCGGATTCAAGCCATGAGTCAGTTGGGGAGATATTGAAATGATTGTCTGGTTAATAACAGAAATTTGTTCATACATTTGATGATTTAATACCCTAACTTTAAAGATGAGAAAATAGGTATTTTCATAAACTTTATAAAAATATATTAATTTGTGGCGTAAAATCAATACGTTTAACCAATATAATCAGAACAAAAAGAAAAAAAAAACCTTCAGTTAATATGTTAACTTCTTCATCAAGTTTCACAATTAAAAATCAATTAAATGCGCTTCTCTAAGATGTGATAATAATTTATAATTACTTGGTGCTCCTATAAATTCGATGCCCAAATTAAATAGCTGCATAAAAACAATAACATAAACAAACCATATCCGTTTGACTGACTTTATTGTATCACATTGTTAACCCTCATAAGGCAAGGGTAGAGTGTACACTTTTGCGATCGTTAAAATCGAGATCGCATTCGTTTTTATATCTAAAAGAAGGTCCAAAGCAAGAAGGCATCGCCGCACGTGTTCCGGCCAAAATAATAGGCGGTGGCATTTGGGCCATTAAAATTCATTAGCCGTGCACATCTCGATCTGGAGTGCGAGATTCGATCAATAAGCAAACAATAAAGAGCTCGGCCGGCCAGCTGCTGCTTTCGAATTAATATTCATATATGGCCCCAAAATTAGCAGAATCTTGAAATTATTGCTAATGGGGTGGAGGTTATGAGGGGTTATTTTGTGGGTGGAATGTACGTACGGTTTTGGTTAATTAACCTTTCGAAATTGAATTTCCTTAACGCTCTTGTAATTGCTGCTTTCAAAATAAATTACATACAAATTTTTGCCCAGCAAAAAGCGATGACTAAAGGGGAACAAGAGCTTTGGATGACGCCGACAATCAGTCTGCTTTGTTTACGTTATATAATCGCAGCTAAAGGTGTAAATAAACAACGTATTGTTATAGCATTTCTAATGACAGAATAAAAAAAAGTGATAAGGTTGGTTTTGTTTTTGTTTCTTTAATACAAAACTCAAGCAGATAAGTTGAAATTCCACACATGAGCTAATGGCACTCCTCCCCTGTGGGGTTTGATAAGAGCTTGCGGGAGAGCTGAGTGGAAATTAAAATTAAAATTAAAATAAATGCTAATAAAAGAGAAGCAGAAGCACAAAACAAAATCTATTCAATGTCAAGGTCAGCAGCTGAGACCAAGACAACAAATAAATTCAACTGTTTTTGTTGTCTATTGACGTTTCTTTTCTCACTCTCTTTTGCTTAAAGCCATTTTTTACATTTTTTGTTTGCTTTCGTTTTCGTTTTCTTGATACTTTTGTTGTTGAATTTTTGTTGGTGTTGGTGTTGAATTTTGTTGTTGTATTTTTGCCTTTCTTTTTTTTTTGTGTTTTATATTGAGCATTGTTGATAACTTTATTTGCTCTGACTGTAGGCAGTAACAAGCTGCTGGCCGCAGCAACAAAGAATACAAAAAAAAAAGAAAAAAAAAATTCTCAGCTCACCCCGTGCCCAAATTGAAAACAACAACAAAACCAAGTCAGCTTGTCGGAATTAAATTAATTCTTATTTGTTTAAATTTTATAATTTTGTACATTGGCTTTCTGTTTTTAAGCTTTTAAGGCATTTAAACAAATTTTATTTTACTTTTTGTGGGCAATGATGTCAGACAGATGGTGAAAATGGTTTATCAGAAAAAATAAAACAGATAATTGTGGGAATACTTAAAAAATATAATAAGGAAAATTAAGAGAAAGTTAATAGCAAAATAAATACCAAATTTTAAATTTCTATGAGTTTTTTTTAAGATAGTTTTCAGTTTTATACAGCTAAAATCCCTTGAGAACTTGAGTTTTTAAAATGTTTTCTTCTTGATTTAATCCTTTATTAAATTTAATAGAAACAAAAATATTTATAGAATTATAAATTACGTTTTTATTTATTTAAACTGAGCAATAGGGAAGACCTTGCCTCATTATATTCCCTGTTTTGTGTTATGAAAATAAAACTAAGAAGTCACGTAATAAAAATATGCATATTTTAAGCGTGTTCCTAAATGTATATATATTCGATTAGTCAGAACTCCCTGGTGAATGTTACGTGGCTTAGAGCCAATTTATATATTTTAAAGTGGGAAATCCTTATCACCAAAGCCATTCCCGGCTTGAATTCGAGCTCGAGGAATTTCCGTTCGCTTGTCATATGCAATTTCCAGGCTGTCATCGAATTTACATTTTTATTTACAGAGAGAGGAGGAATTTGCATTCGTATTTATATGTCTCTTATCTATATTTTCCTATGATATATACTTATATATATATTTCTTGTGTCTGTCTATATTTTTCAGCTCCACATCTGGCTGCAATGGGATCTTTTCACGTCGCCTGGACTTTACGTCGTTCAATTTGCTGCCAAAGACTCGTTTGAATTCTTATCAAGTCAAGGTGAGTTATGTTCATGAATAAATATCTTTGGATATATATGTCTATATATATAGTCATTCTTTACTACTTCGCTTATTAGTATTCACTCATTGAGAAACCGCAAAGTTTGTGCCTGACTTTGCTTTCTTGGAAGGAAAAGACACACACAAATAAAAATCTGCCTGACTTGGCAAACTTGCAATTGGATATATCTTTGATGGATGATGAGGGGAGGAGGGAGGAAGGGGGTGTTTACTGAATTAGATAATTTCCAGCTGGTCTGCGGAGGCTGTGGCTGAGCTAGAATTCTCGGGAAGAACCGATCTAAAAATGCAGCCAAGGAAAAAGCACAAAAATATTCATGGTCTAAGCTGTTTCAGTCACATGAGAATCAAAGCTAGGAAAATAAGATGAAAAGTGGGAAAACATAGGGTGAGGAAAATGATAGGAGGTCTTTATATTCTATTTTGAGAGATGAAAATAGATTTTAGATATTTAAATTATAAAAATATTAATTATAGAAGTCTTGGGCTACATTTTGGAAAACCTTTTAAAATATATATTTTCAATTTGGTTTTAAAACTAATTAAATTCGTTTTCTGTTTAAATATTTTTTATTATTATTTTTCTTATTAATTTCTTTCTGTGCCTTCGGCTCATCGATTGTGAATGAGTGCATTGGAAGCCAATCAAGAGGAAAAAGTCTTTGGTCTGCCTGCTTATCTTTCAATCTTGCCGCCTCTCATTCAATTGGTTTTCTCTTTCTTATTTTCTTATTTCTACTTTACTTTATATATCCCCTTTGGAATTGTTTTGGATTTCTGTTTACACTTGGTATAATGCCAACGCAGGCAATACCAGGGGCGTGGGTGTGAAGTATGAGAAGGGATATCATGGGATATCTCAAGTGTGTCACTGAAAAAAGAGAAGCACTATAAAATAAACAGAAACTAAATTATTTCTTTTCAAGTTATATAATTTATTTCTTAGTTTTTGCTATATAACTATTTCTTTAAAAATTCCCAGAAAACCAACATTATTCTCTGTGCATTTGGAAGGAATTCCCCACTCAAGCACTTCAAACTGCACAATTGTTATGGATTATATATAGGCAGGCTCCTCATTGTTAATGTGGCTTCGATTGATATGATTGGGTTTGCGGTTGAAGCTGTGGTTGTGGCTGTGGCTATGGCGGGTGTATTGAACCGAGTGTAAACCACAGTCTGAATCCGACTATTCGGGGCTGTTTTCAAGTGGCAATTAGCGAGCCTCCAAGGCGAACTCCTCTCCGTTTTGTGGTTTTGTGGGAGAGTCAGCAGAGAACTCATGAAATCATAACGCATTCGCATTCGCATCCAAGAGATGCAGAAATCCTTGGAGTGCGCCTCTGAATATTTCATAAGTGGCAGACGGAAAGGGAGAGGGATTTTCGCAGGCACTGGCACTGTCCTTTCATATCCTTGCCCTTTTCACCTGTCTCCCAGGACTTTGAATATGTTTTGCGTGTGGCCAAAATTGTAGCTGTATCTTTGTATATGTATCTGTATCTCTGGCTGTAAATGTATCTGTAGCTGCAGCTGCTCCCCCCAAGGATAAAGATTGCGAAGAGTGTGAGTGAGAAAGCATTGTCTGGCAAGCGAATTGCTTTTAAAAACTTTACAATTCAATCTGTTTGTTGTTGCTGCTCCTCTTTTTCTGGCATGCATTCCGAATTGCATTTCGTATTGAATTTATAAATATTTAATGCCATTCAAAATGCCATGCAACCCCCCTAAAAAAAAACCCGAACCCGAAACCTCAAACCCAAAACCAAGGCAACGCGTTGGCGTATTAAATTCTTTTCTGTCTAGGATTTGGTGGCTTAAAGAACTGGAACAACTGGAAAACAAAAAGAACTAAAAAGGAAATTTCTGGCCAAGAAAGTTTGCTAAAGTTTTCGTCAGGCTGTTTGTTAGCCCCAAGGATATCCTTAAGCCCCAAGCCAAACAAGGCGGCTTAAATCCAAAGCAGAACCGGTTGGGTTCGTCATAATTAACACAAGTCAACTTGTTAATCATCAAGCAATTTGAGCAATGAGTCCCGAAAGGGTTGTTGCCTTGCCTTGGTTGATTTTTTAATCAGCATATCATAGACTCGCGAGGGTTATCCCCTACCCTATAATCCCCTCTCCTTGTCTTCCAATCAGCTGTCGACATTTCGACCGTCAAGGGATTTGTGTCAAAAAATAAACGCTAAAAAAAGGCAGCGAGACGAACAGCTACATAATTATGATTAACAGAACGCCGGGGATTGAACTGAACTTCAATTCGGACTTCGAAGTCCGCACATCTGCTAATTGTTTCATCTCCTCCTTAATCCTTTATTATTATTTTCAAAAGGGTGTGTCCGATGATTCAGTTTGAAATCTGCTCTGTTTTCTTGAGTATTTCTTTTTTATTTATCGCCGCGTTTTTAATATGCCAATCAATCTTTGTCTTTCGGGGCAAAGCGAATTCTTTGGCAGAGCAAACTTTAAGCAAGAAAATAAGTTTTTTATATAAATGATTGATGAGCAAACGCCACATGTTTGCCTCAGTGTCTGTGTCTGCAATCGCAGTCTGAAATTTCAAATTTGAATAGAAATAAATAAATGTTCCTTTGGCTCTTTGGATCATTTTTTTTTTTTCGTATTTTTTTCGCTCACATTTTCAACTGACATTACACATCGCAGGGCATTTCCTTTTGCCACTCGTTGGCGGAAATTTTCCCCGACTTTTTGTTGTCAAAGTGAAAAGCAGAAGTAGAGAAATGACAGGCACTCTCATTGGTTTTGGTTTCCGCTTTTGTTGACACTCTTTAGGAGATAGTTTTCCAATTGAAAGGAAGTCTGAGGACATAATTTATACTTGCTTTATGGGTAAACATTTATTACAAATTTTAAAATATATTTATTAAGTAAATTTTTGGTAACTAGAAAATATTTACTATAGAGTATACGACGTTTCATTTCCTTATTTCTCCTTTTTCCGAAGTGGCGACACTTCCCCAGATTGATGGCTGCACATTCTCTCTGCCCCCCCAAAAGAGTTTTCCGTTGGTTCTTTGCAAGTGTCAGCGTATTTTTTTTGGTGCTGAAAATTCCTCGTGAATTCAGTTGATGGGGCGCCACTGGACAGGCCCAAAAATTTATGCAGTCTACCATAATAAAAGCCTGCTCAAAGGGAGCAACAATAAAAATCTAAAAAAAAGAGTGTGGCATATGCTCGGTACAAATTCCATGCGGATTTAAATTTTTATTAAAGCCAGTAAATTTATGCACAAGTTCTCTACGTCTCTGACTTGTCTACGCCCACTCAGGTACGAGTGGTGGCATTGCTTCGGGCCATGTTTGCCAAAGTTGTTGCCATTGTGCGCGGATGTTGCTGATGGAGTTTGGCTGATGCTGCTGCTGTTGATGCTGATTCTACTGCGCCTGGCTGGCAGTTCCATCCAGTCCCTTCTTCTTGAGGACTGATGTACGTCGCTTGACTGCCTTAAACATGACATTTATTGTAACTGTCTTTCGGGGCTGCCTTTCCGCCACATTTCCCGCTGTTGGCCCCTTCGAGCTTTGTCACACGTTCATGTGGCTGCTTTGCAGGGAAAGAAAATTTTAAATATATTTTCTAGATGAAAATGTCGAAAATTAAACTTTGTTACTTGTATTAATGGTTTTAAGTAATTATTTATTGATAATACTAATATATTAACATTTTATCGATCAATATGATATATTTCGAAATTAAAACTTTTAAAATAACAAAGTTTTCCATCATTTGCTTTATAATATTAAGCATTATATATTGTTTTAGATATATTTTTTGGAATTGTTCCTCTTCATATATGTTCCTATCGTTGCTCTGAGATTTATCTTAGCCTAACTAGATTTTTTTTTCTCAGTGCATTCACTGATGCTTTTGCTGCCGGAGGCGGAGATGTTGCTGTTGTCATTTAAGCATTTGATATGCATTGTGGTATGTCTGTCCGCGTGTGCACTTATACTATACTATATAGATCGGCTTGTATATATATATATATACACGTATATATGTGTGTGTTTTTTGCCAGACGGCGCCAAACGTCGACAGTCATTGTCATGGCAACATGTTGCAGACACCGCTGCAGTGCCACTACTCCACTCCATTTGTGGCAGCAGCTCAACCCCTTCGCTTATCAACCATTTATTTCAATTTCTGCACTTTTGCGTGGTGCAAATTGCACAAAATTTGCTCAAGTGCCTCCAAAGTGCGCAATGAAAATGAATAATTATGTTTGCACTACGTTTTCTCCATAAGTTTCTTGGCCCCCGAATGGTTGTCGGTTGCTAAGCTTAATTAAATGCCTTCGAGGCAGTGACAAAAACATATTTCTAATAAGCAAAGCTACAATTTACAGTAAAGGGAAAATATATAGGAGCATTTTGGTGAGAAGAGAAGGGTTTTTAAAAATATTTTAAACTAAAATTGAAGCCTTTCATATACCATTATAATTTCAATTATCTTATTATTTAAAACAAGTTTTCTTAATACAATAAAAGCTCAAAGCTAGCTTTATTAAAATTGAAATTATTATATTAATTTATATTCCTACTTTATTATTCATCGTCTTTTACCAAACTTACTTAGTTAACTTGCAAAACCCACCTATTACAACTTTAACCACAGTTGTGTCTTGTCTCTCTGATCCCTAAATACAGTTCATTGACCCATCGGCTTAGAGGTCCTTTTTCGGTAGCCAATTTAGGAATGGCATTTTGTGGGGAAAATTTAATTTCAATTTTCTCATCATCTTATTGCGGTTATGTCTCTTTCGCTCTCCTTCTCCTTCTCTCTCTATGTGCTTAGGTGATTTTCCCGCATTTCCCGTCGTTAAGTTTTGCCGCCTGACTGAGACAGGCACAGGATAATGTCGGCGCCGTCCTTGGACAGACTGAGACGAAGACATGTCCTGACAGACATTGAGAATGATTGAAAGAGAGGGGCTCGGGACAGAAGGGACAGAAGACAGAGTAGTAGACCCAGCGACCGACATTGAAATGTTGTTGAACTTGCCTTGGTTTTCTGCCGCCATAAACAGCGAAAACCGAATGTCAACCAAATGGCGGTGAAGAGGATTAGGGGCAACAGGTAACAACAGGAGGGGGGAAGGGAAAAAGGTGGTAACCAAACATGAGACATCTCAACACAAGTCCCGCGTTCTGTGCTGTCCCGTCAACTCATATTGAGTATTTACTTTATCACATCGATTAGCTGTTTGTGGCAGGTACAGTGGAGCTAACAGTGGGAAATTTCTATTAAAGTTTATGGAAAAAGTAAAGATCAAGAATTTATGAATTTTAGAAAGTATCTATAGCTGGAAAATAAGAAATATTACAATTTTTAGAGGCTTTAAGACAATTTTAAAACCAAAAATCAAACTAGTTTTCAGCAATTTTATGGAATAAATACAAAAAGGGAAGGGTTCTTATTAATTTGTATTAAAAAGTTTAAAGAGGAAGGCAGTTTTATTTATTCTACATTATTTTTGGTAATTTTTTGTACCACAGTGAACTCTCACTGGTTGCGTTAATTACAACCGCAAATGCTAAAAAAGGCGCGCATTAAACAAATTTAAAATGCATTGACTTGTGTTGTTAACGAGCACACACACAATTATACTA
The DNA here is from genome assembly GCA_008042485.1 of Drosophila mayri. Lineage (NCBI taxonomy): Eukaryota > Metazoa > Arthropoda > Insecta > Diptera > Drosophilidae > Drosophila > Drosophila mayri. The sequence goes on from VNJN01006381.1 coordinate 36,184, forward strand.
CATACACGCACATTTATTTAACCTAAAAAAAAATAAATAAAATTCACACAAACACTTGAAAGTCTGCCCACACTTAAGGAGACCAAAAAAAGTTTAATAAAAATTTTAAAAATTAATAAATAAAAAGCACACAAAAATGTCAGCGTCATTTGCATTCAACAATTAAGCATTTGTTTACAATCGACAACAATAATAACAATAACAGACGAGTGGGGAAAAGCAGCAAAGTGTATATATCATATATATACATATATGTATCTGCCAGATCTCTGTATCTTTTCTCCGCTTGAGTTAATCTCACACCCACAAAACATCGACGTTGTCTCCGCGTCTCAAATTTTATTTTATTTCATTTAGATTTATCGCACACACACATGAAAAAAGTGCGCAAACACAAATGAACATATGCTATAAGTGTTAAAAAACAAAAGTGTGGCTTTGTTTATAAGGTACAGTGGGGGCTATGTAGAATGAATTACTAAAAACAAATTTTATTTATATTTTAAAACCTTTTTAAACACATTTTCTGAGATATTTATGAATTGATTTGATCGATATTTTAGGTTTAGGTTTTAAAAATAATATTTAGTTTATTTTTTAGAGTTTTTACTGTATTCCGCTTAGTTGAGCGTTGGAGGTGTTGTAGCCCCAAGTCCGATTCGAGGCCTTTATGAACATAAAAATCGAAAATGTTTAAAATGTTTAAATGGCTAAAAGTGCAGCAAGGTCAATGATTTAACTGACATTTCAATTCAGCTTCCACTTAAAATCTTCAAGTTTATGTGATGACATGGTTTTTAAAGCCCATAAATTTGAGTGCGTTTCCAGGGGCCTCGCCAAATTTCACAGATACTAAAATGATATCTAATCAAATTTGTCAATATTTGATTTTAAATATTTATTTGTGGTGTCAAACTTAATTGATTTGTTTGTCTAAAATATATTTCTAAAATGCTTTTTACCCAGAGTATTATTTAAATGACTTTTCGTATGAAACAAAAGTTGAATTTAAATATTTGTCAACCTGATTATGCCGTGCAATCAGTGTAAATTTAATTAACTCAAAAATATATTCTGTCTACAATTATTTTATGCTTGTGCACACTTTAATTCATATTTTATTATTCATTTGAGGGCTTTTCTGTTTAACATTTAACATTCATTTTGTTGGCAGAAAATATTTAATATATTTATCAACAATTTTCCGCATTTCCATTGGCATTGTTTTCTCGCTGGAAAGTTAATTGAAATTTTTAAGGCTCGGCCTGGTATTATTTTCGTTGTATTTGTTGCAGTTGCAATTGCAGCTGCCGTTGTGCCACTGAACCGCAACGGGTTGCAATTTTGTTTGCTGTTTTTTTTATTTTTAACGCTTCATTTGCCTTGAAGAGAGAGAAATTGGCCAAATTGTTAAAGAGGAGGAGAAATAAAATGAAACCCATGAGGATGAGGTGCAGTCTGCAGTCTGAAAATGTAATTTATATGTACATTATTTTACTTTATTTTATTTCATTTGTTTGAGTGAATTTCGGGGATTGTTTGGCTTCGAGCTTGGGACAATTGAGCTGGGGAAACAGACAACTTTGACTGGCTGTATGACAGCTGCCTGACTGACATAATGTCCGTTGCCCGATGCTAATGACGATCATCACCATGGCAATCATCGTTATCATTATAGTCATCATCATCATCATCGTCAGAGTCAGTCGTTGAGCATTTTCAAGTGTCAGCGATGTCGAGAGCCAAGCAACTGCAGTCTAATTGTGCGCTGTGGAATATCAATCAAGTGAAGCTTATTGAAAATTATTGTAATTCGGAGGCATCAGATTCATTTACTAGATATGCTTAACAAGAGAAACCATTTTTATAGAGGAAAATATGTCTTGAAATAGAAAGAAATATTTTATTTGGACAGCTTTTGATGTAAATAGTTAGAGAAATTATTAAACAAAATTATATAAATAATATAAGCTAAAATAAATCACTTACAAATACCGAAATTTCATAGTTTATTTATCAAAAAATATTGCTCAAATTTTGAATATAATTTATATTGTTTAATTATTTGATCAAAATGAAAAGTTTAATTTATTTAAACATTTTTCAATGCTCGTTATGGGTAATAAACCCATACAATGTCTCAATTTTTAGGATATTATATTTTTGATACATTTGCAACCCCATTATTATCGAAAAAGATATCATTTTTATCTAAACAAAATGCAAGCACCAAAAATTAATGTAAAATAATTGAATTCTAGATTTTAGCTTTCAAAAGCCGTAATTTTTATTAAGAAATATATAGCTTTATAATAAAAGCTTAAACATTTAAAAAAATTCTACTTCAAAATATACGGAATTTATCAATCAAATTTGCCATCCCCAATGCAATTTGTGCCCACTTCTGAGCCCCGCAAAAACATTTTAATTGAATCGATTTCATTGCTGGCGATGATGACATAATTCCTAAAACCGCTCTACACCCTCAAGTTATTGCCAGACTGAATCCGAGACACCTACAACTAAATGCTTCACCCCCATTTCGGGCCTATAAATCTCCTTAGTTCGGCTTTAGTTTTGCTGGGGATTTTAATGTACCATGTTGTTCGATGTTTTCCCAATTGACATTGATTTATGCTACATTTTTCTCTCGTAATTGTTAGCTGTTAGCTGGTTTTCCATGTCAACATATGTGTGAGCGAAATTCAATTAAAATTTTCCTCAAGTTGAAAACTTTTTCTCTCATTCTTTAGGGGCGTGGTCACGCTTGAGGGCAGCAAATTAATGTTTCTTTTGTTTTATTTGTGTTAATGAAAATAAATTGCTTAATTTGTTTAGTTTGCAGCAGCAGCTTGCACATTGAAAAATTCAAAGTAATTTTTTTTTGTCTCGCCTGTAAAAATAAATTTAATGTTTTTCGGCTGTCATGACGACAACAAACAAACAAAACGTACAAAAACAACAAGGCCAGTTGGCGCATAAACAAAAGGTAAATGCGAAAACGTTAATTATGCATTTAAAACACTTAAATTGCAGTTGAATTCAGGGCCTTAAAAAATTGTAAACAAACCAGGTGAAGGGTGTGAAATCTCTAAATATTAAATTATACAAGTTAGGATTATGATAGTTTTTTTTTTGCTTGAAGAAAATCCCCACTTATTATGGAAACATATTAACCACGATAACCTCTACGATCGTTGACTGGCTTTAGCTTATGGCCAAATAATCGAACGATATTTCTGAGCTGCTTCTGAGCTGGGAAAATGCTTTTTATCGCCCATTCCCATGCAGCACGACGGGGACAACGTCATTATCCTCATTCGCCCCGTTTCGTTTTTATCCGATGTGCGCTGAAATTACCAATTTCTGGCCATAAAATCAAAGAGAGAACAAGTTGGCTATTGTGTTCCCCTCTGCCCGCTCCCAACTCCTCTTTTCCTTTTTTTTATCCTTTGAACTTGCAACATTTGCTGCTCACTTTGGTGGTGTTGCAGTCATAACGCTTCTTTTATGTTGGCCATTATCCAAGTGAACTTGCCAAGGACTTGCATCCCCAATGAGTTTTTTTTTGGGGGGGTTTTGGATTCCTTTAGTCTGGTGTATAGCCTTTTTCGTGTTTTTATTATTTTTTTGTTTAAATTTGTGAAGTTATAGTATTAGTAAAATTTTTGGTGGGGGTATTTATAATTTTTGGTTAAAAGTTGGAAATGTTTCAAGCATTGTTTTCCTGCAACCAACTGCCTAATTCCTTAGTTATTTTCTTTTCTATACTTTTTATTTTATATTAAAATTCCAGAATATTTCCTAAAATATTTTAGAGTATTTCCACAATCGATTTCTATGAAATAAACTTCCTTCTTTCTTGTTAAATTTCTTTTGCCTGACTTTATCAATTTTTTGGTCAAATTTTTATGCTTCTCTTGGCGGTTTTTTGGCGTCTGTCTACAAAGTTGGCAATTAGGCGAAAACTTTTTAATAACAGCAGCTGCAGTGGTAGCCTGGACTTAACTCCACTTCCACTTCCACTACCATTTCCCTTTTCCTTTTCCCTTTTATCAGTTTTTATTTTTTGTTGGTTGCTTTCGTCCAGCCACTGACCTCGTTCAATTGAGCAATTGTTGTTTTTGTTTTATTTTATTTTTTTTACATATACCTAAATATTTTTTCTTACTGCCACTTCGCTTCGCTGAGCAGTTCGTCCGAGTGCCAACACCTGTCGTCAGCCTTAAAAACAGAAAAAAGGAAAGAAGAAAGACCTCTGAAAATGCGCTTTGAACCTGAAAATGGACAAGGAGCAGCAGCAGCAGCAAACAGCAGCAGAGAGAGAGGAGAAGGTCAGAAGGGAAACCAATCAATTTTATGACAAAGCCTCGTCTCTCGCCTGCCCCGCATCTTGACTTTCTGCAACGAAAATTCCAAATTTAAATATCAAATATTTACAGCGAAGCTGGGGAAAAAGGGAAAGGAATATCAACTTTTATTGCCCAGGACCCCGGCTATTTATTGTCTGTTGTATGCAGCAGGTTCAGACACCTTACCGTATTTTTATTATTTTTATTTTCCTTCGATATTAAATTGTGTCTACACCGAATGCCATAAAATCCCACTTAAAGCTGCAAACTGAAGCTCTTTCCCCAAAAAACACAGATTTTCCCACGCATATATAGCAGGCAGCAGGCAGAGTTTTCCCCCACACATTTTCTGTAGCGACCTTCGCCTTGAATAATATATAAATGCGTCAGACTGTTTTTCGGAGACGGAGGGAGGTCAAAAAGTCTGCGTGCCGCACATTTGCCAAATAACTCCCACAGGAGGCGGAAGGGGGCGTGGCAGGAGATAGGTGCAAGGACAAGGTCAAAGCACCCGGCAAAGCTTAGGTTTATGAGGGGGAGGAGGGAGGTAGCTGAAGGTATAGGCCTGCGCACGCCCTCAAGTGTGCAGGCAAGGTTTATTAACATTCAAAAGCAGAGGCTTCTTACAGGGAGAGAAAGGGATTTAATAAGTTGGAAAATAAATAGGATATTACAAGTTAAATATATTTATTAAGAAAATGAATCATTAAGAAGAAAATTTACCCTAATAAACGATTTGAAAGGGGAAATTATAATTAGAAATGTGAAATTCAATATAAATGATCCAATCTTAAACAGGAAAATAAAGTTCAAAATATGTAGTTAAATATAATATATTTAATTAAATACAAGAAGCTTTGGATTTTGATTAAATTATTTAATTTGAACCCCATAAATACACATACATATTTAAATCTTAATTTTAAGTATTTATAAATGCCTCTAAAAAATACATATACTTTTTATATTACCATCAATAATATTTAGCTAAATCCTATAACCAATTTAATGGCTAATATTTTCTCACAATATGAAAATCAGCATGGAAAACTCTCTCCATTTTCCTTAGACTGCTTCCTTTTTCCCCCCTTGAAAACCGCCTCAAGCCTCTAAAACATGAAAAGAAAAAGCCTAAATGTGGGTGGCAGTACTGAAAGCCTTGATATCCTGCGCCTACGCAAGGGCAAGTGCAAGGACAACCATTGAGAGAGCATACAAAAGGTGGGAGGAGGGCTGTAGGAGGCGGTGAGCCATATGGCACTTCAATGCCAGGGCCATTGTCACGGCCATGACCATGGGAAAACGAGAGAGCGAGAAAAGCCGGCCGGCTTCGTCATTTTCCACACTCTCTCTCTGTCTCTGTCTCTGTCTGTGCGGAAAAGCTTTGCCGAGCGTAGGAGCCGATGCCTATGGCGCCTGCGTGGAATTTCCTGTAGGAGCCGCAGCCGTTTTTGGGTTTAATGTCCTTTGCAGAGTGAGTGTAGAGACCGCTGCATATATTTCAGCGAGGCTCTGAAGCTCCTACTGTTGTTGTTGTTGGGGAAAATTGAGAAAGTTTCATGGAAATGACTGGTCTGTGTCTGTGTTTGTGTGTGTGCGCCTCCCAAAATCCCCCGTGACTAATGTGGCGACTAATGGCGTGCCGCCTTGGGGGGCGTGCTGTCGTCCTTTTGGGCCTATCCTTGTCTATTTTTGAAATACTTGGCTTTTTATGGCATACTTTATGGCGTTGGAATTGCTGCGCTTAACGTCCCCGTAAAAATAAGTTAAGAACGAGGCTACTATGGCGTCGCCGCCGAATTCCCAATGAGTTTGATACTGGGTATGACCCATGAATAACTCGGTTTTTGGGGTGAGGTGAATGAGAACGAATTTTCGTCTAGGAATTTCGGAAATCTTTCAGCCTTTGGAAAGATATTTTAATTGTGCGAAAAAAGAGTAACAAAATCAGGCTTTTGAAGGTATTTATAATTTTTGGCTTGAATTCTTCCCCCCCTTTTAATTAGCATTGCCATTTTGATTTTAGCTAATAAATTTGATTTTTAATATATGCTTGAATTTATGAGCATATTAAATATGGAATTTAAGAAAGAAAAGTTATAAATTTTAAACTAATTTATGGCTTCCTAATGGCCTCATGCATTAAACATTAATTTCCATGCAAATTTTAATACACTTTTAAGTGATGATTATTTTTGTTGGTTAATTATGAGTATTAGGTAAGAGACTGTGAATATTTAAATAATTAATATTTAAAAATAATAAAAAGAGCTGAAACTAGTTAAGCAGATGTTCTTCTTTATGTAGAATATTTTTAATGATTTAAAAAGTGAAATGATAAGACTAAAGGCAATTTTAAATTAGGGTTAAGGTTTTCCCAAGAGGTTAACTAATTCTCAGAAAACTAGACTTTTCCCTAACAGTTGCTTGACAAGAAACAAGAATGTACACAAGAAGATTATATATAAAAAACTAACACATGCGACATTTCTTTCCATTTCCCCCCTCTGAGTTTTCCCCTTGACTTGCTCTTTGTCTGCTTTTGTAATGATTAATGTCAAGTTTTTGTGTTCCTCTTGGCTGGCTGGCAATTTTCTGTTTTTCGTATTTGAGTTTTCATTTTTCAATGTTTGCGTTTTATTGGCACTCCTTTTTCCCTCCGCTCCAATCTTCACTGTCTGCAGTTTAATTTCGCTTAATGAAAAAATTGAAGGAAAAGAGTGAGTGTGACTCATATGGGAGGAGGACACTCATTTAAGTGAAGGAAAGTGAGAGTTATATACACTTTTTATTATATTTCCGATTGCGGGTGCAGATGGAGTACATATAATGCATATGAATATGTTCCGAAAAATAAAATAAAAACTTTAGCGACAAGATTCGCCTGTGGTTTTTGCCTGCCGCTTACATTTGGCGATGATTAATGGTTCATGTTCATGTCTGTCGGAGGGGATTGCCATTGCGGTTTTTAAAAAACACTTTAGGAAAAAAAGCGTAGATGATTTTTCACACACAAAAAAAAAAAAAAAAAATACAAGCAGCAGGAGAACAATGATATTCAACAGAGTTTTCCCCCGTCTCTACCAAAACGAATGCGGAAAATTAATGAGCCACTGGGAGCAGTTCACATTTCAGACTGAATCATTTATTTGGCGGCCACAAAAGTTATTAAAAAAGCATTGGACATGTGAAAAAAAAATTTATAAAAAACGTTTTCTTTATTTAATATTTAAATATTCCTTTTTTGGGGGTGTTTATAATTATTTATTCTCATTTTTTGTTATAAGCTTGCGCACGTTTAATGATTTTGTCAAACATTTTTGTCATTAATATAAATTGAGGTGAGGAGATTTTACGACTTTTTGATATCAAACTGAAAAAAAAAAGAAACCGGAGAGGGGTAACTCTTGGCTGGTAGAACAATTAATCATTCTGGCCAGTGACCGAGCGTGTCAAAGACCGTGTTTGGACCTCTCTTCTTCCTGGGCTCACTTTTATGCGATTTTAATGACTTTTTTTTTGTCCGCCCCTCCATCTCTCTGTGGCCTGTGGCACGGGTTTTCCACGAGTTTTCCGCCGCTGCTTCCACTTGAGCGACGTCTTCCACTTTGATGCATTCCCAGCTTGTGCCTCTCACCTGAAAGTGCATCCATCATGAATGACTGACTGACTGAATGAATGAATGAATGGGGAATGAGCTGTGGGTTATGCCAACTCTGTGAGGCTGTTGAGGGAAAGAGGCGTTGGACTGTGAACCTAAAGATTCATTCTGCTGTTTGGCTTCACTCTCGTTTCAGCTATTTTTCACTAAAGGGAGTTGCCTTGGGTTTCTGGGAAAATTTTGTATTATTTTGGATGTTTTTTTGGGGGATTTTATAAGTTGGAAATTAAGGGTATTTCGGTTTTATTAGAATATTATTGCTTAGGTAAGGATTTGGTTTTAAATACATATTTAAAGCCTACTTCTAATATAAAAATATTTGTAAATGCTTTATTGTATTATCTATTTTGAGGTTTATCTTGGAAACCTTTAAATTTAAATATTTTACCCCTAAGAGTAACTCTCAATCGGTTATAATAAAACCCTTATCCCTTATCCTTATTATTGCTATTCATTTTTTTTTGCTGGTTGCTCCTTTTGTGTTTGAATATTTCGTGTGTTGTTTGGGGGTTTTTTGAGTATTCCGGATGTTGTGTTTGCCTTTGGAGCTTTTATCCTGGCATCTGGCAAACAATTCTCCTTTTCCTTTGCTTCACTTCAACTCGACAGTCACTTAAATTGCCATTTCAGCAGCTCATTTCATTGGCTCCCTGCTCTTCGTTTCGGGTTCGTTGTCTCCTCTCAGTTCACACGTGCAAATCAACAGCAGCAGCTGAGCAGAGCTGCTCAGGTAGTTCAACTGCCATTCATCATACGCACTGTTGTCCCAGCCAAAAAAGCAAACGTATATAAAAAATGTGGCAAAGGGATTCCTATTGAAGACTTTGGCTGCCTTTAAAGATAAGAAGAGGGAAAAAGTTGAACCACAGGCTGGTACTTTAAGAGCACAGAAAAACAAAAATAAGGGAAATGGTTGGAGAAGAAGTCCAGACCTGACCACATGCTGTTCTCCATGTTTTTCAAGTCCCGCCATACCTTTTAGTAGTTGTTATCTGCCACAATTTAGTGGCACTTCCTTGCAAAAGCGTCGCCGGTCACAGAAGTTGTTACAAAAACGAAAGGCACTGAAAGAAATGAGATAGTAAAGAAAATCCAAATATATTTAGAATTTAAAAGAAAACGTAAAAAGATAAGATAATAATATTCTTAAAGATTTTTTGTTTCTGCTCTCAAAGCTATTATAAAATATCTTAAACCTTTTTAAAGTGTTATCAGCATTAACAAAATTTATATTATATTTTTTCATTTCATTAAATATATCTTAGAATATTTTTGAGGAACCTGAGCCTTATCAAATCATTAAAAACAATTTATATACAATTTGTATGCTTTTAAAAATATCCTCAAATATTTTAAAAGTATCTAAATGTTTCCTAAGTATTCTAGTAATCTTTTAATATTTGTATATATAATTTTTCTGATTTTAAAAATATCCTAAAATTATTTAAAAGTATCTAAACCTTTTCTAAGTATTGTAGTTTTTTTTAAATCAATTTCTTTAATTATTTTTTTCACCATGTAAAGCAACTACAACAAGTCGCTCATCAAGAACAGGCAGTGGCAGCTACAAGAACCGAGTTCATTGCTCGTTAAGTTATTGTCACCTTTATAGATGCTCGACCCGACTCAAGTGTCTGGGCCATAGACTCGCCAAGTGCTTACCTTTCCCTACCTTTTCTCTCTATATTTTTGTTGTTAGTTTTGTGTGCATAAGAAATTTGTAGTGGAACACATCCACCCACACACCCACAAAAAAGAAGTCTGACCTTTTGCTGATAAAATTCTAGAGGAAAATTCGATTTTCAAGTTGAAGTTCTGAGCACACTTCCGCTGTGGAAAAATAGCATTTATGTGGCACCTGCTCTCCCTCAGTTCAGTGTTCAGTTGAAGTTGAAGCTTCACAACTAAGTACACCTAATCCCCAATGTAAACGAAACTAATTCGATTTGCTCAACTGCAGACCAACTTTGTTCCCCTAATTACATTCTGTTTACTTTGCCAATTAAATTGAGAGATTTCTATAGAACCAAGCCACATGTGACTGGCAGGGTTTTTGTTAATAAAATAAAAATGATGAAGAAATAATGAAAGAAATAAGCCAGCTCTTGATTCCCGCCTTGTGTTTTTATAATTTTTTTTTTTTTATTTAATATGCCGGAGATCAACTTGCAAATCAATTTCAATTTCGTTTCCAAGAGAGTTCGAGGAATGACACACGCAATCGGTGGTTCCCCTTTCCAATTTATTTTCCCCTCTGCTGGCTTTTTAGTTCCCTCAGCACGTAGCATCCAGCGACTCCTCTTGACTTGGGCGTGGAATAGTTCAATAATAAATGCGTTGTACTCCTCCGTCAAGGATTATTGTTTCAAGCACTGCTTTCCAGAGAGAGAGTGCACAATATATAAATTGCACCTGTGCCTGACGTGCGTTTGTCTCCCTCCCCCCCTTAAGCCTTGGCTTTACCTTTTTCTTAACCATTTCCAGAATTAATTAAAGCTCTTCAGTTTGCTTTAAGCCCGCGGAAATGACGGGGCACAAAAGAGGAGAGAACACTTTTCATAGCAGCAGGGAGGAGGAGAAGAGGGAAGGTATTGGTGCGGGTTTTTCCGACTTCCTTTGGCGTGTTTCCGATTGCTTGTTAGACACACTCCAGTGTGCCAGACATGCATTTTTCTACTTAGTTTAGCTGCTTCGCCCCATGAGCCTCTTACAGGGCAAGGAAAAGTTATATATTAAATATAGAAATATTTTTTCCATTTTTAGATGTTAAATATTAAGTAAAAGATATTAAACTAAGAAGAAAACGGACTATATGTCAAGTAAATAATGTTTTATATATACAAATATTATTTATTGATTGAAAGCCTTAAATATATTCGAATACCAATTTGTTTCCTACGACATTTCTTTTAATATCTTCAAATTTATATATTTTTTAATCATATTACACAGGTAAATGTATCATTGCATACTCGAAAAATTAGGTTTAAAATCCATAAACATATTTTTGTAATATTAAGTCAACATTTTTTTCTTTTAGTGAAACTTCTTTTTACTGCTCCTTCTGACACAACCATTATTTTCCCTGTGTACACTAAGCTTTTTCCCTGAGTTGTGTTCACATGTCTATGGCAATTTTTATGGCAAACTTTTTATTTGCACCTCATAAAATGCGGCAAATGCGCCTTGCTGTATGCAGCACAATGCCAACGAAAGTTTTGCAGTCGTATACCGGCGTCTATATATGGGTTTTAATGCACACATGTATATATCTGTGTTTGGGTGTGTGTGTCTGCCACAAATGTGATATTTATGACGTTCGCCCAGACAAAGAATCCTGGCCAAAAGCTGCAGGTGCTCCTCTGCCGCTGGGACAGAATGGGCACTGAGCAGACCAGAGAATGGATGATGGTCGTCGTCGTCGTTTATAGCAAAACAAAAAATAAAAAAAAGGAAAAAAGGAAAAGAGTTTATGTTAGTTACGAGCTCATGTGCCTGTCTGCTGAGGGGGAAAGTCGTCCTTTTTTTTGTTTTGCGAGCAAAACTTTCACTGAGCTTCGTTTGGGTTCGTTCTTATTCATTATTTTGGTTTTTATTCCCGCTCGTTTGTTCGCCTGACCTTTTGTGGGCTGTGTGTCTGGACGCAACTGTAATTAAATTTTAATTTTCCTTCGCAACAAAACAAGCAAATCCTCTTTAATTGATATTAATTTCATATGTTTCCTTTTCTCTTTGCAGGTGAGTTAACACTTTTTGTTTAGACAAGGAAAATGAGAGATTATTCTCGGGTGAGTCTGCTATAGTTTTGAGTCAAAATAAAGTTATATTTTAAAAGGATGAGAAATAGCTGGGAATAGTTGAAACTTTGAACTTTGTGTCTCACCCTTAGTTAAGGCTTTTTGACATTTTATGTTTAGCTTTAAAATCAGAAATATGTTTAAGATAGATAAGTGAATTGAAAATAGTTTCTGTCGGATTTTTTACTTACTTTTATAGCCTCAATTTTATAGCCATATCAACGGAAACATTAATCACTATCAAGATCAGATAGGCTTTATGATTTTTTGACCACAACTCATCGCCTGCAAATTGCTTGCCTCAAAGCTGAAGCATAAACATATTTCTTCTGGTTTCTTTTTTTTATGGATCCGTTGTAAAATTAGCCATAGTTCCCAGGGGGTTAAGTACACACCGCACAACATATACACACACACCTGGGGTGTAGTCTGCTCACGTTGCGGCCATTCAAAACTTTTATAGACCAAATTGTGTCACTATTCCTGGTGCTCTTGGTGCGAAATGCAATTTCCCGAGCGCGTAAGTTTTTTTTTTTTTTTTTTTTGTTGGTTTTTATTTACAACGCATAAATGCGCTTAATAAACACGCTTCTGCTGCAGCAGCAAACAGCACATGGCGAATGTGCATTTGCACTGAAAGAGTTGTAAAACACGGCGAAATGGCCAAAGCGAAGTTCCGCTGCATTAACCTGGCCCAAGGGGGGAGAGAGAAGGTGAACACTTTATTAGTTGCCAGCCAGCAGTTTCTTGTATTTGTTACCAAGAGTACCTTTAGCTCATCGCTCATACGACGTGTTGTCTATTTTATACACTTTTTTTTTGAGGAGGGTATATGGGTTTTAAGTATGGCTAAAAGGGGTTATAAAAAGATGGTTTTAATTAAGGTTTAGACTAAAGGAAGTTATTTATATTTAGAGGGTTATTTAAGTGCCTTTCTATAGTTTTAATTTTCTGTCAAAAATTGTATTGTTTTGATTAAGAAAGATACAAATATACTTTTATTTTCTGAACTTCTTTGAAAGAGTACATTCCCTTTATGGCAAACCCACCTTGCACTTTCTCATTGAGGTTTTTTACCATGCAGCTTCTGTTTTTGCTGCTGCTACTTAAGCTGCTGCTGCTGCTGCTGCTTTTATGCTCTTTTTGGTGAAGCAAATTTTATTAGCTGCGATGGCCAACAATGACTGAATTTGTATGCTTTTATTGCCTTGCCACTGGTAGTGCTTCTCCTTGCCACTGTTGCTATTTGTTTGCTGAACTCACTGAAGCTGAAAAGGTGAACAAACCACGTCGTTTGACTCCCCTTTTCTTTTGCCCTCAAAGAATTACCCCTTTCCTCTATCCCTTCACAGAATTACCCCTTTCCCTTATTCCTTTAGTGCTTAGTGTCGTTCCCTATTTGCGTCTCAATTCGATTGTTTTTGTCCTGTTGGCTTATCTGCGGTGTCGAGTCCTTTATGGAGCTGTCACTCTGCCTAAGGCAGAACTACGCACTTTTCGACAAGCTTGTGTCAATCTTAACTCCCGAAAACTGCGCATTTAGCAAGGATACCTTTTTCTATTTCTAATTCTGATCTGAAGACGCAATTTCCAACTGCGCAGGTTTGGCCTGCTTAAAGGATACCGCCCCTGGCCTTTGTTTTCATGCCTGCCTATCATTCAAAAAGTCAGGATCTGGTTGGAACAGAAAAAAGGACTAGGAAAACAAAGGAAGATCATCAAATTGAGTTGAATAAAGGGCTGAAGACAAAAGCAAATCAAGTTAAAGTCTTTTACAGCTGCCTGAATCTTTTGTTTGTAGATTTTTGGCAGAAAAGAATTCAAACTAAAGCAGGTTTTTTGGAGATAAATTTAGAAAATATATTGTTTAACATATAAAATAGAAATATTATATTATAAAAATTCCAGTTAACTATGTTTCAGCCTCTTTACTGTACTTGAAAAAAATAAAACACATTTTGTATATATTTTTTAAAAAACATAAACAGGGGTTGCAACCCCCCTTTTCCAGGATGCACATGCAGTTGCAGTTGATCCTGTCTGGCGTCTGCTTTAATTTGTTACGTCTGAATTGCTGGCAACTCGTTTTTAATTGCCGCACGAGTTGCTCTGTGCAAAAGTGTTGCAAGTAGTTTGCCTAATTGCTGTTGCACATGGCCAGGAGCAGGAGCAGGAACAGGAACACTTTCCTCCCTTTTTCCCATATATGGAAATTGCAAATCGATGTCACAGCTTGTGCAGTTTTTGCCAATTATGCGACTAAGCTGCAGTTTTGCAGACCCAGACAGACGTCGTTCCGGGATTAGCCTGTCTGTAGTATATTTATACAAGGACCCAGCCTTTTCCTTTAACATTTTTGTATTTTATTTTATTTTCTTCCTTGAGTGTTATTTCCCTTTTTGCTGCTTCACGGAAAGTTCTCTGGAATTATGAATTTAAATTGCGGCTAATAAATCGCCGCAAATAATCATATTTTTGGCCATTTTTCTTTTACTGTTGCGGTGCAAGGAAGAAGAAGGCAAAAGGCGAACTGAAAGCCAGGACATCCTTCTGCAAAGATTGCAAGTAGTTGATAAAGTGCATTTTGTGCTTTGGCTGAAGCTTCCATGCAAATGACACAAACGACAACATTTCCTTGGAGACTGCCACAGACCTCCAGACCTTGGACTTTTCCCCCCTCTCTTTTCATATATATATATACTTTTATTCCAGTCAGAAATCGTTGCAGTTGAAATAAGTAAAAATGGCCAACCGTTTTTTTTTGGGGGGACCTTTCCCTTTCCCTCTGCTGGCTTTATGCAAATGCAAAATGGATTTAAATTGGCCAGACAAAGTCTGCAGTGCATGAAAGCCAAACAAAAGCAAAAACTACAACGGCTACAGCACCAGCAGACTTGGCTTTAACAGTTTTGGGCCATTGAAATTGTAGTTTCCAACTGAGATGAGCTAAAAATGCAATTAAAAGCGTATTATGAAGGGGGAGGCACCGCCATAAACTCGCAGCTTAAATGTTGCACAAATTACGCGCTACGTTGGCTTAAAGCGAAATTTCGCCCAATTATGCAATTTTTACTTTTATGTACAGAAAAGGCTACAGTTTCAATTAATTTTAAGCTCTTTTTCTATTTTTGTTCCCCCTTAAAAGGATATGGAAATTTGATTTATCAATGGCTTAATGGTAAAAGTGAAAGGGTTTTCTGCTCGGACTCATAATTTGGGCTTAGAGAACATTAGATGGTGGGATTAAAAGCAGGCAAGCATGAGTTATTTCCACTGGATTTTCCAGCCAACCGAAAAACAAGAGACAAAGATACTTTGGAAAATCATTTGATTTTTACCCCACTTTTCCGGGCCTTTATGTTATTAAAGGAGGGAGGGAAGTTATTACGACATTATAGCTGTTCATAAATTCGAATTATATTTTTTTAATGTCCTTAACGATGCCTAATCCTGTTGAATGGGTTTTTATTTTATAGAAGGGGTTGAATTATTTTCCTTTTTCTTAAGCTGCCTTTTTTGCAACTCAAATTTCATCGATAAACTTTTTTTTTGTTGTTCGAATGAAAGGCATATTTATGATATTACCTTTAATTATCCCTCGGTTTTGTGGATTTCTCCACCTCATTGACAATGCACGCCCCCTGAAAAATCCGATCTGCAGAAATCTCATTGCATTGATAACCGCAAAAAGTCTGCCGTTGGAGGGGGATCGTAATTCAGCCTTTAATTATATAGCCCAGGACAGCTCCTGGTGGCGGCAACTGCCTACCGTTGCTGTTACCTGCTCTAAATTGGTTCGGGGTTTCGTCTTAAATTTCCAAGCTGGCTTCTTCTTCTTCTTTGGTTCAATGAAAAGAGCAAAGACAAAAGCCAAATCCTGAAGCTACTGCGGAATCCGAATCTGAATCCTCCATGTGACAGCCAAAAGGCGGGGACACTGCGGGAAATTTTCGATAAAAATAAATTTTAAAATTGAGTTGATTTTGAAAAAAAAAAGAAATATATTATAAAATTAGTAGTAATAAATAATAAATTATAGATTTTATAATGATGATTTAATTTGTTGTTGAATTTTGAAATTAGGAATAAACTAAAAAACTCTTTTTTATGTCATAATTCCCAAGCAGAAACTAAAATCTGTTTACTGTAACAGCTACATATATATACCAACCTTATGCTTAAACACAGAAAATTGTATTTTTTTCTTGTATATAGTGCCTGATTTTAATTAAAAATGTAAATAAAACTCTACTTTGAGCTATGATTCTAGCTGCAAAGTAATGTAAAATCTACAAAAAACAGTGTAAACTTTTTAAATATAATTTTTAATACAACATTTTAATATATTTCTTTCTTTAAAATCTTCTAATACTACCCAAAACCCCTTCTACTTTCCCAGTGCATAGCTCTTCACCTCTAAAAACACAAATATCAGAGATCGCAACCGCCTCTTCGCAGCATTTCCTACCTGAAGAACTCGAATTCGTGAGGTAGTTGTTTTTTCTTCTTCTTGTTCGTATCCCAGTTCGCATTTCCCATTGTTCATTGATCTGTCTGCCACCCCTTCCCCCGATTTTATTCTGAAAAGGGTCGAAATTTTGTGTGTTTTTTTTGGATATGCGTTGACAACAGGCAGCAACGGCGGCGGCAACCGCAACGAAGCTGATCAGATTACATAATGTGACATAATTAATTTCGAAATTAATCAGAAAATGCCTAAGAATCAAGATAGATGTGGTGGCCCTTAGTTTAGTTTAGTTTAGTGTGTTGACTAGTTTTTTTGTTTTTTGGGGCCCTTTAATCGGATTTGGGTCATCGAACATACACGTGGTAGGCACGTCGTCGTTGGAGGCTCATTTCCAGCTAATTTTCTGCTATCTTCAGCAAGAAGATCGCTCCCAAGGCCTGTAACTCATTTCATCTTAAGTATTTATTCTTATATGTTTTCGTTGTTCTATCTTCGGGAAAATAAATCAAAAAATTGCCCTGGAGACACAACGCATATGTCTTGTTGAGGCACCTTAAGGTCGGAGTAGCCTTGTCTGGTATCTGCTTATAATTTCATTTTATTTATCGCTGAAATTGAATCGTCTGCAGTGAGTGGAGACAATGAGACATTAACCCAATAAAAGCTGCCAGCAGCTGAAAAAGACCGAATTTTCTTAATAAATAAAATTGAGATTTAAGACAAAATGCAAACTTTAAGTATGATTGCAAAATAAAATTGGTTTTGTAATGGTTTAAAACTGATTGCTTTTTAACTAGGATACTTAAATAAATGAAATCAATGGAAAACGTGAGTGCTTGATGGATTTGTTATCAAATTGTTTAATATTTATGGCAACTTAAAAACGTGTTGCGTCTTAAATAATTTATTGTTCATTGGCTGTAATGTTTTTTATACTCTCTGTTAGGAAATCTCCTCTTGAAGTCTTTTTTTAATACATATACTTTTTTGTTTTAGCCAGTTTGCATGTCAAATTCGCATTAGGGAAGTGCACTGAATCCAGTCCAAATTCTAGTTGAACAAAAAACAAATGCGAAATTTTTCAATTGAGATGCAAATGATCACAGACAGAGAGAGCCATGTTATTTGCAGTTGTTGTTATTGTGTTTATTGTTTTAACAATTCAATTTGCATAAAAATGTAGACAGAAAAATGTAGGGAGATTGAGCCAAATTGCGTCATGGCATTGTTTATTTTATTATATACATAAAAATATGTATGTGAAAATCACTCTCCCTCTCAATACCTGCGACCCAATTTGCAGCAAAACTGCAAATTCCTTGAAGAGGGGGGATTTCTTTGCTATTTCTACTTGTTGATGGAGGGAGCTTAACATTGCCACCCTCATTTTCCCCTCTGATATCTGTGACTCGGGCCGATAAGGTTCAATCAGCAACAACTCGTCGAGCTGTTTCAAGGATGCAAGTGCCATAAAATCCCCAACAATATTTACCATAAGTAATAAAAATGCGAGTAAATTGCTTTTTTAAGCTCAAGTAAATCAGAGACTTGTGGCCGGACTCGAGTCTGGCCGGTGGTCTGTCTGGAGGAAAATGTAAGGGACTAAAATATACCCTGTAAAAATATATATATTTATGATTATGTAAAAAAAATAGGTTCAAATTGTTTTATTCCCATAACAAGTTCTTATTTCCTAGCAAGGTTTATAAATACTCAAATCTTCCATTTCCGATCTTGACTTTAAATGTCGGTATATTGATTTGAAATTTTGTAAGTTGTTGGAGAAGAGATTAAATAGTGTTTATACCTAAACTTGATGGAAAATCTTTATTTAATAATTAAAAACTATCCTTTAAACCCAATACACCCTCCAAAATCCAATGGGTAAAACATTATTATAAGCAAAACAACAAAAATAAAATCAGCAAACGGCGGCAACAAAGTTTGAGTTCGATAAGGGGAGCAAGTCCCCAGACCCTGAAGGTTGTTCGGACTCAAATATATATTTGCTGCTTATTATTATATGATATTTACAATACAGTGGGGCACATATCACTATAGGCTCTCACATATGTTAAAGCTTGTGTAATTTGAAATAGTGGCCATAAATAATCGCGGACGGATGCCATTTGCGATTGTTGTTCATGTACCTATGGATCGGATCCGTGAATACTATACAGTGGGTTATGTTTTTGGCCCAGGACGTGACTTATGCAGCATTAGCATGAATTGAGTCTGTGTGTGTATGTGTGTGTCTGAGGGTTGGGGATCGAAAAACAAAACCATAAACCTCGTCTGGGGCACATAAAAACCTCAAGTTTTCCCGCCCGCCAAAGGCGTTGGCGTGAAGGCGGATACATTCCACTTAGCTTCGGTTTTTATGCAGTTTTTCATATGTGCGGTTCGGTTGCTAATGTTGTTTCGCACATTAAAAACCATACAATAATAATAATTATGATGGCCACTACTCTCGCCAACCTCCTCTATTGCGTTGTGCATCTTTTTGGGTTTCACTTAATTGAGTCGTAAAAGTTCTTAGCATAATTGTTATTATTATTATTGTGCTCAGTGCTAATTACATTTATTTATAAAGAGTATATTGTACGGGAGTGCCAAAGCCCAGAGCCACATCGTTAAACAATTGACTCGCAGCAATTGTAGTTTTTTTTTTGTTTGTGTTGCTTTGGAAAATGCGTTTTTGCATTTCCCCTTCGCCGCTCACAAAAGCTAAATACCCGAGTTCATCGCTCCAATTCAATGAAATGGACGTGGTTGGCGTGCGTTCGTTACCTGCCTATATATCTTTACACAAATATATACAATACTATGTGTATATATATGGTATTCCGATCTGCGATAGTTTGTTTGTGCTATTGACTCTTGGCCGAGCCAGCGGATCAGATAGCGAGCGAGAATCTCATCATCATCGTTCAGCATCCAAAGTGCAGCATTCGCATATCTCTGTTTGCTGATCTTTGCCATCTTCGGAGATCTTGAGGCTATAATCACACTCTTAAATTGGGATGAAATCTTAAAGATTGTTAAATAAATAGTAAATGTAAATTATATTTTTTTAAGAATACCAAAATTCATATTCATATATTCATATATATTCAAGCATGATCTAATAATTTCCATTTTAATACAAAGCTTATTTAAAAGATCTTGAGATCTTGAGTTAAATAATCTATTTATCTTTATAGGTCAAAACTAAATTTTCCACGAATTTTTAAATAATTAAAAAGTATTAATAAACAAAATATAGCCCATTATTTATATATTCCTTATGAGTTTATCACAAAAAAAAACCATTCTGATATCTCAAAGATCCCAACTCAGTCTTCAGTAATGATTCAGCTTTTTCAAAACGCAATTTATTTACTTTTTGTAATGTCTTAATTATCCATTGATTGGGTGATGACTTCATTACGAAACGCTTAATAGAATAATTAACAAAGCAAAAATCCATTAATCAGTTCGAGTGTGTTTTGTGGTGTTAACCATTTAAACTCGTTTTAACTGGTATTTTAACTATTTGCCAGAGGCTTTGCTATTTGAATTTCCCGCGGTGTGTTTTATATTTATTTATTTTCTTTTTTGTTACTTTTATCGAAATGGAAATTCGAATTTACAATTTGTTTTTGGTGTGCCAGATTTTTAGCCATATCTCGAACCAAAACGATGCCAAACATCCGTTGTGCGAGTGAGAACATAGATACAAAAACTTAAAATAAAATCAAAACAAATAGATAAACAAAAAAACAATGCAAATTAATGTGAACAGCAAACGCATTAAACATTTGAAACACTAAAAGTCAGCGGCTAATTGTACATAAAAAGCAACAATTGCAAATAAATTTTTAGAAAAGAGAAAAAGCAAAAAATAGCAAACAAAAAAAAAACAGATCAAAAGCAATAGCAATAGTTTTGTGTTTGCTTGTTCTTTCATTGCAATTAGTCAAAAAACATGACGAATGTTTTTGTTGCTTGTTATTTGTTGTTGCATTTTTTTTTTTGATTTGCCAAGAGAGCAGCGCTGCCCGCTCAGCACTAAGAGTTCAATGACCGACGCTGGCGTCCAAGAGCGAGATGCCAATCAATGAGCAAGCAATAGATAGTATCTATAAGATACAAAGATAGATAGAGATGGAGATAGAGATTGTGGGAGCAATAGAGATAGATAAGTCAGAGGTGAGTCAGCTTTTAAAAAAAATTAAAATTAACAATTAACTATATTTGTTCATCTCCTCTTTAGTTGTAGTTGCAAAACAAAACTAAAATTGTTACAACGCCCCCTCTTCCCTCTGCCCCCTCACATACGCTGATAAGAGCAGCGCACATCGAAAAAAGCTGAGAGAAAACACAACAAAATAAAACATTTGACGAGGCGACTGCCCAATAGCAAAAAATGTGCGATAGGTCGGAGTTTTCACAGCGTGTGTGTTCGAGCTTTTCCATTTTTTCCCTGCTCTTTTTGTTTTTGCTGTTGCTGCTGCCGCTTTGCTAATTGTTTGCGCTGACTGCAATTTGCATGTGTCGCGCGATTCGCAATTCGCGAAGTTTATTGACCGCTCCGCGTGGGCAGCTCAGCTACTGCAGCCGCTGGCCGAGGCAGCGACGTTGGCAGCACGCCCAACTATTAATAGATAAGAAAATGTGGCAAAAACTAAAGGAAAACTATGAAAAACGCTGCAGAAACAACAAAAAGTGCAAGAGTTGCGCAAGCGGTAATTGCACTAAAAGAAATTGCATTTGCGGAATTTTCAGCGAATGAAAATTAGAGTTGAATGCTTTTCGGGTGAAAAATTCTTTAAATATATTTTGCAACATAGTTTTCTTGGGAAATCTTGTACGTTGTTCCTTTGAATTGGAGGTTTTTAATTAAATAGTTGAGTTTGGTGGGGCGATTGAGGCAATTAAAGAGGGAATTTGTAGAATTACAAAAGAAATATTTACAAATTATTATTTAAAGGGAGGGAATATATTTTTATTTTATTAAAAATATTAATTTTATAAAACAAAATAAGTTTGTATGTCTTTAAAATTAAGAATTCAAAGATTTTCTTGTATAATTAATTTAAATAAAGGCTTTATAAATGAATATAAATATTAAAAAATAGTTATTATTCTAAAACATTAAAAATAATCTTATAAGTAATTAGAAATAAGATTTTATAAGATATTATAAGTCTTAAAATTATACTAATGTCACTAAAATGTAAATTACAGTTGAATACTTGGCAAAGTAATTGAAAATTCCGAGTGATCTAACTAAAATTTCACAGAAAATAGTTTGTGTCCCATATTTGGACGATGTAAAAAAAGGGGGAAAGCACACACAACTCTCCTCTGTGCCATATTGGGTTGACTTCAGCGGCCTATCTATCAATTCCTCCTATTAATATATTTTTATAGCCCGAGACGATGATGATGATCACATTGCTCAATGGGAATCAAAGAGAAGAGGAAGAAGATGAAGATGAAGCAGGAGGAGGAGGAGGATCTGGCTGCCACAGAAGACGTTGCTGACCGGATGTTGCACATTGCAGTGTTGCTGCAGCTGTTGCTAGTTGCTTCTTTTGTTGTTTTTGTAGTTGCAATCATAGCGCAAATGAAGCAAATATTTGCTGTTAACAACTTAATGCGCTTGTTGCCGTCCCCCTAGCTTTTCCCTCCCGCTGATTATGCGCCTCAATCAACAGCGAGACAAACATTGCTTGTGTCGCCGCTGCCTGCACTTCATAATTTCTGCTATCTGAGCTTCGCTTTTTATTTCAGTTTTAATGCAATTAACTTGGCA
The DNA here is from genome assembly GCA_008042485.1 of Drosophila mayri. NCBI lineage: Eukaryota > Metazoa > Arthropoda > Insecta > Diptera > Drosophilidae > Drosophila > Drosophila mayri. Next base: position 58,262 of record VNJN01006381.1, read on the forward strand.
CTTGTCTGAGTTTTCAGTCTCCAACAGACAGACAGCCACAACACCCCCCTGTCCCCCTTACCCTTGCCTCCTCTCTGTGAGCCACATTGAGTGGGCCGAAATGCTTTAGTTGGGCTGCTTTATGGCCAGCTAATGCTGTTTTTATCTGTTTTATTTTTTTCTTTCTTGGCCAAGATTTATATTATTGTTATTGGAGAGGAAGAAAAGAAACAAAAACTTTCAATAAAAGTTGTCAGCTGCCGTGGGTTTGAATTTTCTAGGGAAGAGAGAAGGGAGATGGAATCTGGGGCTCAAGTTGTTTGTCTGATTAATTCGCCATTAAACCGTGATTAATGCTGTTTATTCTGCGCAAACTTATTAGCTAAATGTGTTAATTATGAGTGTCGATGGTGCAGATTACAGCATTAGCGCCCTTTTATTATTTTCTTTGCACTTGTTTAGATGTAAGAGTTTTGCCACAAAAATAATTATAAATACAGTTGAAAGAGTAATTAATAAGAGTTTTAAAATCTGTTGGTATAAATATTAATATTAATAATAATTAAAATTATAATTTGTAAATCATTGAAGCAGAAATTTCGAATTTGTGGGGAATTTATCGAAATAATTTGTGGAATTTTAATCGTTGAATTATAACCACAATTATTATTGATGAAAATTCTTATATTTATTATAAAAACGTTTGTTTAAACATTTTAAGTCTTAAATTATTAGTGACAATTATATCAAACCAAGTAAAAAATTTAGATCATTTTGCAAAACATTTACTAATTTTTAGAAAATTATAAAATCTTTTAAGCTCAATTTTATTAACTTTACAATTATTTTATTAACTTCAACTCTTACAAATTTGCCTGTATTAAATTATAAACGCTTTTCGTGCAATGTCATAATTAACTGCCAATTATTATTCATATTTATCATGTTCGCAATTTTCCCGCCTCCACTCGTCGGGCAACAGGCGGCAATTATCGCCGTCTGAGGCGATCAATGATCACCCCCGCAAACGAAAACACGCACTCTGAAAAATTATTCATGAATAAATCAGACTCTCATACTCGAAACTCAGACGCAAATCGTCCTTCACAGTTTGTTGGCAAATTTGCATTTGCCATTTTTGTCAACGGCGTCGTCGTTGTCGTTGTCGCATTTCCATCACTTTTCACACCAAACATTTAAATGCAAAAATCAATTAAAAATGTTTGCCGCTGCAAGGGAGGGGGCGGGTGGGGGATCGATGGGGGTTACAACTACAATGTACACTCGAGGTTTTCGTGGTAATGACCGACGAGCTGTGCGGCGATGGCGACAACCGCCGGCGAAGTGTCCATGACAAAAATGCATAAATAACAAAGGCAAACAGCGGCAAACAAACGACAAGCAGCCGAAAGAGATGATGGTGACGTCCAAAGGGGGGAATGGAAGGGAGATGAATAAACAATAATACTCAATGTTAAATGCAAAGAAATCATTTAAATATATAATTTTTTGTGGCATGAGAAGAGATCTCTAAAAATAGTTATGGCTGATAAGTTAGGGAATATCAGTTAAATTTTGAATTAAATTAGTTAAAAAACAGTCTGAAAAATTAGCATTAAATAGCTTGAAAATATATATTTAATTCTTAAAAAAAAACTTGAAATTTTTCTGATTTTTTAAGGTTGAAATAATATATTTATTTCTTGAAAACAAATTTTAAAAGCTAGCAAAGCATATATAAATTGTTTTAAAACAATCAGACTTATATTTTATATATTTAAGATGAAAGCTAGAAAAAATATATTTAATTTTTAAAAACATGTTGAATTTTTTGTTTGGGAAATTATAATGAAAAATTGTTTGCAACTTGCTTCAAGAGTTTATTTTTTATTTGTTTATCCTTATTTTATTTTACAAAAATAGTAAATGCTATTTGTTTACCCGATAAATCTAATGAACTATTAAAATTTCAAGTTAAGAATGTGGTTTATCCAGAACCCTACCCAACTCCTAATTAAATGTACTCATTATGGCATTCCAAAGTACTTGGCTTTGGACAGTTATTGGCTGTAAACCCAAAGCTCGATATCTATTGGCAGCATTGACTTCAGTCACGACTTGGGCGACATGTGACACCCACGGAGAATATAGAGTATAGAAATATATACTATATAGAGATCGAGGCAGATCGAAGGGGAGCAAAGTGTATGTTCGGCTTTTTAGCATTTGTACTTGAAAACTTGCAAATGTCTGGCGGCGCGCAAATTAATTGCGATTTAAACATACAAATATTCCGCAGGGGGGGAGGGGAAGCAGGGCAGCAAAAAAGGGGGCGTGGCTGTGCATAATTACAGGCGCTGACAACAACGGACAACAGACAAAAGTGGGGCTTGACTGTAATTTGACCTTAATGAGGTGGTTTGCCGCTCAAAATGCAATTTAATTACAAAAGGCACTAAATAAATGGTAGAAATCTACACAAGGAATTATTGAAGCCAGGAAAATATACATTAAATTATTATAAAAAGAATCAGGGATCTTAAAAATGTATCAGAAAAATGTACAAAAATATTTTCGGGTATAGAAAAATGTTCCTTTGAAATTATTTTATAAAATTAAAAACAAAAATCTTTCAGTCTAAATTTTTCTCCAAGTGAACCCACTTTTATAATTTTCACCTATGAGACATACATTTGCATAATTCCTTCTCATGTTTTATTATACATTTATTTTATATTTTGCATCAAGAATTAGGTCAATGTCGAAAAACCCAAACCAATCCCCTAAAAAAGCGCTTCTAATTTAGACATTCGCTGACATTTATGAGGCGGCCATAAAACTGTTTGACCGTGTTTGGCCAGCAGCTGATTGTCGTGTTGTGTTGTATATTTATGACTCGCACTGTACGGCGCACAACAATTGGCCACAAAATGTGTGTGTGTTGAGTGTATTTACGACGCTTGCCTCACTTGGCGGCTACTTGTTTTGGGATCCTAGACCTATAAATGCCCAAGAGCTCCTAGGCTCCGGCTTTTTGGTTTTGCCTTCTCTACTCTTGGCAGTTGGCTCTTGGCCATTTTATCGGGCTATCTTTACTGGCCATCGGTCCATGTAGGCTCTGCACATTTGTCAAATTGATTGCGAAATAAATTCGAGTGCGGGATTTCTTCATTAGTCGGCGGGGGCAAGCAGGCTGCAGTTGACATTGTCCAAAGATGATGCATGTGGCATGTGGCACACAGAAAATGGATAATCTGCATAATTTAATGCTGAATTATAGACTTGATATATTCTCTTAAAAAAAAGAATGAGGTAGGAGAACTTGACAATTAATGGGTAAATAAATTTCATGGTTTGTGTTGTTCTGTTGAAGATTCCTTAAAAGGAGATTCGCTTTTGTGGCATAAAGCCTTGGCTTTAAGATGTTTGATAGAGTCTTGTGTCTTTGGAGATAGCTGTATCTTGGTGGTTCTTTAAGTGGAAAGTAAAAAATTATGTATGTTTTTTCTATGCTTTATAGATAAGTGGAAGAGGAGCCTTATCATTAATTCTTTGAACAAAAATATGGATCTGTGAATTGTCACAATTGTCACTTTTCCAAATATACTTACATTTCTCCTAAAAAATATTTAATTATATAAACACATTTATTATTACAATATACCTAGACTTACTTCAAATATTTCTAAATAATTTTCTACAAAACATTCTCATAGTTTAATAGACTTAACCTTTGAGTAATCATTGAATTAATCCCCATTATTTCCTTCTTATCTCTTTGCAGGTATGTAACATATCATATAACCAACTTCCTATATGGATCCCACTCTATATATTTAATGCAAGTCGTGAGTATTCAAACCGGCAGTCACTGGGAGACAAAACGATGAATCAAAACCAGCTCGTACGACTTTTTATATATATATATATTTTTTTTTTACCCACACAATCAATGTGTTTCCCATCTGCGGCTAATTTGCATAATAAGCGCACAGCTGTTAATTAATAACGGGCCAGCTGCCTAAAATGATACCTGGGAACACAACCAAAAAACCAACACACTCGTAGACCTTCGGCAGCAGATCAAAGACATCGAAATCGTATCGAAATTATGAGAGATTTGTTTTTAGGCCGATCTTCTTTGTGGCTTCAGATGGGAGGAGGGGGAAACCACCACCACGTTAACGTGAGTTGATCTCGTGTGGGCGGAGCTGCTCGGTGACGTTGATACCCCAGCATTTCCGCCTTGCAGCGGTGTATCCTGTGGCAAATCACTTAGTTGACTTTAGACATGCAGGCCTCTTGCTGTCCTCCCTGCCGACCCAAAACCGTTTACAAGCTGTAAATTTGGCCAAGACACCAGGTGGGGAGGGGGCGGGGAGAGTGCAGAGCCAGCAAACTGGCAATTTTCAAATTTGCGATCATCGACAGGCGCCACCAACGCGCCGCGTCAATAATGCACTGGAAAATAAATGAGTTAAGTTGGGAATATATTTGAAATATAAATTGGAGAAGAGAAAATTAGGAATATATTTAAAGAATATTAAATACAAAATAATTTATTATTATTCTAAAAAAAGTTGCTGCAAGAAGCGCATTTCAAATTCGGTGGCAGGTAAAATAGAGCTTTATAAACTTATAAAAATCATACAAATTCATTTAAGAACTTTAAAAATTCATAAAAATATATATTTTTTTTATATATTTTTAATATTTTCTTATACATTTCTTTCCCTGTATTTATTGCTTGAGTGTCTCTCGTTGCAAGTTGCCTGCTGCCGCCAAAAGCGGCAAATGGCAAAATGTTTTGCAATTTTCGCTGCATTTGCAGACAATAAATTGTTGGCCATTTAATTTGGCCATCGTACAAGGTGGAGTTTTTCCCCCAACCGATGGTAGTTAAGGGAGGGGAATAGGGGGCCAAAGTGGTATATAGCAGCGGGGAGAGTGGGAGTGCCTCAAGCTCTATTATCGCGCTATCTCCCTCTGTTTGCGCTGGCTAAATTGATTTGTTGCGGCTGCAAAGGCACGCAGTCAATCAAGCGCTACAATCTCTCTGGAAAATCTCTAAAAGGCCTCAACGCCCGCGCCCCTCCACCCCCATTTAGAGGGAGAGGAAGGGTGGGGTGGGGAGTACAAGATGCCACCGGGGCGATAAGAAAATGTTGAGCAACATTGTTGCCAATCGACAAGAAATTGCACTTAAAATTCGCGCGAAAAACTAAATAGAAATAAAATGCTTGTTCGTTGCTTTATTTGATCCGTTGCGACGGAAATTCGCTAAAAATGTCGAGTGCCGAATGCCAAAGCTGAGTGAATGATGTATTTTTTTTGCGCTTAGCAATTAAAGGGTATACAAGTTTGATAGATTGTTTAACTGAATTGGGAAATGGAGAATACAGAGTAGCTGTGGACTTTTATAATTTGTATTTATTCATTACAATTTTGATATTTGAAAAATCGAATTAATAAACAATTTTAATGTCAAATTTATACCATTTGCTGTTATTAGGGCAGCACCTTAAGGCTTAATCTACATTTTAAAGATAAGAAAAGCACAGTGGCCTATAGTTGCTCTCTTCATGCACTTAACCCCCCCTGAAAGCCCCCTCCCCTTTTTAGTTTTTGGCATCGTGTGGTGTCATAATCGCCCATAGTCGTCGTTGTGCACTCTCCACTGCCTTTCTTCCACTCTCCACCACCTCTTTCCCCACTCTCCACCCCCTTTTTCTTTACTCTTTCCCTCTTGCTCACTCTTGTAAGTGCATACGTGACAGCCGGCACAAGAAAAAGACAAAAAAAAAGCAGTGAACGCCAACACACATGCAATTGTTGCTGCTGCAATTTCAGCTGTGTTTTTTGCTATTGCAGTTTTTCGCTGCCTCTGTCGACGTCGGCTGTTGTCGTTTGGCCGCCATCGCAATCTAATGTCAGATAGTTTTGCGGTCGCTAACCCGCCTCGCTTCGACTGCAACGTCGACGGCAGCAGCGGCACTGAGACTGTGTGCTGTATGAATGTGAGTGGAAAGAGCGGCAAAAATCGAGAAAATAGCACAATGCACAAAACGCACGAACACTCGAACGCACTCACGCACACTTGCACAGATATTGTGCAATTAGTTGTTGCGCTGATGAATGCAAATTAGAATTAAAGTTGCACAGTGGAGCCAAAAAATAATACAACTGCAAAAGTTGCTAAAAAGTTTTGGGAAAGTTTGTAATTATTCTAAACTTTTTGGGTTTTTCAATTGGAAAATGGAAACTAGAGAAGCTATAAAATAACGTTGTATAATTTCTGAATCTATTTCAACTTTTCTGTCGGTAAAAAAACAAAAAATGTCTACCTTTAAAGTCGTACATGGCGTATACGTAATATTAATAGAGGGAATTGGAAATGAGGAAATGGAAATAAAGGGAGCTATCAAATAATGTTGTATAAATTCTCAACCTATTTCTATTTCCTGTCAGTAAAAACACAACAGAAGTTAGAAGTCATGCAGGGCGTATACGTTATATTTATAGAGGGAATTGCTGAAAATAAATGAAGTCTGTTATGGAAAAATATTAAAATATTTTTCTTAGCAAATCTAAGGCAATGAAATTTAAATATATGTTAAGCAACAATAAATGTTGTTAAAAAAACATTAAATGTTTTGGCATACATGGCGTATACGTAATGTTTATGTAAGAAATTACTGAATATGAATGTAGTAATCTAAAGAAAAATGATGTTCTAGCTAAGCAGAGGCAATGAAATATGAATAACATATAATTCAACAATAAATTTAGCTAAAAATAATTATATTAAGCTGATTTATTGAGCTAATTAGTTAATTTTTAAATTAAAAGAAAACCTTTTATCCACATCTCCCACTGTTCAGCGTCTTGGTTCTCATGTAAACGATATTTAATCTGCCATTTGGTTGCACCAAAGCGGCTGACTGCCTCACTGGCTGGCTGACTGGGGCTCTCCTGCCAAGAATGCGATGCGGCTCAGAGAGCCTGACCATAAATGTGAACATTTGTTGACATCTGCCACACGCTTGCTTCGCTCTGGCTCTGCCTTTCCAAGCCTCCTCCCCTGTTGAAAAAAAAAACCACCGTCCCCTCGAACATTTAGTTTCCTTTCGTTTGTCAGGCCTGTCAATCAAGTGGTCGTCTTCCACAATTATCCATTCTAATGACGGCGAGCGACAGAGACAACAAGTTCAAAGATGGCTTGCATATGTTTCGCTTTGACAAAATGCCAACAAAAAAATGCCCAAGCAGCCAGCAGCATATGCGGCACTTAAATAATTCTCGAAAAAGAAGGCAGAGACCGAGAAAAGGAAAAACAAAAACTACAAAAAATAAAGACAAAAAAAAACAGAAGGAACCATATGAGAAAAACAGAAAAAAGCCCCCCAACACAGAGAAAAGTCCAAGAGATGTCAGGGCAGAAAGTACACATAATGTGTTTGTCTGATAATATGTTTTAAATAAATGTCCAAACAGGCGAAACACAAAATAAACATTATAAAATGTTTAAAGAACAATTCAAGAGGTACAAATATATATCTTTGTGAATTTTTATTTACTTTAACACATTTTTTCAGGGAAAATATATTCAAATTTAATTTCCAGACACCTTTATTTTCTCATTATATTGATGTTATAATATCTCCCTATAGGCTATAATTATTAATTATAAAACTAGCAAATGATGTCACGTCATAAAAAAATGATATTTCTGCCCGTTTTTGTTGCCCACTTTTGCTTTCAGCATTTTTCAGTTAGCATTTTTATGGCCCACAAGCCCACACTAACTAACCTAAGACAATAATTAGCCAAACAAACAAAATAAAGGCAGATATAGCCCGCCGATATGGCCGAAACAACAACAACAGAAACACACAGAGAGTAAGCAAAGAGAGAAAAGCTGTTTTAATTTTGTATATTTTTTGACTGGACAGCCGCAAAGTAGGCAAGCTTTTCCAATATGCACACGAGCAGCATTAATTTTCAGTCCAAATGACAACAACTGCGGCGGCAGTTCATTGACTTTTCCGCCGCCTGTGTTTTGTTTAACTTTGTAAATTTGAATCGACGGCAACGGAGCTTTTCCATTTTCCATTATCTTAGCCCCGCAAAAAAAGGTTGTGCAATTTTCCCCCGCGGGGGCTCAACACCTACCACTTTGAGCGTTTGCTTAGCTGCTGTTTCTGATGAATGGTGTTTGGCCAAGAGCAAAATTATCATCATCATCATCATCATCGCGAGAGGAGCCTCTTTAGCTTCAAGATGCGCCTGCCCACGGGACGTATGCGTAATATTTTACTAAATCGTTGCTAATTAATAATGCAAATCGCTGCAGATCAACGATAAGTCTCACTCTGCCAGTTGCAACAACTCAATTACCAACAGCTGCCACAGCTTTGGGGCACAAGCGTGTGGCAAGCTGTTTTTTATCGCAAAAAGGCAATCAGAATGACGCCCAACCAAATACCAAGTATTATTTATATGGCTCAGTGGAAAATTATAGGTCTTGGCTCAGAAACTGAAAGGTTAGAATACATTGTATGTTTAAACTATAAAATATTTTGAATAATTCCACTAAAAATAATATTTAAAATATTTGAGAATTTACATTTCCTTAGAAACTTAACTAATTTGCTGTTAATTAAAGATTTTTCTTTTATTAAGGCTTTTAAAACTAAGTGCTTTTTCATCGTTTCCTTCCTACCTTAAAGCTTTAATGTAGGCAAATTAGATGTTATTATTAATACCCATGGATCTTTTATAATTTAATGGGCTAGAGGCATGCCTTATTTGAAGAACCCGCCTATTAGAATTGTAAAGATGCCATGATTATTATATCTTGGCTGAAGCATTTCCCTTTCTGCTTCAATCAAACGTGCTTACTCGTTAAATTATGTGGCGTTTTTAATGGCTTCCTTCGTTTGCAGTTGCATATATATATATTTTTTTTTTTTTTTGCGTGGCTCGTAAAGATGCCTTTAAATAGCTCGAGGAAGAAAGGGGGGAAACTGCTGCTGCTGGCCTGAACCTGAAATGGGTGGAGAAATCGACTCGCAGTCTGCCAAAAACTTGCACTTCAAGTGAGTCTGCTGCTGAGTTTTTTGAGTGGAGTGTGTTTGTTGGCTTTATATATATATATATTCATTCATAAGCGGCTGTCGAAACATTTTCGCATGCCGATGATGCTGATGTTTGAAGTGCCTTTGATGCTCATTTCGCTGGCGGACGAAATGTAAAATGTATTTTAAAACTGGCATGGGATCCCGCCTATTGATTTTTACGACGGCCAGCCAAAGGTAAAGTTCAATGAACTTTACGTGTGCCAGTCGGGAGTCTGGAGTTTCTGTTTCTACCTGAACCTGGAAAAAATACGATCCCTCACATGCATATTTTTTCATTAACTTAACCCCCAGAGTCGCCACCACCAATTAGTCGCATCCGTTGGCTCGCATAAGTAAATAAATTTCGTTTTAATTTTTATGTTATTTGCTTCTCTCGTATGTTTGTTGGCAAATCTTCAACTTCAATTTCGGTGCGGGCCAGACTTTGTAGAGTCATTGACCAACTTCGCTGGGTTCTCCTAAAAATCCCTCTTTCCCTTTCGCTTGGGGTTGGCTTAGGGATGTTTGCTGGAAACGTAAAAATATAAATAAAAATAAAATATAAATATAAAAATATAAAAGAATTTATAAATATTATAGAATATTCTGTGGATAAATAAAAAGATATTTCAACTTGGCGAAATTTTTATCGTATATTCCTAATATGATGGAAAATATATGAATGTGTCAGAAACATATTTATGATTTAAATATCCATTGTATCTCATATTCCTGAATTTATATCCTTACTTTTGATATATATCGCTATAAATACTGCACATCCCTAGACTGTCTCTTTCCCTTTTTTCCCTGGTGTCCACTTTCTTTTTTTTCGGACTTTGGTTTGTAGGGACAGCCAGAGCAGGAGGAGCCTTTCATGTCTGTTTAACTTATTTGACATGGGTCGCAAAAGAGCTTTGCCCAAAAACATCGAGAGTGAGAGGAAGGACTCTGTCTAGTAGGACCATCTCTCTCTCCCCCTTTCCCTCTTTCCCCAAAGCTATCCTGGGGCAGTCCATTATGTGCCGGCTTATTTGTTTTAATATTCGCTGCTCGTTTTCTAGCTAGTTTTCGGCCAAAGTCCTTTGCATATCGAGGGGGGATATACTATATATTCTATATACGATATCGTAGCCCAGTCTCAGCTCCTTGTTGGCTTATCGTTAACAGCACATTAAAGGATTTCAATGCCGTCGGCGGCTGTGGCAGAAAACATTTTGTGCACCACAAACATTTTGCTTATTGACTTTGTTGCCACTTTGACGCCTTATCGCCCATCTACATGGCTATATCTTGGTCTCAAGCTTGGTCTTCTTCTTAGTCTGCTGTCTGGCCAGAATGGAGCGGCTAAGAGTGAGGGGCATTGGGCCAAAGCCTTGGCAGACAAACATTTCCGCTCTGCTGGCTGCCTATGGTCACGTGCCGCTTTTGGATTTAACTTGGCTTCGATTTTGTTTGTCGGGGCTTTTGGTTCCGAGTCCGGGATTTCACTTCCTCTCCATGGCCATCAAGGACACAGGTTTCAAGGCGCAAATCAATAAGATTAGCCAAGGACAGACGTCTACTTATGGCTGGTAATTGATTTTTAATTTAATTCAAAGGGGTTTCGGCTTAAACAAGTCTTTATATTGATTTAAAAAATATTTCTTATAATGATTTAACTTCTTAAATGTTTATTTCTTCCCCAAAACATATTCTTTTTAGCGTTCTTTGGTTTCTTACTTTGTTACTTGATGCTCCCTAGTCGTTTGTTCGGTCGCTTAAATTTCATTAAACTAATCCTTCAGCAGCCCAGTGATGGATTCCTTCCCCTCTCTGCTCCTCATTATCTCTCTTTTGTCTGCATTTCAATCAAAAATTTGCCTTGGCTTTGCACAAAAACAATTGAGTTTGTCTCGGCTTGAGTGCGCAGATTGAGTGAGAGACAGAGATGGCTTTTTGCTGGCATCGCTTAAGGATTCTAGGATCCTGGTCTGGCCATTTTCACTCACCCCTTGCCACCTGCATCGTGGACACGCCCCAATTGTGTTTTTGGCATTGTCGCGGGCTGTGTCTGACAACAACTCTCGGCAGACGCCACTTGTCACGGCTCTCATTCCAGGACCTCAGCGAGAAATTTCTGTGAAAGGAATTCTGCTTCTTTTAAAGGTTCCTAGATCGCAGGAACAGAAAAAGGGATTGAAGAAATATATTATAATATTAAAAAAAATGCAAGTTTAAAGTATTTAGATTTATTTTTATTAAATTCTTTAAATCGTTTTACTAGAAATATTTTATTACATTTATAAGTTTTCCCATCAGTGTATATTTCCTGTAGAATTTTAAGTGTTTGCCCCTGGCTCCTTCTAGGCCACCTTTGGATCCTGGAACTCCTTTCTCTGTCTCCGTCCTTTCTCTGTGCTAATGTCACTTGGCAAACTTTCGCTGCATTGCCATCGTCGCCGTCATTGTCTCCGGTGCCTCCTCCCGGTTGCTGGATCCTAAAACCTGGCAGTGGGCAACTCCTCCGATTTGTCCTGGCCGTTATCTATTGCTGGCAACGACAGGCAGCATTGATTTAATGACGTTGATGGGGCGCCGCACTCCCCGGCCCCCTGGCTCCCCGCTTGATGCTTTATTTATTGATTTAACTTTGCAATATCGCTGGCATATCCTTTCTCTCTACGGCGACGCGGGATTTTTTCTATTTTTTTCTTTTTCTTTTTATTTGGCGCACTTAACGCGTTTTTGTATCCTTGAATGGATTTCCTTTTTTATTTCTGCAACGCTGGCAAAATTTATGCGCTGCCCTTGCTATCTCGGCCCTCAGCTCCTTTGATCCTAAGCTTCTTTTAAATAAATAACCAAAGGCAGGGAAGGGGGGCAGGAAAGTTGTGCAGTGCATTGAACTTGTCTCCTTGGTACTTGGCTTTATTGCCTTTTATTGGTTTTTGATTTGTTCCTTACCTTTATTTGTTGTTTGTTCTCTTCCTAAGTATTGTTTTGTTATTTTCTGTTCATTAGCCATAAGCAGCTTAAGTCGAATTGGAAATCGCAGCCGTCTCAGCGGTGATTGCAAAAATTAATTAAGAACCAGTCACGCCCCCCAAACGCCCTTTTCTTGTATCTGTCGGATATATATTTTGCTTTATTTTTTGCTGAATTTTTGTGTGAGCTTTTATTTATTTATTTCGGGATTCATTTAGAAAGGGATTCATTCAGCAGCCAGTGTCTTCTCTCATTCTGTGTGAATGTAATGAAATTATCCTGGGGTCTCGACATGCGTGCTTGAAATTTGCCCCATCGACAAGTTCAAAATTCGTCCTTCAATCCTGAGCCTGGTAAATAACAAAAAAAATATATATAAAAAAAGGAGAGAAACCATCAGACGAGTCTCCTGCAATTTAATTACTCTGCGGTTGATGTTTGAAAACTGTGTTTGCTTGTGTGTTTTTCTACTGTAAACCTGGATCCTTTGGCCACCTGGCCAGCGCAGGAATTTTTGCTTTTTCATGAAGGAGTCAAGCACCCGAAGGACTCCACTCAACTCAGCAACCTCAACTCGACTCCGACCCTCTCACATGTCTGACCAATGCAATTTGTAAGCATTTTTCCCCCTTGCTCCCCCCAAGCTCAGCTACGGAGGTTCATTAGTTTGATTACCCAAAATGGAGTGGCCAGGAAAAGGGTGGAGCAGTGCCCACATATGCAATGAAAAATTCAGAAATTTAGCCTGATTGCACTTTGAACTTTAAGCCATTGAAAAGGACACTACAAAAGCAGTTAGAAGCGAAAGTTTTTTAGAGGAATGAATAAAGAGATTTGGGGAAAAACTAAAGGTAATGGAAAGGCACTGAAGGAAACAAGATATGGTAAAAGGTCTTTCTGAAAAAGAAACTAATTTTTTGTAAGCTTAAAAAATATTACAAAAATATAATTGGAGTTTAAAGAAATTAAACTCTTTCTGATATTAAGTTTCAACATTTTTAACGCTGTTTTTCTCCAAGCATATAGCTTAGGAAGGTCCTTGTCCTTGTCCCTGGCCATGTGCTTTAAATCATTTTCATTTTCCGCTAAGCGCTGACAGCAGCTGTTCCTTCTGTTGTTTCGCCCGGGATCCGCCTTCAGTTTGCTACATCCTGTGTCCTGTCTTCTCGACACCATCACCATTACCTACCATCTGCTGGTCCTTGGTCATTGTCCTGCGCTGATTTCTGTTTTTGGCTGTTTTCCCCCTGTCTGAGCAAGCACTTATCGCACCTTGTTTAGTCAGTTAAACTGTCAACTTGGACGAGAACAGTTTTTTAACCCCAACACCCTCTCCCTTTTCTCCTGATTAATTGCAATTTGTGCTCAGTACTTCAGTACCTGTTTTCAACAGGAGCTGAGCTCGAGGGGGCGGAGGTCCTGGCTGGCTAATTATTAATGTAAATGTTTTCACTTTTAATAGAAGCTCAGCCGCGCCCTCCACTGTCTGGGTCACTTTTCTCTCATTTATAAAGAGGGAGAGAGTATATATAGAATTTATATATATATATTTTTTTTTTTTTGAATGGGGGTGTTGTTGAAAGTGGGCGGTTTGCTCTAATTGCCGTTAAACATGCAGCTTACATGGCCAACGGGCAGTAGTGAAAATTGCTGGAAAAGAAGCAAAAGAAGCACACTTTCCATTTCATGATAATCCCCGTTCTCATTTCGCCGTCTAAGTGTGGCAGGTGTCATTATCCTTGCGGCTCATATGCGAGTCTGTGTAGCTGCTCCTTAATTAGAAATGCTAATGAGCTGAAGGAGGAGAGAGCTCGGGAGCAGCCAAAGCTACTTAGCGATGTTAGTGACACCTTCAAAAGTGATTCAACCGCAAAAGCAGAGGAAGGTGAACCCAAAACCCAGAGCTTTGTCTGTGTTTTTGTTCTTTTGTGGCGCGATTAGCGCTGAAAACTTGATATCATCAGCATATCATCAGTGAGGTGGCACATGTGGGAAAACAGAGATGTGTCCTTGGAATTAGAGGATATTTGGGGAACTAGTTTGAACTAAGGATTAACTGGGAAAAGGGTATTCAGGGAGCTGGTTTAAAATAAGGATTATCTTGGAAAAAATATTGAAAAATATGTTTTATTTCAAGCAAATATTTAAAAATGAAAAAGATGTATAAATATTTTAAATAAAATTAACACATTTTCAGTAAAGTAAGCAAGGAAAATGCTCTACAATTTTAAATTCATCGCGACACTGCCTTTTGGTGGAAACTGGTTCCCCAATGGATTGAGCTCCTCAGATCCTTGGAGTGCCAAATAAGCCCTCATTGAGGTGCAGCCACAAGGACCCTCGTCATTTATTGGCCTTTAAAGCGGCGTCGAGTGCACTGGCTTCTTCAGTCGCTGTCTCTGTCTGTCTGTTTGTCCTGAATGTGGGTGTCCTTTCTCTCTTTCTGTGTGTGTGGAGGTTTTTCGAGGTTTTTAATGTCGTGTTTATTTTGACATTTTCATTATGTGCGTTTCGTGTTCGTGTGTTTGTGTGTGTGCAAGGATTCCCGTCATTGTCTGCGTCTGGCTGCGTTTTTTATGGCTGCCTCCCCAACCACCCAGGATTTCCTTTTTGGCCTTCACTTGACGCTGTGAGCTGTGGCGAATTGCTTTTGTTTGGAGTCGAAAACCTCCGCTTTTTAATTATATTATTTTGAACCTTTAACCTGGAAATGTTAAAGTTTTCTTTGGGAGCAGGAGGAGCCTTGCATTTGCAATGTGATTCTTAAAAGTTTCTCTCGGAGAGTTGCCTATCGAGTGTCCTTTTTGGCCAAAAAAAGCGAAAAGTTTTTCTGTCTCTTTTGTTTTAATCAAACTTTGGCCAGTGGAAACCCGCGCTTTTCCCCCAAAACTCTTTTCCTTTTTTTCTTTTCCAGCTTATAACTTTTCCCTGAGGTTAGAATTTCCACGCCATTTTCTTCTTTTGTATTGTAATTAAAATGCAGACGGCTGTCTCTCTGCTCTGTGCTTTTCTTATTTGCTATTTTACTATTCCTGAAATTCTTTTTATTTTCATTTTTTTGCCTTAGCTTTGACTTTTCTGTGGCAATTATAAAGATATGCTCCAAATGAGAGTTCCATTCCAAGCGATTTCTCACTGCTGCGCGATAAAAATTACAGCAAACAAAAGAGGAGAAAATGAAAAATAAATAGGAAACAAAAAAATAGTAAAGAAAAAATAGCGGAAAAAATAGAGAGCCTGCAAAAAGGCAAATTTAATTAGGTTCAACTGGTCTCCTCACCCCTTTCCCTGCCTTTTGTGGCGATCAATTGGTGGGTAAATGCAGCCGTTTGTTGCTCAGTTTGTTGACTCCCACTTGGCCCTACTCTTATCTGTTTTCCTTCACTTTTCCCCTCAGCTAGCCTTTCCCTCCCTCTGTCACTATTTGCACTTCGAAATGGAGGCCTGTCGTCCGACTATTTCTGTTGTTGACAGCACTTATCGCCGCCTGGAGCTGGAAAAAGTGTAGTTCGGTTGAGGTTCATTGATCCATGGACTCGATAAGAACTATGGAGTGTAGATTTAACCCTAGAAAATGCAAAGGAAATTTTTAAATGACAGGAAAACTATTTGTTCTTGAGGCTGCCTTAGGATGAATGCTAATTACTTACTTGGGAAACATTAAGCTTATTTCTGAAGGCCATGAATATATAATTTTATATTTTTAATACATTTTCCTAAGAGGTTTTTTGAATTGTAACAATAAATCAGTGTTGTTTTTGAGCAAACAAACTGAAAATTCAAATAAAAATGTCCTGAAAATTTACCTCATTCTTCTATTTAAATTTTCTTTCAATTTCTAATGAGTAGCCTTAAAATAAAATAATAAATTAGCATCATTTTATAAGCCACGAACTATAAATTCACCAAATACATACAGAAGAAATGTTTTTAAATTTACTTCCTTCTTTTTTAAATTTTCTTTCGTTTTCTTAGAAATAGTTTTAAAATAAAACAAGCCAAAAACTAAAAATTAATTATTAATTCTCTAAAATTTTCTATCATTTTCTAAAGAAGAGCTTTAAAATAAAGTCATAAATCATCCTCATTTTAAAAGCCTCAAACTAAAAATTCTGGTAAATTACAGAAGAAATCTTCATAAAATTTATATCAACTCACTTTGCTTCTGATTAAGTACCAATTTAAACAATATTTATTATTATTTAATATATCAACGCTCTTATAGCCGCCGGGTTAAATTTCATTAAGTTAATCAGTCTCGCATGGCACATAACGCATACGCACCGTGCGCCAGTTGATAAGAAAACTCAAGAAAGCAAGCAAACGAAGTAAAATAAATATAAACCCCCCAGTGTTTGCTGCTATATATATATATACATATAAACACGAGAGCGATACATATGTTTGCTTGCCTTAAAGCATCAGGGGGGATTAAGTTAAGTGGAAGAAATTACACCAAAGAGGATACACTCTACGCTCTGCACGGTTTTTCCTTTTCCCCTTCGGGAAATGGCTTACAGTTCGTTTAGTTTTTCGGTCGCTAATGTCCTGGGGATTAAGTTCAAATCAAAGCAATGTACTGTGACTTTGTAAAATGAATAAAAAAGAACAGGAGGAGTGCCTTAAAAAATAATTAAACAATTAAGTTTAACAAGAGGCTATGCCATAAAACTATTAACGGTCACCGCATGCATTTAAATTGCTTGCTTAGCGTGGAAAATGCGGGGGCGTGGATTCACGCAGGACACGCAGGATCCAATAACCATCAATGTCTGGCTCATGTCTGGGAGATGCCTTTGAAATTTGCTTTTCATATAAAAATAATTGTTATGCTCGGGAATAAAGTTTAAAGTGGAGAGCAGAAGGAGCAGAAAGAAAAGGGAAAGGAGCCTCGCGGCAGGATGCAGTTCAATAAACTGTGCAAAAAAAAAGGCAAAAGCATACTTCAAGGCGCTGGCAGAAAAATGAAATTGGAAATTGCATTTGTTTTTGTACATAAAGCTTCTGCCAATCGAAGAAAGCCATTATGGCATAGCACATTGAACGCACGATAAATAACGAGACCCAAAGTCCAGGGTCCTGTGTCCTGAAAGTCCAGTCAACAACAACAAAAGCAAATACAATTTATTTGCAAATTGATATTTAAAGGTCAGAAGAGGGATATTTTTCTGGCCAAGAGCATTTGGCTAATGGCTAAAAGCGAATGCAAAAATAAAATAAAATGCAAACATCAAGGATGAAGGATGAGTAGGAATTAAAATGAAGGGAGATGCGAGGGCCCTTCAACTGAAAGGGAATCTCTTTTGGCAAGGACATCAAAAATAAAAAACTTGGCACACGCTCGGTCCTTGGTGTTTAAGGAAAAGTTTCTTGAACCCGCCAAAAAGAACGCCAGGCGGCAGCTTATCAAAAACCTTCCTTCGACTGCGCCTAATGAAGTTATAACCCAGACACAAGCCCCGCGACTAGATATGCAAAGCTCTTCTTTTCCATGTAAACTTTTCACTCATTCCCTGCGTTTTTTCTTATTTTATATATACTTTTATTTTGCAATTGTGTCGCGCATTTGAATTAAGTGCAAATGACATGAGATTTTCCAGGGGGGGGAAAACAATGCGAATAGCAGCTGCCTCTGAGGAGTTTCCCTGGACAAGCTTTTAAGCCACTTCACAGTTGTTGTACATCCAAGTGCAACGCAGGCTCCTTGGCTGCTCACTCTCTGCTTTTCCACAGGCTTTTCCCTTTGACTTGGCAGCAGCGGGCACTCCTTTTGCTTGTTTTTCCTCCGCTGCAGTTTTCATTGTCTGGCTTGGTACTTTTTGAATTTATTGAAATGTTTGTTTGTCTGCCATGTTTGCTATATAGTTTTGTTGCCCGGGTTGCATTGTTGTTGGTGTTTCTGTGAATGCCACCAAACCCATATTAATTCCAAGGAGTCTCCCTCTCTCTCTTTGTGTTTCCGAGGATTCTGCACAGCTGCGCCTGGCGGTATGCTGTGTTTTCCTTTCTATGTTGGGGAAAATTGTAGTGGGGTTTGTTGGTTTTGAGATGAGAAGAGTGTGGAATCAGGAAGTAGTCTTGTGTTATTTTATTTTTTTGGGAACTTAAAAACTAAAAAAATGTTCCTGAAAAGTATCTCCAAAATTTTCTTAAAATTTGTTAGGGTGCAAATTTGTTATAAAAATTCTTTTATAACATTTTCTGACTACTTAAGCACATTTTTAAATTATTTTAAAATATTTAAGACTTTAAAATGTCAATATTTGTTGAAAACTGCAATTTTGAATACATTTTTAACAATTTAACTTTTTGTTTTAAATATTTTCTCTTCTATTAATTAGTTTTTATACAAAAAATATCATAAACCTAGGTATTCCTCATTCGAATTCTTCTTTATTTACCATTTTTCCCCCTCAGCTTTGACTGCATTTTGTTGTCGCAAAATATTATTACTCCATTTCATTTACAAAAGTGCCCAAGCCCCTTCCTGAGGGTTTTCCCTCCCCTCTCTTACCTGCTCTCCCCCTTTTGACTGCAATTTCATTGTCAGAGTCTTGTTCTGCACTCTTGTATAGAGGAGACAGTATTGTTGCCATTGTCGGTGGCTTGTTGTCATTGGCTTTAACTCCTAATCCACAGGTCACATCTGGCCCATTGATCAAAGTGTCTCGCTGGGAGACAGCAAACTTATTTTTCTGCTGCTTAAATTAAGCACCTAGCACCGGGCCACGCCCACGGCAAAAGCTGTCAGCTTTTCCCGATGACAATTTTCAAATTTATTCTGCCATTTCTTTTGTCTCTTTTGGCCAGAGAAGAACGCCTACATAGGTTTTTGCTGCAAAACCCCGAGGAAAAACCATTTAAACAGCAGACAATTTTTCAATTTCCCCACACACGCGCCCTGAGACAATTGGCAATTGAGAATGATGGTCGGGTAAACAGTTTTTCCGGGTTAATAAAATAGTTTTTCTCCGCAATAACGCCCACGGAACGATAATGAGGATTTTTCCCCGCCTTCTAAAAAGGTAACCAAAAAATGTAAAAGTAGGAGGCACAACCATGTGTGTGTGTGTGTGTGTGTGTGTGTTTGCTTACTGTCTGCACAAACACTTGGCAGCGGAGGGCAAAAACTCACAAAGGCGAATTGAAGAATATTAAGCAGTTTTATTAACTTTCAGGCATAAAGCTTAAAGGCAGGAGGAGTGGGGAAAATGGAGACATTTTTCTTTGATGGCGGAGAGGGAGTGGAAATTCTTGAAGTGAAATATTTATGGCTGACATTTTTAATGGATTAACTAACAGCAGCGACTTCCTACTCCAAAAACAAATGCCATTTAATTTAATGTGTTTTTATGAAAAGCAAAGCACTTTGAACCTCGCAACTAACGAGAATTAAATCGCATTGAATTGTAGTAGTTTTTGGTTCGGGCCCCATTGTCTGTCTTCGGGGTGTGGCCTTTACTCCGTGCAACCATTTTGATTTGTGGCTCTGGGTGGTGTATATGGGCGCGCGGAAAAGGAAATGCTGCCTGATTTATGCCAAAGGAAGTGACAACTCAATGGCTTCATTAGTGCTGTGTCCTGCCCGAGCTAGGGAGAGAGACAGAGAGTCCTAGGAGCTGGCTAGGAGTTTATTGCACTTCGACTTTTGACTTTTACGGGGTTCTTCGCGTACATGAAAAGTTTTATTCTCCTAACAATAATCTTGAAATTCGGCAATAATAATAATTTCATGCTTATAATTTGTGCATAGAGGGAGCTCCCTCTGTGCTGCGGTTTTGCCAAAAAACTTTGCACACGCGACTCTCATAAATTATGAAGAGCAAGACAGACGTAGAGTCCTCAATCCTTTGCTCCTGCAGCTTGAGTTCATTCTCTTTTTTTTGGGGGGAGGACGCTGGAGTTCAACAAAACCGAGAAGAGCTGAACTCGAGAAATTAGCAAATCGTCACGTAGCCAACATGAAAATGCGAAATATTTATGACACGAGACAGAGAAATAAGATGCAAGGGGATTTTTTAACAAAAATTTTAAATAAAAATGGAAATAATAATTTAAAAAAAATAATGGAATTTTAAAAGGGCTATTTTTTTGGCCAACAAAGCCTTTAAAATTGTAAAATTAAAGCTTAATTCTTGAGGACGAAATCAGCTTTAATTAGGGTTAATATTTAATTAAAATTTATCATACCAAAAACTAAAAACAAGAAAGAAATATCTACCAATTAAGTTAATATATTTTTACCTAACATTTCGTTGTATGAACTTGTTGTACATCATTTCTTTCTGTGCCTTAAAACCCTTCGAAACTCCTGCCAGGACTATGATGAAATGTACTACACATGAGCGTCTGCATTCCTTTATTATTTCTTGTGTATTTTTTGTTTTTCTTTTTGGCCATGTAAGAAGGCGGCAGGCGAAGAGAAGCATTATTGCTGCAGTTGCCTGTGCTATCTGGGTTATATTGTTATCGTCCGTAATCCCAGACGAGCACAGGACTCACACCCAGGCCCCAGGATCAACATGGTCTCCTTGAGCAATCAACTTAATTGCTTTAGCAACTCACCCTTCGTCAAGGATGAGGACAAGGACTCTAGCCTCCGAGTCCTTTTGTTTAATGAGTGAAAATTGTGCCTCGTATCGCTTACCCAGGCAAAAGTGAATACCGAAGGCAAACATTCATTAATCGAATCTCTGTTGTTAAGAGTTGATTTTATTGTTGCCAAGATTTATGAGCTTTTGGTGCCCAAGAAGTTGGCAAACAAAAACACTGGCAAGGGAAAAAGACAATTGCAATGGGCCCGTGCAAATATTAATTTGTTGATTATTTTAGCCAAGAGTTGCTGTTGTTGTCATCCGAGTTCTGAGCAAATATTAGCACGGGTTGCCAAAGGGGATTTAGGGGTTTATGTTTGCCTCTCATCCCCTTCTTTGCTCGCATATTAAAAGTGCATTAAACCTTCGGCTGTCCCAGAGAAAGACATTCCTTTAGCTGCAATTGATTGGTTCTACGTGTCCTTTGGCCCTAATTTCGTTACACTCACTAAATTATTCACCTGTCCATATATACCATATAAACTATATATATATATTCGAGACTGAGTGCTGTTATTCCGTCTGGTCAGGTGCCTGCCGGTTTTGGACCATCACAAATTACCCGAAACTGAGTCACAAATATATTCCCTCATCATTGGGTTAGTTGTCTTTGATTGGCGGCGATGGCCTCTGAAATAACTATTCCCACCTTAGCCATATTTCGTGTATCCTTTCGACACCTTTTTGCCTTTTTGACGGCTTTATTACCAATTGGAGTGTGAGGCTCCTCTGCCGCCGGCTCGCCATATTGATTATCGATTTGGGAATTGGCCTGGACTGCTAGCTAGCTGCCTGGTTGACTTAACTTGGCTTAGATGGTTACCTGGTGTGTGTGCATTCAATTTGGGCAACGTGCTAGCCACTTTGGCTTAGACAACGAAGCTGAGGAGCTGCTTTTGTTTTTTTTTTTTATTATTTCGTTTGTTGTGCCGGCACGTTTGGATTTTATGGTTCATTTGTTGGCGCTTAGACGCTAGCTGGTGGCTTCGTTTAGTCCCTCGGCAGACATATATTGGAAATGTTCATTGGACACACACACACCTCTGGGCAGAGGGAACCACTGGGTGTTGGTTCAGTGGCTTTATATTATAGGAAAGAATATAGCGGGTAACGAACTCTTGCTTATTTTGAATTTTAAATATTTTATTTTGGGTTATAGGAAGTGGAAGTTGCATAAGAGAATTGTTAAAGGTGTTTTTAATATAAAAATTCTAAGGTTTTTATTTAAAACATAGCTTTAAAGACATATTTAGTTAACCTATAAATAAAAACAACAAATATTCTTATCTTCAGTTTATGTTAAGTTGCCTCTAATCATTTTTCTTTATTTCTTGTGCTCTCTTTACAGATCGAAGACGAGGGCAACCATGGCAATGATGAGACCCGGCTCTTCATCCTCTCCTCGCTGGCCCAATCCCAGATGAGCCGCGTGGCCTGCATTCTGTGCGAGGAGCCGCTGCTTGTGTTCGATCGCTATCCATTGGTCGATGGCTCCTTCTTCCTCAGTCCCAAGCAGCATTCCAGCGGCTGCATTGAGGTGACTAATGACAGGCACTGCAAGAAAAGAATATATATATGAGAAATTATAGCAAAAGGAAAATTTGTAAAATATCTATGAGCAGTTATAACAGAGGGAAAATTATATCCACAATTATTTTAACTCATAAGAAAACTCATCAGGATTCAGTTCCATAAACCCTTACAACTTCCTAAGAAGTTAATTCAGATTTTTCTCCTCCTTATATACCAATTATTTCCAGTGCATCCTCATCATTTATAAAACCGTCAAATGTGCTCAACTCCACTCACTCCCCCACTCCCACTCGCGTGGCAACCTTTCCGCTTTCACTCGCCCACGTGGCCCCAAAGAACTTTCAGCTGCAATTAGCGGGACGAGCTTGCAGCTCCACCTTTTCGGCTGGACGGACTCCACCTTTCCATGTCTCCGTTTACCCATTCCCACTCCCACTCCCACTGCCACCGCCACTCCCATTGGGCTGGGGATGTCTGCTGTCCCCGCAATTTATGACCCATTTAAGTCGGCGTAATTACGCCGGGGAAGAGTTGGGAAAACTGCACATTGCACATTTTGTATTTTGCATTTTGTCTGTAAAAGAAAAAAAAGAGGGGGGAAACTGCTTCACGCACGACCTACGCTTTCATGGGCTTATTTTCCCTGCTTTCCCTGGCTGCTCAGGGTTCTGCGACTGCAACTGCAACTGCAACTCCTCTGTGGGCTTTAATTTAAGCCTGGATTTATAATTCATTGCCAGCTGCTGCTGCTGCTGCTGCTGCCTTTGGAATTGGCTCTTTTGTGCCTTTCTGTTGGGTTCTCCTCCCTTGACTTTGACTTGGACTCGAGTCTGCTCTGCCGGCCTTTTTGTTCGTGGGCGGTGGCGGCTTCAGTCTCGTCTCCTGGACAAGTTTATGCATTTTGCATTTTATTTGAAATTATTATGTCGCGTCGCAATGGCAGGGCCTTGCTGCTCCTCCTAGCTGCAGCTCCTACTCCAACTCCTCTCCCTTTGCCTTTTGTCAGGCATGCAAGAATGCGCTCAATTCTTTGGTCTAGAAGAGGGGAGAGGTCCTCGCTTTATTCTTTGCCCTTTGACACAAGTGGAAAAGTAGAAAATCAGAAAGCTGATACCCTAACAAAAGGCAGTTTATTTGCTTTGTGGGGTTTGTAAGGGTATTTAACTAGAGAAAAAATAAAAAATCATCTTTGGCAGTTTCTTTGAACTAAAATTTTTGTGTTTGCTTTCAGTTTGCAATGGGTTTTCTTTGAATACTTTATAATAAAAAGGGAATTGAGGATGGTTAGTAAATATAAATGTGAAATTTATTACCATTTATGGGTATAAATTGTTTTTAAAAAGACTTTATTAGCCTAAGAAGTCTATAATTGCAATGTTAAGCTTATTAATCAAATAAATAATTTAAATATTTATCAATTGCAGTTATTTTTCAATTGTTTAATGCTTTAAGAAACCCTAACTTCGCACCTAAATACATTTTTCCCCAAGTGTATTTCAGGATCTTAGAATTTATTATTTTTCCTGCCATAATTTCTCATTGTATGTCTGAGACCCCGAGGCTCCTGCTTGAATTATGCGGCTGGTTCCTGCCCCTTTTTGGCCTTTTGTCTGCACCTTTTTACAACGCTTCCGCTTTTTCGACTTTCGACTTTTTGCAGGTGAAATACGAGGGACGCACTCTCTACTTGACCTGTGTTTGCATGAGTTGCCTGGACGGAACCTCCAGCAATCGCGTCATCAACTGCAGGTAAGGATCGCGCAGGAAAGACGAAGGAAATGGGGGGGAAATGGACATTTGAATGATATATAACCTAAACTTTTTGCGATTCCTTTAAAACAGATTCTGCAAGGAGCCGTGGGATGGCTCCAGTTTGGTCCTGGGCACCATGTATGCATATGATATCTTTGCGGCCATGCCCTGCTGTGCCGAGAGGTTCAAGGTGAGTGGGAAATAATATAATAAATAAATATTAAGCTTGGGTTTAGTATTGTTTACACTCTAAATTCCACATTTTAAATGTTATTCCTTTGAGTTTTAGGGTTTACTTTAATTTCATTCCTCTTTTCCCCTTCTCTATTCTCCCATTTCAGTGCAATAACTGCTTCAAGATGCTTATGCATCCACAGCAACGTCTTAGCTTCTACAGTGATTACTCGCATGGCGTGACCTGTCCATATTGCAACACCCAGGACACTCATTTTGTCAAGCCACTGAGCTTCTGCTATGCCAAGAACACCGTGCCGATTCCATCGACACGGCTGCCAACGCTCGCATAACATGAGGCCCCGTTGGAGTCGCCCGTAGGTACAGCAACAGGCGCCGCTGCCATTCAGGCGCCAGGTGCCCAGGGCGCTTCAACGGCCTCCGGATCCGGATCAACATCGAACGGATCCAGCTCCATCAAGATGCAGTCCAAGCAGCAGCTTTACAATGCCGCCATTGATTATTCGGCGCCGCTGCAGCAGCAAATAAATCCGGACTTGATAGGAGCACATCCTCATGCCCAGCAGCATCAGCAGCAAGGGCGACAGCAGCAGCAGCAACAGCAGCAGCAGCCTGCACAGCAGCAGCAGCATCAGACGCAGCAGCAGCAACATCAGCCACAACAGCAGCAGCATCAGTCGCAGCCGCAGCAACATCAGCCTGTGGCCGCCACTTTCCAGAGAAACAACTACCAGCAGCAGGCCAATAAAACCATTAACATGATGGCCATGGCAGATGCGATGAGCAAGTATCAACAGCAACAGCAGCAGCAGCAAAGACAACAACAACAACTTGCAACACAGAAAGTTCCCGGAGCAGGACCAGGACTCGAGAGCCTTCTACTGACCAACACAACAACAGGAAACAGCATCAGCAGCAGCAGCAGTATTAGTAACTTAATCATTAGCCATAATTCAGCAGCAGCCAGCAGCGGCGGCAACAAGATGCAGTCCAATTGGGGCCAAAGCGATGCCATCTCAGCCCTGTGGGGCTGCTCCAGCAGCAGCAGCGGCTGCTCTTCGGGCAGCGGATCACAGCCCTCGCTTAGTCCCACGGTGAGCAATCATGGCAACGACACCTCCAAAATGATGTTGTGGAATAGCCAAGGAGCAGCAGCAGCGGCTTCACTCAGGGATCAACATCAACAGCAGCAGCAGCCTCTACAGCAGCCGCAGCACCATCATCAGGCGCAGCCACATCAGCCACATGCCGCCTCGCCGACAGCCTCGCTGACCAGTTCCAGTTCCTCCTCCAATGGATGGAGCGGTGCCTCGCATTACGGCAAGCCGAATATCTGGGAGCTGCCCGGACAGCAGCAGGCAGCAAGGACCAATCTAAACAGTCACGACATCTTCACCGATCTCCTGTGCAACCTGAATATCAATCAGGATCAGCAGGCCAAAACCGATACCTCCGATGTTAGCTCGAACTCATCCTCCTCGGCGGGAGAGCTTCTTGAGGCGGCCAATATCTGGGGACGGCCTCTGTATGGCAATCAGCTGTTCCAGGAGGCGGAAGTGGCCAGTGGCGGTGGCGCCGCCTGCATGCAGCTCTTCAACGATTATCTCAACATGAACTAGGATCGCATTTTATTACTTTTAGCTAAAATTTAACAACAAAAGAAGAAGAGTGTTTAGTTTTTTTTTTATTAATTTGATTTTTTATGTATACCACCCTCAAACACACACACAAACAAATGAACAATAATAAGAACTCCGAGAGAAAACCATGCAAAACTAAAAACAAATTTCTTGTTATTTTTTTGTTGAGTTTTTTTTTATTTAGATTTTTTTATTTACACGCACACCTAACTACACCTATTTACCTAAAAAAAGAAGCAAACAAAAAGCAATGATTTTTGATTTTTTAAATAAATTTTTTTATACATTTTACAAAAAACAAAAAAAGCAAGCAAAATGTAAAAGCAAAAAAAAAAGTAGTACATCACGACGAGGGAAACACTTTTATTTAGCATAAATTGAAGGCAGGGCATTATAAATTGTTTAAACAAATCATAATAATTGCTGTGCTGCTCAATAACACACAAAAAGAAAGCAAAAAGGGAGTCAAAAGGTTAAAGAGTAGATGTAGGAGTAGACGAGAGAGAGAGGAAAGCGAGATAAATGGGGAGAACATATGAAACAAATCAATAATTATATCCCTATAATGGTGGCGAGTCCTTAGCACTCCCCACTGTCCCTTTAGGCTTAGTAGGTTTTAAGATCGATTTTTCTAAATTAAAAAAAAATGGTATGCAAGCAAACATCCAAAAAATTTAAATAGAGCGGTTCAATGTTTCCTGTTTTTGTATTTATATATTCCCTGCATCGAAAAGTCACCAAATCCCCTAAGAAAATCCCAACCCTTTCTTTATTTCATTTTCAATTTCTGTATTTTCTTGAATCTACAACTGTGAAAATTTTAATAAAATTGAAATTAAAATCGCTGTCTTGTCTTTGTGAAAATTTAAATAAAATTTAAAGTAAAGCCCCCTTTGATATATGCTTTCTGTGAAAAAGGTTAGGAAAGCTAAACCTTAAAACTAACCACTCAAAACTGTGTTAGTTTTTTTACTTTTCGTTCTTTTGATTTTCCAGTTTTATAATCTGTGAAAATTTTAATAAAATTAAAATTAAAATCTCTGTCTTGTCTCTGTGAAAATTTAAATAAAATTTAAAGTAAAGCCCCCTTTGATATATGCTTTCTGTGAAAAAGGTTAGGAAAGCTAAACCTAAAAACTAACCAATCAAAACTGTGTTAGTTTTTTTACTTTCCGTTCTTTTGATTTTCCAGTTTTATAATCTGTGAAAATTTTAATAAAATTAAAATTAAAATTTCTTTTCTTCTTTCTGTGAAAATTTGAATAAAATTTATATTAAGGCCCCCTTTGATATGTCCCCATCTGTGAAAGGCAGTTTAGGCAACCTAAACCTTAAAACTTAACACTCAAAACTGTGTTAGATTTTGTATTTTCTTTTCCTCTGATTTGTATAAAAAATTCTAAAAATAAAAAATTGTGAATAGGCCAGGCCCCTTCCCAAAAAGGATATCCCTTGTGAAAATCCTGTTGCAAACAAACATTTTCTGAAAATGTCTAAAAGCCACTTTTGCAGTGGCCAAAACTGTGACCAACCCCGATAAATGCTCAGCCCCTGTGAACATTGAACATGTATTTTTGTATTTCTGTGAGTTGCTGTTCGAAAGGAACGAATTTTTGGAAAAAATTTAAACCCTGAAAATCCGAAAGCACATGTGAATGCATTTAGAAAATAAGCAAGTCTTTCTTTCTGTCAGTTTATTATTATTTTGATGGAGTTTTTATTTTCCACTCTTTTCGCTTTTTGTTTATTTCTATCACCTGCGAATTCTGTTTTAAATACCCTGTAAAATACCCTATATTTGGTGACTTTTGGTGAGGGTTCCTTCTGTTTGAAATACCAAACTTTTGAGGGATCTATGATCTATGCATATGCTGACCTTTCTTTAAAAATATTAATAATATTAATGGATAGCCGGCTCTGTTTTTTTTCTTGGGCATTTATTATTGCCGCCATTTACATACCAAATATTTAATAAATGTTTATTTAAAGGACACAAGTTTTAACAGAAGGCGTGATACTGAGTAATAGAAAAAGGATTTAGTTTTTTGTTTTGCATAAACACACACACACACACACCTAACCTACCAATAACGAGAGGACTTTGTTATGCATACGTTTATAGAGCTACCGTTAAGTTAACTATAACCTACGAACCTAAACCTAATCCTAAACCTAAACCTAAATTTGATAGAAACTAAACGACAAGCGACACTTTTTGGCATTTACTTGAGAGGATTATATATAATATAAGTTTGGCACACAATTTATATATAATTTTCGTCTAAATTTAAGGTTTTAATCTAACTAAAAGAGGAGAGTGTGATGGAAGTGAACTTATTTTATAGGAAACCAAACCCCTTCACACACACACAACATGACACAACAATTAACACAAGCAGCATATATAGTTATATAGATATTTAATTGGTAATAAGTTCTATGCAAGCCGCACCACCAACTACTATGTAAGTCAGCCCCGTGTTTTAGTTTGATTTCAGTGTTTTTTGTTTTTAGTTAAATGTGCTAGGATGATGCGCAGTCGATAAACCACAACAAAACTTATGCCCACCTCAGCCACCAAGAAGAAAAACGATAAAGTATATAGAACAGAGATCCCTGGAACAGTAATAATTATAATAATAATAATAGTCAGACTTCCGATCACAACTAAACTAACTCTTAAATGAAGGCCCTGGCAAGGATGAGGCGATAGCAGAGTAAAACACATTAGCAAAAATCAATAACAAATAATGAAGATAACAAAATGAATAACAAATAACAAACTAATAACAATGTTTTCTAAACTATGATAAATCAAGGCAAAAAATAAAACAAAATATTTACGTTTACTCTCCTTTTATTTGTGGTATTTATTTGACGATCTTCTTTCACAAAAATTTATTATAATTGTAATTTTGTTTTAATTTAAATTTAGACACACTTAGCACACTTATGTTTATGCCTCATTTGTAATGTGTAATATATATTTTATGTATACTTTGTACCTTCTTATGTTATACACCCGACTTCATCCCTCGCCCAGTGCTCCCCCTCTCCACCTTTCCTCCTCCCCCCTCTCTGTCTCTCTCCTACACACACACACACACACACACATTTTGGCAATTCAATTTGAATGTCTACTTTTAATGTAATTTAGTTGAATATTTTAGTTGATTTTTATTATTATTATTCGTACACCGTTCACTGTGCTATGCGAATGGGCCACTAAATAAATTTAATTGTATTTCAATAAAAAAAAAAAAACAAAAAAATACATAAAACAAACATTGAAAAAGGACAAAAATTACTTTACTTTCTACTATTATTATTACTACAATTAATATTGAATTTTTGTTGAATTTTCAAATGATTAAATGAAATATTTTTAATAATTTGCGTTTGTATTTTTATTTGATTTCTATTTCTTCGGTTCTTTTTGGTTTGCAAAACTGCTGCATTGATTGAGATACATATATGAAAACCCACTATAAATATGTTTAAAAGGATAACAAATTAAATGCCGGACGACAAACTGCCGACTAGGAAGAAGGAGAAACCAAGGAACCAAGAATGGGGCAGCAGAGATCTTTGAGCTAGTTCCAGCTTCCTCCGACCGCGACTTAGTTTAGCATTTAGCAGCTACCTCAGTTAGTCACATCTACACACACATATAGGATCTTAATCACACTGAAGTACATAATTACTCGACGTAGGAACATGTTAATCGCAGCTTAAACAGATAGCTTAGAACCGGACTTTTTCCCCTCCTCCCCCCTCCCCCGAGAGATTATACTGAATTTGAGTCCTGACCCTTTTCTTTGATCCTTAGCAAACTTGATTGCTTACTGAGTTACCTGTCTGTTCTTCCCCCGAAAAAGCACTAAATCAATTTCTTAGTTGAATTTTAAGTTGAAAGCGCAGAAGAGCAGCCTGAGAGAGAGAAGTAGAAAGTGAAAAGTGAAAGCGTTGTAGTCGAATTTTTGTTCACGTTTGTTCTCTGTTAAGTTGAAGATTTCATGCCAAAGTACAAACCTTAAATCAATTCTTCTTCGTAATTCTTCTTAAACTAATTAAACCTCCCTAACCCAGGTCCCCGCCCCAGTTTTATGATCCCAACCTAAGTTCGCTTGTGAGAGGGCTGCACACTACTTGTTTAGCAACTAAGTGTATTTAAATATATATTTATACGAGTCAAGAAGAAACACATATGCGATCTTCAATCGAAAAAGGATAACGAAATCGAGAAATTGAAATTGAAATTGATATCCCCCGTAGGAGACTTTATTTGCGGCATTTTTGCACAGGTTTTGCTAGAAACGAATTTGATTTACTTGCGAGCATATGGACTCGTCCTCGTACATTCGTATTCGTATTCGTATTCGTCGTATTGCTATTATTGGTATTATATTTGTATTGAACATTGTATTGGAATTATCCCTATAGAGTATAGAGTGTAGCATTAAGCATTAAGCGAGTGCAACAGAGCAGAGAGAGAGCCGACGAACCGCTGGTTAAGTGGACCAACAGTCGGTTGATCCCCGGGATTCCCCTATAACTTATGTAGGAGTAAAAACTGGAGTGTTGAGCAAGCAATACGAGCGAAGGCCCCACAAGGCAGCCATCATTAACTGCGGAAGCCCCAACTCGCGAAATAAACCCCTAAACAAACATAAATCTCATCTTTTTTGATTTAGCTAATAGGTTATATAGGCTTACAAGTAGGAAACACAAAACTACACTACACTACAACACCAGGGGAATGTCTATATATATATAGGATCCCCTCTATATACAGTATATCTCTATATATATTATATATCTTTTTTGAGGCGCACTCGTGCTGATGGAGTATGAATTGTCGAACAATCGTTGCCATATTTATTTCGCTATAAGTCACCAGTCCAAGTCGTGTCTATGTGTTGTACTTAGGTTTTAGCAGTGCCCAAACACACACACTTTACACACACTACACACAGTTCGTTTTAACTTGTAACCCTCGATGTTGTGTTTTGTTCTCTGTAGGCTCATATATTACCCTAGACTAGATTTAGTTTAAGCTTCATTACAAATCTATGGTAAATATATATATATATTTAGGGATAGTATTAGCGATAGCCGATAACCGGATAACCGAAGGACTGATCCTGTGCGAGTGTGTGTCGATATTTTGATGATATGATGATTGTGATGAGCAACAGCGACTGACTGACTGATGAAATCTGATGATGAACTATCTCCTATACGTATACAGAGAGAGAGAGAGACAGTGATCCGTATCCGTAGGGGGAATAAGTACTACATACTATATATAGAGAACATCCAAGCAATTTCAGGTATGCGAACTAATCAAGAAGAATTCAAGGACTTCCAGCGAACACAGAGACTAACTACGAAGCAAACAAAAGCAAACAGAACTCTCTACCTCATTGTTGAAACGTTTGTAGCCGAGTGTGTGGCTCTTTAGCACCCGACAATACCTCAGATGCAGAACCAAAAAAGAAAATGAAGAAAAGATAGGTGGGGCAGGTGGAAAAGAAGTATAGGAATCAGAAGAGATGAAGGACTTGCAGTGTAAATTTGAATACGTATTACTTGTAATTAATAAAACAGCATTCAAAGGGTCACCTCCATCTCCATCTCCATCTCCATCTCCATGTCATGTCATCTCATCTCCAGTCAAACAACAACATAACACGCATACACACATCGCCGCAGTCAAAGGACACAGGACTCAGGACCCAACTCGAATCATTGCATTCCATTTTAGAGTTAGTCACGCGCAAGAAGACAACACCAAAAACAAATCAAATCGAATCGAATCAAATCATTCATTCCCCTCGAATCATTCGAATCGCACTCATTTTAGGCTAAGCATCTACTCCCAGGACAGCCACAAAAACTAGTTGATAAGCAAACACATTGGCATCACAAATATAACTTAGGTTTTACAATCATTTTGCACACACTTTAATTTGCATTTGGATTCACTTGATTTCCAATTCAAAAAGAGCTCCCCGATATGTGATATTTAATTCGTAATTGCAAAATCGAAATTGAATTTGAATTTGAAATTGAAATTGAAATTGAAATTGATAAGGAAGGCGATGGAAAAGCAAAGGATAAACTCAACATCTGTGAGCATTGGCTTAGCAATTAAGTTCGAAAGAGTCTTAAGGTTATATATACTTGTATTTGGATTTTCGGATAAGGAACACCAACTGTGAGAGCATTAAATATGATCTGAAATCAAATGAAATTTAAGGAAATGATATGTGGTATATTTTTTGGCTTGAAAATTTGTAAAATTCGCATAGGAATCGAATTCGATCGTCTGTATTTTGGATATTGTACTTCGGTAAGCTTAGGTTTAGTTGTTTCCAAAGGCAAAAAACAATCAAGCACTTTTCAAAACAAAAACAAACACCCAAAAAACACACACACACACTCATAACTGTGACAAAATTTGTATACACACAATCTGGCGTTCTGCATAAAATTCCCCTAAGTTTAATCAAAATTAATAAAAACAAAAAGCTAAAAAAAAAAATGGAAAACAAAAGAAATGCAAACAGTTTTGTGGCTGCTTCGAAGAAAGAAAAATAAAATAAAATAAAATTAAGGTAATCCACTCGCTAAGTAGTATCGCTTTGGGTCCCCTAAGGACTCTCAGGCATAGGACTCTAAGCTCTAGGCTAAGCACGCTTCCCAACTAGCCCTCCTTGGACATCCACAAAAAAGGATCAAGGGGCGGCACTCATTATACTCACTCTCTTAAACAACACTCATACACACACACACTCACACACACGAATACAAATTAATGGAATAATTACCTCAGATTAGAATTTTTCTAGTTTAATTCTTACAAATATACATATAAATGTTAAATGACGGAAAAACCAAAAAGCAAAACTAACGAAAATATTATGAAAATCACTTATACACTCCACAAAAAAAAAACAAGTTTAAAAACGAAACGAGCATTTTTTTAATGGCGAGTTATGAGAAATTTTAATAGTAAAATTCAAGAGCAATTTATTATACAATGGCAACAACAACAACAAAATACCAATTAATACCTAAATACATCAAAAATGCATGCATCTCAACTATAAAGAACTAAACCAAAAGTAAACTAAATTAAATTTGAAACTAAAACTAAAGCAAACATTTTAAACGATTCCCCACAACAACAAGCAACCGATTAAATATTATATATTTAGAGTACAGCCCCCGCATTTATATAAATACTCAAATATACATATATATGTATCTACCAAGAATCGCTGCCAAATATCGAAGCTGCCACGCCCACAGAAATTCCCAAAAATAAAAACTAAAATATTAAAATCCCAGCTCAAAAGCCGCCATAAAAACGAGGGGAGTTTACCTTTAATGTAGGGACTTTATACATGTATATCTTTTATCGTATATTGATCTTGGCTATTATTATTGCATTATTACGCATACGCACTGCGAGCATCGTATATCGTAAGTCGTAAATCGTATATCGTATATCGAGTATCTATTATATATGGCATATATTGTATATGAAGTTTTCATTGTACTATTTAATAATCTATTGGATTGAATTGATCCTTGTATGTTTCGTTATAAGTATTTCATACCCATTACACACTCATACTCATACTCACACACACACACACACACACACACACCAACACACTGGCCCCGGAACATCCTGTTGATTTTTTGCTTCTCCATTGAACTTTAGGGTAGGCGGGACGGGTTCCTAGATCCTGCGGCGTGGGCGTGGTCGCGCCTACTCACATAGATGAATTTCTGCTGCTCAGGTAAAGGCGTTGACCACGCCTCGCCCGGCTAAAGGACACACCCATCACCCCCGCCATCTCCTTTCAAAGGAATCAGAATAACACAGGATGTCGGGATGTCAAGGATTTTGTGTTAAAATTCCGTTTGTTTAGTTAAACTAGAATTTCGTCTCTTTCGCAACTCGGAAAAACTCACTCAAGATTTAAGATCTTTCAAGTGGAAATGGAAAATAAAGGATAATTTATTAGAGTCCTGCCATTTCTACTCACCCACCAGAGCGAGTAAAAGGAGTCGAAGGAGCACGAAAAGGATTAGAGGAGCCATAGTGGAATTTTGTTTAAGTTTTTTGTTTCGTTTCTATTATTGAAAAGGAAATTTATGCAAATAATAAGATAATAATATTAAACAAAGTACACTTTACCTTATTTAGATGCAATGAAACTTTAATTCCTTGAATTAGTCAAATTTGATTTTGGACCTGAACAAAAACAAAATACAAAATGAATAAAAAACGACAAAAACACAAAAAATACAATTACATTTGTAAAGAAATCAAACAAATACTTGCTAAAAACAAAAATAGACAAATGTGCCGACGGGACGGGGATCAAGTGTAAGACGAAGGATCTGAAAAAAAGAAAACCGGAAACGCCACTTTCCCCGCCCCGTTTGGCACTCCTCCATTTTGGATTTTGCGTTAAACAAAGCAAATCGAATATGAATATTTATTGTATCTCTTACTAAAAGCGAGCATCCTTTGATTTCCTTGTTGAAACTAAAGCAAATATACAAAGCGTCGAGCCAGCGGAGAGAAATTACAAAGATAACATTGAAAGATACAAAAACATGAACCTCAGCACTCCTGCATCCTACACAAAATATAATGAAAATGCAAAAAATGATAACCCTAAATAAATCCTAGCGAATCAAACGAAGAAAGCAGAAGGCAGAAGGCAGAGAGCGGAGAAAGCTTAGAAGAAAGCGAAGCCGTAGAGAAAGTCAAAGCAGAAGCAAAAGTAAATGCAAAAGAGCCCCTCCCCCTTTTCGAAAGTACAAATTGTTTTTATTGTGAGAGGATCTTTTATCGAAACAAAGTTGAATGGAAAGATGATAGATATTCAAGGATATTGATCAGTTGGTGACGATAGGCAGGCAGAGTCTGAGGAACACATCGCGAATTCTGTTCGATCCATAGTTTCAGCCCAACTTTGCTTCCGAAAAAATGAAAAGAAAACACCAACCGAAAACCCAAAGACCCAAAAAAAAGGCTTACCAAAAAATAACTTGTGTAAAACTAATAATTAACCCAGTAGACGCTTATCAAATATCGTTTATTGATAACAGCAGCAATAATCATTTGCCAGCCTCTCTCTAAGCTATCACACACACTACACATCATACACACCCATTCATCTACATTCATTCACACTCATCATTGGCATATATTAAATCATTAAATTATAAAATCTAAAAGTAACAAAAAAAAATAAAAATAAAATATAATTCTAGACACTCACACACACACACATAAACAAACATATATTGTACTCCCCAACATTTAGCACTTAACACATTCATTCATACATAAATCACTCATGATATGCATATTTGTCTCTATTTATAAAAATAAAATAATAATAATAAACTAATAATATACGAAATATGTAACATTTACTATGTACTACCTTATGAATCGATAACACTTCTAATTATATACCTAAAAATATAAAATATATATATATATTTTGTATAAGCGATCGGGTTGGAATCTCGATCCAGCAGACTCTCAAAGAATCCAAAGAATATTTCAATAAAGCGCGACCATTGTCGCTTATAATCATCAAGAACCCAAAACTATGGATGGTTTATTTATTTTTGTGGAATGTTTAATAGTTGAGTAAGTATTAAGGATATTTAAGAATATTTTAAATAGCAGACATGAGCAGGATAAATATGAGAGCAAAAGGATCTTCCTGTTGAACGACTAAAAACATATGAGTCGGCAATGATCTGTTCTATTTTTTAATTAGAAGAATTGCAGCTAAATTAACTAAGAAAATTATAATGAAAATTATTTTAGGGAGATAATATATAAAGCGAATTTTCTCATTAAGAATTCGATTTATTCTTTACATAGTTTATGAGCGAAAAACATTTTTTTATTATCTAGCAGTTCTAGGTTCATAGCTTGGAAACGTTTGAGTCTTATAATTGCTTCTTTTTCACATAAATTAAATAAATATAATTATACTATAAAAAAATAATATTTATTAATTTCTCTTGAATAAAATAAATAAATTCTTGGCCTATTGGTTGTATGTTTTATATATATAATTTTATTTGTTTTTTAAAGATACACTTGAAGACATGAAAATATTATCAATTTTTTCCTATTTCTTGTATTTAAAAAAAATATCAAAACATGCTCGAAAATTAGTAATTAAATTCCTTGAATGTTTAGGTACTTCTAATAGAATTCTTTATTTTTTCCAAGATTATTCTGACCTTAAGTTTTCTCATTTTGGTAAGTGGCTGACTTTGATTGACAAATGCCAACCGATAAGTGCCCCCTTGGCGACTAAATCACTTTTGTTTCAGGGGTGGTAAATCGGATCCCATTCCTTTATCCTAATAATCGGGGCTTAGGTCCCAGGTCCAGCTGTGGCAGTTCAATTAGCGTCTTCCAAGCAGCCACCAAATGTACCTGCCTGGCTTTCTAATTAACTTTGGCTTGGAGGGAGGCATGAAGATGGCTTTGGGGCGGTGGCTTTGGCTTAGCCGCAGCTGCACCATGTTCGCTGTTCGGTGTTCGCTGAGTGGCAATATGGAATCCAATTTCAGTGCGGCAACAAAATTGCACTCGAACGGAGTCTGGCACATACAATGTACAAATTCAATTGCAACTAATGCACTTCATGCGTCTTCCGAGGCAGCCTTCTGCCCCACCAGTCGGCGGCACCACCCACATTTCCACATTTCCACTTTCACGCAGACGTGTCTGCGTGTGAAGTTTAAGCTGTTTGCCGGCGTTGCCCGAAGGACGACGCCCAAGGATGTGTGTGTGTGTGTTCGGCGCGTCAAGGAGCTGAAAGCGGAAATCAAACACAAGGCGAGGATTGCTCGCTTCTTAGCCCGCAGATGAGCATTTGGGCAGCAGAAGGTGGAGACTCCTTGCAGCTCCTTGCCTCGATTAACAATGCAAGTGCACTGCAGGAAATTTTATAGGTTTAAGCCTAAAAGAAATATACATAGAGAAGGATTAATGCTTAATTATTAAATTGAAAATTTTTAAAGTGGCTGAAAATCAGGAATAATAACAAAATTTATAGATTTCCACTGCCAAAAAAAGAAACATAAATCGCAAATAATAATACAATTTTAATACAATTTCTTCTAATAATTGGTACTTATTTTTTTGCCTGTAGAAACGTTTCCTTCACGAGTGCCCCGCGTGGTGGTGGGTGAGAAAATGGGACTTGGTGGTTTACTATGCTGCCATTCAGCCCTGGGCTCTTGGTTGCAGCTGTGGCTCTCTGGCTTTAGCCCTGGGTACCGCGTCCTGGCCACAGGATATGCTGGGACAGCGCTAGGGACTAGGACTGGGAAACGGGGAACAGAAAACGTGGCTCTGCGTGGCCGGCATGGCAAATATTTAACGCAAACAATGCGCTTAAATCAAAAGCGAGCCATGTCTGCGGCATAACTGCGCGTCAGGCAGACAGAAGCCCCTGCCAGGACACGAAATCTATTTAACCTCACACGTTGCAGGTCCTTTTTTGCTTCCTACTCCTGCTCACCATAATACCGTTGCTGATGCTGCTCTTTAGTTTTAATGCCGGAGGACCATGGCAGCGGAGGAGCATGCAAATCAGCTTTTTATTCGACTGGCCTCCCTGCTGGATAGACCAGCTACCAATCTCGATCCCGATCCCTAACCCGAGCCCAACCTGAGTGCACAAGTTCGCCACGGAATGACCCTCTAGGGAAATTCATAGTTGATACTTGGTGGCCATTGAACTGTTCGGGTTTTCGGGGTTATAAAAAGTGGTAAGTAAGGACAATAAACACAACAGGCGAAAGCTAACGTTTAAGCACTGACACAAAATTTGTTAAAAATTTTTTGGTAATAAAAAAATGAGTTCAAAATAATAAACTAATTGAAAAATTCAAGCAGCAAGTCTGTAAATAAATTTCCTCTTTAAGAAATCATTTATATTTATAAATCAATCATATTTTTTATTCTTATTTATATAATAAGTAAAATAATAAATGTATTTTAAATTTATTTGTATATTTTTACCCCCTTTATTTCCAGTGCACTGAACAGGAGTTTATCCTTATCTCAGGCCATGATGTTAGGGCAAAGTTTGTGGCAGCCAAAACTTTTGGCTGCTCGGCGGCTCCCTCGTGCCAATGAAAGTGGTCAGTTAAAAAATGTCATCCTGAACCTCCCTCCTCCTTGGGTGTCCTTTGAAGATTCCAAACTAAGACAAAGAGCAGCGAACTATATCGAAAGTAATATGTCTGGGGCCGGTTGGCATGCATAATTACAAAATTTTGCGGCCGGGACACATAAGTCATATTCTTCTGACCATTTTTGGACACAACGAGTCCTCGGGTCCTGTGGCGTCCAGGATTTATGTTAATGGCGGGGTGTGAGCAGTAGAAGGTGGGCTGCAAATTAAACACGACACACACTGCGTCGTTATCTTTATAAATCAAAGGGAATTACAAGCCCATAACGAGGCAACCCCCGAATTAAATCCCAACCCGTCCACATGTGAATGCCGCAGATTCTGGAAATTGTTGCAAACCCTTTCGGCAAACAGCTCAAGGGGTTCTCTGCTCCCCTCTCTGGTGGACATATTTTTAATGATTTATTCCCAATTTAGGCAAAAGATTTCGTACTTAAGATGCTCTGCCTAATGGCCGGTCGCATTCACAACCCCGGAATGCAAGGTCAGTGGTCACCCCAAGTCCTTGCCTTGGAATTCCAAAGGGAGATGCCAAAAGGGTGCAAAGTCACCTACCCATTGCTCCCCATCCCCCAAAGGTTTTCTCGCAGTGTGCTAATATGCAAATCCAATTTATTGCACTGCCCTTTCCTTCTTTTCCTTTTTTGGAATGCAGAGAAAGAAGAACAATAAGCTAAGGCTATGAAAAGGATATTAATCCTAATTCCTCATCTAAGAAAAATCTAAACAAATTACAAATAAATCCCAAATTTATAAGCACTCTTAAGAAAATAAATATCTATCCTTTAAAGTATCACATTTTCTCTCAGTGTTAGCATCCTCTTAGTCCTGGGCGTGAGTTATACGAATCCTTTTATCTCGACTGTCGCCTGGCGTGCGTCGGGCGCATAAATCTTGTATAAGTTCGCTCCTTGGCAAGGAGTCAATATGCTAAATCAGCAGAATCCTTTTTTCACCCTTCCCCCCTCTTTCTGCTCCACAGGACCTGTAAGGATCGGTTGGGCGGCAGTGTGTGTGGAGTGGAGCATGTTTGGACAGCTGCTAAGACATTTCAATAACGCTGCAAGCCAAAGATGGAAATCCTAGAGCGACAATGGTTCTTCGGTTGGTTGCTCCTTGGAATCTTCCTGCCCGATGTTTGTTGAATTTTAATCATTTTCTTGATGCAGCCTCAAGTGGCGCATATATAGGAGATAGATAAATATAGATAGTACGACTTCATTGAGAGCGAGAGTTGGAGGAAAGTGAGACGAAGGGTAGGAGCAGGTAAAGGATGATGGCTCATGTTTGCTTTTGCCAGCCAAGGAAAGTGCAAGGACCTCAGTGGTTTGACTCTCCAACTCCAGCTAAGGAGTTGGCCAAACATAATCAATGAGTTCAGAGGGGTTAACAAGCAGGTTTGTTAAGTGGGAAATTAAAAGGTTTTATTGAATTTATTGTTGAATTTTTAATTTGTTTAAAATTATTCTCTTCATTTTAATAAATTTATTAGTATAAAAATTTTTTTAAATAATTATCATTAATTAACCCTTTCGATTGTACCTCCTGATCTAGAGTTCCAACCAGTTTGAAAGGATTTCCCGGCGGCTATGCCTGTCACCTCTCAATGGGCGGCCAGAGATTTATGGTGAGAATAGTAAACACGCGGAGAAAGTGGAAAATGAGCGGAGAAAGGAAAGACAAAGGCCCTACACGGACATAAATCATCACCCGGCAGCAGGCGGCAAATATCCTGCGGCGTTTAGTCCTGCCGCCGCCACTTGAAGTCAAAACCAGTTTGGTGAGGTTCAGTTTAGTTCAGCTCAGTTATATTCGGTTAGCTTGAGGATCCTAGAACTGGCATTTCTCATTTCCATTTTCATGCCTATTGTCCTGTCTGGGCGTTGCAAATTTGTCAACGAACGCGGAGCAGGACAACTGTCAGCGAGATAAGCGTGCAGGAACTTTTATCTATGAGATACATATGCGCTGGATGAATCACTCTCACGTCTCTGCCCCGAATATTTCAATACGAAATTGGCTGGTTATCTTTACCCATGCCCACTAACTAAAAACAAAAACAAGAATACAGAATTTAGTAGAGACTTTCGACTAAAAAATACCTCATTTTCAATATCTGTTCCATTGTTTTATTGTGAATTAATAAAGATTTTAATTGAGAAGCAAAATAAATCCATCTTCTGGGCCTTTAAATGTATCCTGCCAAGCACACCAAGAAAATATTTATTAAAGTGCAAAATATAGACATTAAATCAATATTTTTATTTAACAATATTGTTTGCTAAAATTAAAATTTTCCAAATATTGTTACCAAACATAAACTACATTTATTTTAAATTTACAAACATTTCCACCATGTTACGAGTTTTTTACTATAATAACCTGCAAGGATGTATTCATAATATGCATTTTCTATTAAATTCAGAAAAAAAAACAAAAATACTTTTCCCCCACAACATTACAGGATATTCCTCTCCAAAAAAATAAGAAATATCCCCAAAAAAATGCAATAAAAATCATTGGCAAATTGGTTGAGGGCCATGAACAAAAGTTTTCGTAGCCAAACTGGCCAAGATTGATAGTCGTTCGGTCCGAGTGTCATGCTCCATTTGTATGCCGCACACACCACACCCACAGGACTCTCTTCCTTTGGCGAATAATAAAAAAACCATCCCCCTTCCCTGGTCAGTTGTTGAACGAAATATGCGCTTAAATATTTGCGGCGCCTATCAAAAAATTTGCGGCCCATTGTCGAAGCGGATTGATGCAATTTTAAACCCGCAACCAACAAGCACATCTGCTCAAATATTAGCTTATGAAATTGTTTAAAATGCCAGTCACTAACCCATTCACTCTGGTCACGCTCCGTTGGCAAAATCAGGATGGAGGGCAGGAAACCTCCTTCGTGGCCATTTGACAGTTGCCACAATTTATCATAATTCAATGCATGGCATGTCCTGTCAATCACGGAAATCGACATGGCCATGGACATGGCCAGCACATCGAAAGGGTGAAGCCTGCCCACATTAGCCTCGGGCAGGGATGAGAGCGAGGATGCGGTGGGTGGTTGTGGACACTTTTACAAGTGACTTATGAATTATTCTTTGTAGTTGTAGGGTTTAGTCCATCTGCGAATATTACACTGCGGGAAAGAATTGGTAACTCTTTCCCAAAGAAAAACTCCCACAAATCATTGATTTTTTAAGCTCTCTTCAGGATCTAATATCCATGATAAATAATATTCCATATAAAATATGTTTATATAAATATCCCATAAATATTTCCCCCTGTGCATTTTGCATCACCGCCTTAACTTCCTCTTTATGGTTGGCTTTTTGTGTTTTCGAATCAGATTAAGCTGAAAGCTGGAGGAAAAGGGACTAAAGGAACATAAGGGGGTTAGTGCGAGGTGGCTACATGAAAGGGTCAATAATGGGACTTGGTACGAAAGACGCTCAAGTTTATCAAACGGAATATGCGATGCGAACGAACCATTAGACACTGTCCACTGATGGACAGGCGGGACGTGATCCCAGATACGGCTCATCAAGTGCATTGTCATGGGACAATAAAGGGTTAATCGGCTAACACAGGGGGGATTACTTAAAGCGTACTTTCCAGGAAGAGACACCAAAAATTAGCCCTCAACAGATCTTAAGTACAAAGTGCCTCAATTGATATTCGATCAGATCTTTGGGGAAATCCCAAGAGACAAATGGGTATCCGATAGCATCCACTTATTGATTATAGTTTGGATGTATTTCTAATCCCCTTATTTCAAGGCTTTTTCTTTTTAAGGTAAAATAATTTAAATTGTTATTAAACGATTTTTCATTTTTATATATTTAAATGTACTATTTTAAAACAAACCAAGAATGAATCGAACTTTGGTATGCCGAAGTTTAAAGAAGATAAAAAGAAAATATCAAAAATCCGGATATATATAAATGTTTTATCAAATTTCAAACATTTTTATAACATTGTGTAAAATAATTATATTTTAATTTAAAATGCCATGCAACGGGCATAATAAAACTAGTAATTGTTGATATTTTTATAGTAAAATAATAATTAAGCATTGAAGAAGATACATTTATATGTCAGTTGAGCTTAATTAGCTTGTATTTCGATTTTTTTAAGTGCCAAAAATTTACAAAAGAAGAAAAGGTAAAAAATGCAAGCTATCCTACTTTCCAATTGCCAAAAACAAAGGTAAACAAAGGCAGCATTCTAACTGTCCAATTGTCCAATAAATATCAAGAATTCTCCACAATATTTGTTTAATAAAAGTATTAGTTTCCAATCAATTGATTTGATACGATAACCCCCAAAAAGCACCGCATTTTGTTTATTTTTAAGTCATCTAACTAAACTCCATTAATTAATAAAGTAAATTAATAAATAAAAAATATACAAATCTTGTTTTCAACCCATCATCACCCCATCTGAATTAAAGAAAACCCCGCAAATATAAAAAAACTCACTTTTTTATTGTTTACAAGTATACTTTATTTATTTAAGATTTAGCTCGTCTAATTGACAGAAAAATATAAAGATATTTGGATGTACAGTATGGGTTGTGCTTGAGTGTCTCCCTATGCATATATGTATAATGCCTACATGGGCGCCCCTTAAAACTAGGCGTAATCTCGGCGATTGCATAATGCTTGAGCCCACTCCCGAGGTCTACGGAAAATCACAACTTGAAGAACTTATAATTTACTAGTACTTCTCGCGTGCGACGATAAGAAACAAGAGAGAACAGACGTGGAATTTTGATGTGCTGTTTTTTTTTTGGGATCGCAGTCGAACGGTTAATTTATTGGCCAGTCAAAGAGTGCGAAACCGCGGCTTTTCAACGTTGTGGTGATTTATAATGGCGGACCCTCGGGGGAAGGCTCTCTCGGATAACAGATAACAGAACACTATTTGATGTCGACTGGCTGATAACTAGGAAGCGGTGCTCCCTCGGCTCCTCCTCATCCTTCTTACATGTCCTTGTCGAACAGGAACTCGCCGAGCTCGCCGTGCGAAGACATCATCTTCTTGAGGGTGGTAAGCTTGCCGGCCAGCTCGCGCTGTCCATGGAGCTGCTCCTCCAGATAGACGCCAGTAAGGTAGTCCACCAGGTGGTAGTGGTTGTAGGGCTTGCCCTCGCAGGTCTGGATCAGCTTGCGGATGGACTTGGTCACCTTGATCTCCAGATCGAGGGCATCCTGCAGGGCGCTGGCGCCATCGGTCCACTCCTGCTTGGCCACAGTCTGCACGGGGAGGGGATTCACCACAATTAGCTTGCTGCGATTTAGAATTTCTGGGGGTTTAATGAACTTACCGGCACAGTGATCAAGTCGGTCACTCCCTCGGTCAGCTGGCCACGCATGGATAGGTACTCAACCAGCTTGGAGCCATGCTCGCGCTCCTCCTTGGCGGCCTTGAAGAAGTGCTCAGCGAATCCAGGGCGGTTGACAGTGTCGCGGGAGAAGTAGGCACCCATGGCCAAGTACTGGTAGGAGGCGTTGATCTCCTCCTGGATCTGATGGCGCATACCCTTGAGGCAGGCATCCTTCATGTCAATCCAGTCCTTGGTGATTTCGGGCACCTCCAGGGAGCCTGTAAAGGGTTAAGAGGAAGGGATTGTTCAGTGATTAGGTGGAGGCAGTAAAAGAGTCAATTCTTTTCAACTAAAAACCTTTTATTTAATACAAAAATTTATAAATTAGTTTTCAGTTGCAGAAAATTCGACTTTAAAAACCACAATTTGTGGCAGTTTCATTTGTTTTTAAAAACCTTTGCCGCCCTGATCTTGACCTTCGCCATGGTTTGGGTTTGAGTTTGCTTTTTGCCTTTGCTTTGCGGCCTCGTTCTCTAGCTGTCGCACCACACTTTTGCTTTTTTGCTCGGCTGGGGGAGGGGGAAGGGGATTGCTTAACAAAAGGGGGGTATTGCATAAACCTTTGAAATCGGGCTTGGAAATACCGCTATTCTAGAACAAGCAGAACGTGTGCAAGCTGCAGCCCTCTCTTACATTGCAGTTTTGGTACCGTGCGCAGCTCTCTCTCGCCGCCATAGTAACTGATTTGTTTGGGTTTTGTGCCGTGTGCAAAGGCAGGCACTCTCTTTGGCACAGTTCAAGCCGTGTGCAAAGAGCTTGAAGCGGACAGCGGACTTGGAAATGAGACAACAACAAAGGACTGTTGCTTATCGAAATGAAAGCAAAATTCGCGCAATATTTGATTTATGGAAATTGATTATTAAAAACTGGTTTCATTTCCCCAGACGCGTAACGGAAGCAAATGAGTTTATTTTAATAACAACTTGTGAAATTTCAGGTTTTCAAAGAGAACCTAAGAGCGGCGCATGCTCTCTTCGCCCACAGTTCTCTCGCTTTACAACTGCGTTTCGTTTGTAGCTCTTGGCGTATTGCGTCGAAATATACTTTGTTTTTTTTCCTTTGACCTGCCTTTGTTTTGTTTGGAACTGGTAAATTCGGTTAATAATAGTACTCACACTTGAAGTC
Source organism: Drosophila mayri (assembly GCA_008042485.1). NCBI lineage: Eukaryota > Metazoa > Arthropoda > Insecta > Diptera > Drosophilidae > Drosophila > Drosophila mayri. Next base: position 102,827 of record VNJN01006381.1, read on the forward strand.
CCCGTAGGCCTGGGCCACCACGGCCAGCAGGAGCAGGCTAGCGATTAATTTCACCATCTTTGTTCGTCGGAAGTTGGAAAGTCTTTACACAAAATCACAGAACAAATTGTTCACTTAGTTGGTTTGCTTGGAGTGCGAATGAGAATGAGGCGACTCGTTGTGGGAGACAATGTTAAATAGGCCTCTCTTTATCGAATTTAGCTGCCTTTACACACACTGGCGCAGAAGGCGACGCCTGCTTCAATTTGATGGGCTTTGATTGGGATTATTCTGAATGCTGATTCCTAATGGCTTCCAGTACCTTCTTGACAGCCTAATCTTCGCGGATCGTCGATTGCTAGTGCTTTGTTCGTTATGTGGAACTTGGGACTCGAATGTGGGCACCAGCGGCGCACAAAACACTTTTAAACGCTCGCTCTCGCTCTCGTTCGGCTGCCTGCCTGTGTGTGTGGGAGAGTGTGCAGTTATCTTTCCAATATGTCGCCGATTCTTTGTGTGGCTAAATGGCTGATAATTGAATATTCCCTATGATGGACGCCTTCATTTAATACACACGTCCTCAATGTGGGGCTGATTCGCTGAGGAAAGTCGGGTTTCCTAGTCAGATAATGCCCTCAAATGCAATATGGCTGCTCTGCTCGCACTGCGTCAGCTGTTCTTTGTTTTTGTTTTGGTTGTGTGCGGGAGAGCTGGAGGCCGAGAGCAACACGTCATGGGTTGCCAGGCGGTTTAATGTATCTTTGATTTCCACTTGACAATTTAATTCTTTTTCTGCCCATTTGATTTGTCACGTTCGGCGGGGGATCAATCAGTTATGCTTGATAGCTACTAAATATGGCGACGGTGCCGTCTAGTTGTCACTAAAAATGACACTTGATAAGGGGGATAAACGCTGGAAATGACTATGCAATTACATAATGGTTGTAGGATTTTGTGAAATAGTAAATTGTATTATATATCTTTGAAGATACTTATTCAAATTAAAACTTGAACAGTTAAATAAAAATTTAGCTCAATTATGATATATTTTTTGACCTGCACAAACCCTTGTATAATATAACGCACATCCCAATAACCCATCATTTTAAGCATATATATAGGTTGTTTTTGTGTTGTCTTGAGATAATTATCAAATCTGGCCGTTTGTTATTGTTTAATATTGTGACTACATTCATATATTTTGATAATTATCTCAAGAAAACCTTTGAAACACACTCACAAAGTGCATTTCAGAGTCCGTGGCCATTTTTTGCACACGCTGGCAACCCTGTTGTGAGTCACACTCCCGCTGGAGGCTACAAAAACAACACCACAGCGGCCATATTGACAGCGAAATCCCCGCACTGAGCTGAGCGCAAAATACCCATGCAGCACTCTCCGCCACACGCACACACACACGCAGCCGTATCGACCGTCTCATAGAAAGAGACGAACGCGGCGCTATAAACAGCAGTTGAATTTTCGAGACCCACCAAGCAGCACACTCAAAAGCAGCAGAAAGCGAAATCAGAGCTCCTTGCAGACAATTAAAGTGAGTTTAGTTAGTTACTAGCTAGTTTGTGGTGCCAGTACGGGAAGTCTCGAAAGGAAAACACAATATATAACGGAAAAAACATTGAAAAACAAAAACATTGCGTTGGTGGTGGATTTGTTGACAAGCTAGAAACAAAGAGAGAGACGCAGAAAATTCAAGAAAACCCTACGACGCAAAAGGGGACATTTCCACACGAAATAAAAACAAGTGTCTGTTTTTTCCTTGTCAAATATTTTAGAATATTGTGAAACTAATTTCAATTTCGTTTTGTTCTTCGATTTTACAGTAAAATCAATCGAAATGAAACTGTTCGTCGCACTCGCTCTAATTGCGAGCCTCGGCTCTCTTGCCTTGGCCAACGAAGAGTACTGCCAGAATAACGTGGTTACCGCCTGCTCTTCGTCGACCTTCTCCGGTGAGTACAAAGTGAAAAATAGTTCTAAAAGAGAGCATGTGTGAAGAGAATTTAAATTGTGTTTATGCGTTGTTGTTTTTGTATCTTTGTTCAAATAATAAAAACAAGCGCTCACGGGCTTTTTCACAGGCAAGAGTAAGTGAAAATGCAGTTAAATGTTTAAAGAATTTTGTACATTTCTTTTATAATTGAAATTCAATGATAAACTTGATTTAGTTTCCTTATTTTGTAGAATATTTCCTACACAAAATAATAATTTACGATAACTTTTCCGAGCAAGTTTCATTATTTGATTACGTTACAACATTGTTGCTGTTTAAATATAAAACCGACCACAAAAACACTCGCATAACCTTCTAATGTGGTTTCCCCCCTTTTCGTAGATTATTAGATTGTAATGTCGATTATTTTGTGTATTTTCCCCTATAGCCAACTCCATCTGTAATGCCCGCTATGCTGGCATTGAGCATGTGGAGCCTGAGGTGCAGGCCTACATCAACTCCCAGTTGACCAAGTCCTATGACTACCTGCTCCTGGCCACCCACTTCAACTCGTACCAGAAGAACCGCCCCGGCTTCCAGAAGCTGTACCAGGGATTGTCTGACCGCTCCTTCGATGACAGCATTGCCTTGATCAAGCAGATCACCAAGCGCGGCGGCATCGTGGACTTCAACACTCGCCACGAGTCTCCGGCCTCCGTGCTCACCAAGCGACCCACTCTGGAGGTCGATGAACTGCACTCCCTGGCTTTGGCTCTGGATAACGAGAAGCAACTGGCTGCTGGAGCCACCCACGTTCACACCCGCGCCACCCACCAGGCCCGTGGCGAGCATGATCCCGAGTTGGCTCACTACATGGAGGAGAACTTCCTGGGCAAGCAGGCCGATACCGTGCGCACGCTTTCTGGCTATGCCAACGACCTGGCCAAGCTGATGAAGGTGTCGGACCCATCCCTGTCCGTCTACCTGTTCGACGAGTACCTGCAGAAGCAGTAAAGCGGTCGAGGCGCTCTCTCCTTCACATAAAATTCCCTTTACTTCCTTTCTTAAAAATTGCTCTCATCATCCCGCGGAAATCGCGTACTTGCGATCGTTTATAAATTAATTGTTTCCTTGGTTTGTTCACCAATAAATCGCAGTGCAGCACCAGCATTATCAAAGCAGCCAAATGAATGATTTACCACATATACAGCCCTCCGGAGCTCACCTTGATTTACCAGCAGCAGCAGCACACCAGAGATTGTGATAATGTTATCATAAATAAGTTAGCAAACCAGCAAATGTATCTTTAGCCATTTATGTTACCGCGTGAACAAATAAACAGACACAATAAAGTGACTAATTATCAACTAGGAAAACAGCAGATTGTTTGTGCCTTTTCGATAAGGCAGGGTTTGGTTTTTCAGCACGGAACTTGGATGGATCTGCGGGCTCTGGCGGTCCTCATTGTGGGGCGTCTGTTTTCGTATTTTTTCTTCTTTGGGTGCTGATAGCAACTTGCTGGCAGTGTACTTTGGATACGAATGCCATGTGGAACAATGCCGCTTACAATCGCAGAAATTCTTTAAAAACTACCCAGTTTTGAGATCGCAATATGAGAATTTATAATGGTTTCAGAGGGGTTTTTCAGTTGCTGCTAGGAATTAGGTTTATTTATATATTTATTTAGGAGGGTAAAGGGCTGTTAAAGGTTGATAAGAAAAGTAGTTTCATCCAATAAATCACGGTCAAGACAACTAAAATAAATACTTAGCAGATTATTGCTATCAGAAAGTAAAGCTAAGATCATAATATTCCTTTGGCAGTTTATTTTACTAAACATTTTAATTAAAAATGAATTATAAATAAATAAATTATGAAAATCCTAATACAACACTCTATGAATTTTAAAGATTTTGGAATGATTTGTTTTGGGAGAAAGTCCAGAATTAACTACAAGATATTCCCTTTATTATCCACAGTGTTCGGATTCTTTCCAGATAGAATATAACATTTTATCAATAGGTTTTCCCAGAATCTTTTTCCATATTTTCTTTTCCTGCTAGATAGCATTACTTTCTTTCCATTTGACAACTCGATCGATTAGATCGCGGAGAATGTGAAATCATGGAAACCACAAAGTAAACTCTTGAGGGGATCTTCGTAGCTTAAAGGAGACGGACTATCTTATCACTGACACACTCCTCTGGCAGATAATAATAGGCCAGAATATTTAGTTGCTACTCTAAGAGAGATTCCACGTCACGAATGGAATCATACCTTCTCCCAGAGCGGGCTTATCACTGTCTGCTGCACACGGCTTTTTCTGCTCCGTCCGGAGCAGTTCCGGCTGAGTGGGGGTCTGGGCGCCATCTTGGACGCCTGCTGACTAAGTAGGCAACATCCGATGACGTGGACATCCAAGTCGCAGTGCCAGTGTCACTTTGTTACGTAAGGCAGGGCAATCTTTGACTTCGCAGATGTTTTTTTATTGTCGCCTGTGCAGTGTGCAGCGCATTTTTCTTATCAGTTTTTTTTAATGCATATAAAAAAGGGACTTTTATTATTTATATTACAAAGAAAGTACAAATTTAAATAATTATTTGTCATTGCAAATATATATATAGAATAATAAATGTATAAATAATATAAATATTAAAGTTTTCATATATTCTTTTTTGTGGAAATGCTTAGAAATATACAAAAACATACTATAATATCTTAAGTTTCCTTAAATCGATCTGTGAAATTAACTACCGTTGCAAGTCAGTATTTAACAATCATTTTTTAATCATTTATTATTTTTAAGTAACTTATCTTGGGTTTTTGTATTAATTTGCATTGGAATTATAAACTTAAATGAACTGTCATTACTATGAAAAATTATATAGCTTCTTTTTTTGCGGAAATAATAATAAATTATTAAAGAGCTTATAGAGTACATTTATTGATATATATTGTGTAAACAATTGATAAAAATTAAATATAAAAAAAAGGTAAATTGACAGGCTAATAAAAGTATATTTTTCTTTATTACAACAAATGTTAAGTAATTATTATAAAATGTTAAACTAATGTTCGCTTAACATTTTTAAAGAAATATTTATTTATAAAATCCGCATGTTATGTCTGAATGTGTACTCCAATTTATTATAAGTGGATTCCACCTCCTCTATGGATCCAAGCCACGCATCTGGGCAATTTATCAATTAGCGACGCCCATTCAATGAGGACTCTGCACATTTGGCCCAACATCCGGGTTACGGTCCACTAGCACGTGAAATGAACGTCAATTTGCCATTTTAATGCCGCCTATAACTACTCAACGGGATGGGGTCAGGGGTCATCAAATCGCAGAATCCGTATCTGCAGCAGAAAAGGCGAATCCGTGTAATAACTGCGTGCTTTCGTGTAATTAGAATATGACGGCCATAAGGGATCATAACAGTTAGGACGGAATGAGATTGAAGTTGATATAATATGATATGGTTGGTGGGGTTCGTTCTTCCAAGCGGTCCAGTGTCTCCGAGTGCGTGCTGTGGTCATTAAATAATAATCCACTTAATATTAATTGCCCTGATTTGCGGATGAAAGCTGCCTCAATGGATCTCTATATGCTGGGAACACGAAGAGAAAATAGGGTAAAAAATGTAGTATTTTATCTACATATAAATTCCAACCAACGATTTTATAAATTTATAAATTATATGTCTTATATAAGAAGCTAATAAATATACATATTTGCTTTCTACTATATTTAGAGAAGAAATAAAAAATTAGAGGAACACAACTTTACTTTTTATTAATACAAAAACTATTTTTTGTAAGGCTTTAAAATATATTTAAAATAATATTTTATATAAGCTTTTTATCCTATTTTTCATTCAGCGAAATGAAGAAGAAATCTATCTTTTACATGCATTTTTTACTGTTAATGTTTTCCAAGTAAAATCCCAAAATTATAAATGATAATAATAAATATTTTTCTAAGCTCAATAACCTTCTAAATAATATATATATATTTCCCCCAGTGTACATTGTACACTTCATTGGCAAAGGGTGTCTAATTGCGGTCATTTGTGGTGCATTTGGCGAGGATCTTAACTTCGTCGTTTGTAATTGTTTGGCCATAAGCCATGGCACAAATTATGAGGATTTTGCCCGAAAACTGGTTACCCCCAAAAACGATTCCACACATGCCCTAAATGGCGGCCATAAAAAGGTGTCGTCTTTGGCCCAAAATTCTATTAATTTATGCATTTTAATAAAAGCATTCAAGCAATTACAAAAGGGTTGAGGTGGGGGTTAAAAACTATTTGCGGAGGGCCAGATGTTGTCAAAGGATTCGGGATATTTTCGGTTATTGTTCGTCGCTCAGCCAGTCAGCCATCCAGACAACTATGAATATGAAGCCCTACTGTGAGCTTGTGTGCGTGTCCAGGACATGCGGGACACACATAATATGTATGCAAAATAGCAATTTAATTTCGTTTTATTGCATTGCCATTTGCAGCCAGTGAAAGGCAGCTGCGCCGACAGCTTCCGCCGGGCTCCCCATAATAAATAATCCTTTACCTCTGCCCCCACCTCCTACCTAGAAGTCCCTTTTATATATCCTGGCTGTGCAATTTTAATGAAAAGTCTTCTTGTCTCCTGTCCTTTGTTTTTCCTGTCCCTGTTTTTCGCAAGGCAAGGCTGGTAGACAGGGCCAAGGATACAGCATCCAGCGGAATTATTCGCTATTTTTCATTAACAAATTGTTTCTAGGTTGAGTGCACTGAATCCTTTCGTCAACAGTCGGAATATTTGAAGTGCTCTTTAATGGGTAACCTTGGGGAATAATGGGAAATGTGTTAATGTTAATGAAATATATTAAATGGGACACACTTTTCTCTGTGAAATTGTGTTATTATTTTACTATTATTTGGTTTTGTCTAAAGTATTAATTAGCTATTGATTGTGTTCTGTAGTTCAGTCTGTAATCTAATCACCTGTTTATATATATTTAATGGTTGTGGAATAAAGATAATTGTGCACACGACTTGCGAGTAAACAGAAAAAATAAATACAAGTGCTTATTGTTAATAATTTTCTACTAAACGTTATTTCTACTTCAAAATTAAATGTAAAAGATTGTAATTAAGTTTGACAAAGAGTTGAATTTTTACATAAATTATAAAAAATACCTTTAAATAAAGCCGCTTCAAATATCATATAAACTTTTCACTATTCCCTTACAATAAATACAAATAAATTTCGACTAAGCCCTCACCTGTTTAGCAGATTGTGCGTAATATAGCAATTTGCATATGAAGTTGAGTTATAATCCGGTGAAATCGATAGCTCTCTCGAGGCAATTTGTTCAATCTTCTTGAGAAGAAAAGGGAGAAATTTCCTAGGGGAATGCTCGATTAGCCAGGCAATCGAGTGGTGAGGTAAGAGGTTTACAAGCAAACAAATATGGAAAATGCGACAGGGGATTGACTAATGGATTTCCACATGGAAATTCGCGATAAGCGAAACGGCAAAACAGTGATAAGCGAGCGAGTTCCGCCCCCTTTGTTGTTGTTCTAATGAAATTTTGCACAATTTCGCTGAGGTTTCCACAGGGGGATGGATGAATAGAAGGATGCCCAGGACACGAGCAACCTGATCCCGATCCGCAGCCACCCCATGGACCGTTTCTTGTTGATTTTTCAGCTGCTCAATTTGCATGAATTCACTTTTCAAGGTCAGTGGGTAAAAACAAGTTGCAAAAATAAGAAGAAAAAAAACATTTTGCGAATTGCACCCCAGCGTGAATCATAGGACAAGCCAACCCTGATATTTAGTCGCCAAAAAGGGGTGGCTATTGTAATTGTTGTTTTAATACCCTTTCAGAAAAGTACTTTGCATATTTTAAAATTATTTTAAACTAATATTTTAATCCCTGTTCCTTGTTTTGTATACTTTATAAAATATTTAGAGATTTCTTTATAAGACTTAAGGCTTTAGTAGAGCTTTAAAACTGCCAAGAGATCTTGCTTTAAAATTCTTTATTAAATTTTAGCATTATTAAAATGATCCATTCTTGAGGGTATTAAAATCTTCACTTCCCGTAGATCCTTGCATATTTCGTTTGTTTTTTTTTTTGGGCCTTTTGTGCCTTACCCCTCGAGCGGAAATGGTCAGAAATGACATGTGGCCGGCAATTTGCATACGCACACGCACAATTGGCAAGTCCTTGGGCCCGACCCACACCCAGGACACCCATCCAGAATCCGACTCCTGGCAGCTGCACCCCTATGTGTGTGCGTGTGTTTTTCCAAATTTGTGAATAATGCGTGAGTCAGGCACGCGCAGAGCTAAAAAGCTGAGGGGCAACTGTACATCCTTGTTGCCACCAGGAGCTGCCACCCCTGCCGAGGGTTGCTGCAAATACAGCCCACAAACTTGGCAATGAGCGTAATTTCTGATTCTGACTCTGGCCTCGGGCGGTGGCGCTTCCTCAAATATTTATGGGAAATTTTCTGCACTGGCACTAAATTAAAATTCAATAAATCATAATTTGCTTTGATTTGTCTGTTCAAATTGCACTCATCTTCCGCTCACTCTATCCCTCCACTGCCAATATGAAGCTCTTTCTTTCAGGGATCGTTGTTTTTGGGTTTTATTTTTATTTTTCAAAAACCAGGGAGTTGGTTTCTCTTTCACTATTTTCATTGTTTCAGGTCGAGTGACTGGAAAAAGTTTATCAAAATTTCATTACCGTCTGCGTTTTTGTTTAAGTTTTGGCTTTCCATTTTGGCAATTATTCCGGATGGGGGAAAGAGATCGGCAGGAGAAAAAGTTTCCCTGAAGAGGCGGACAAACTTTCAGTGTGCAATTTTTCCGGTCGAAAGTTTTCACTAGTTTGATTAGATTTTCCAGCCAGTACTCCTCCGACTTCTGTGTCCAGTCAGCACAATAATTTAACTAATTTTTCCGATTTGGTTGTTGCAACCTAAACTCACATCTCCTCCTTGAAGCCTTACCTCGATTTCGACTCGAAAAGCGGCGCTTTCGGTTCGCTAATTAATTTCTGCGTGTGGCCAACGACTCTTGGCTTGCAGCTAATTGTTATTGTTTTAACTACCTTGAACGACGTCGATGCCCTTGCCCTTGCCCTCGCCCCACCCTCACCCATCAATTGGCTTGCCATTTTGCGGTTTTGAAAATTCAGTGAGCGTGTGTGTGTGCAGCAAGGCCAGAATTTGCGCTATAAACATAAAAATTAACGACTGACAAAAGGTTGTAAAAGACAAAGACGCCGTGGATAGCGGATACGGAAGGGTGTGGGTTGGGTGGGAACTGCCCCATAGTTTCGTCGGGGCATTAAAATCAGTTTTTATGACCTTGCCACACCCACTTAGTGGGAATTTCGGGTGGAACGTGCTGCCAGGCAGTAAGCAGTTGATTAAAAATTAACAGAAATCAACAGGAAGTCGGAGTGAAAGTCACTTGAGTGCATTCCGACTTTAATAAATTACTTATTTAGTTAAATCTGTAAAATGTGCTGTTGGAAAAATAATATAGAAATCGGTTGGTGCTTAAAATCAGCAGGCAGGAAGAATTGCCTTGTTTTAGACCTACTCTTAGGTGTTTTTAAATCCATTTATATTTGTTTATATTTAAAGCGAAACAGAATCCTGTAAATATTTGTTACTTTTCAATATTCCTTTATTTTATATTATCTACAATGCTATATAATTCTTTTAATAAAACCCCTTGAATGGAAAGTCTCAAATTCCATAAACATCCTACTGCCAGGACATCTCCAAAGGCATTCCTCAGGCTCTGAGGCATTTGAGCCTCGTAAGCCGCTTACTTCAAGTGCCCCAAACACTGTGCTACACAATTGCGATTGCGATTCCGACAATTGCCGCAAAGTTGGACAAACGAGCGACGGATGATGACAGCGCGATTAACTCGCTGTAAGCCATAAACGCTTCTCCGGGCAGCTGCCTCCTCCGATTCCCTTGCATATCCTTCGTATCCTGGTATCGCCACTAATTTCGTATGCATGAGCAGAAATGAAAAGAGAGGAAGGAAAAAAATGCTGAGAAAAATGGGAAGCCGTAATCGCCTGGGCCGTGTTCATAATGCGCCGGAGAGGCACTTAAAAAATCAAGTTAACGCGGCAGCCACACAGGGATCCTCCTCCCATGCTTTTTCCCACACTTTTCCTCCAGCCTTTTTCCACTGGCAACATTTTAATCCATATTTTCCAGTGCTAATGCACTTGGGGAAAAAGGTTTTAGGGTTTAGGAAATTATATAAAAATTATTATAAGTCACAAAAGACTTTATTCTAGTTTTTATTTATTATTTTTATTTTATTTTAGTATTTTTAAATTTTTTGTAAGCAAAAATACATTATAATTTAAAATAGGTAATTTAAATAGGTAAAAATATCTTTAATATCATTTTATAGATTTTATTTACAGTGTCCTGCTCCCTGTTGCTGTGGCTGCCACTCTCCTGGACTGCTGATGTTGCCGCTGCGACTGATGTTGCTGTGGCTTCTGTTGTTGCTGCTGCTTCCACCGCCTGGCAGACAATTTAAAAAGATGATAGCATCTTTTTTTGTTGCTCTCGTCCTGCCTCGTTTTTGCGGGCATTAATGGCTACAGCGGAGACGGAGTACAACAACGGCAACAAGGATTACCGAGAGCCACAAAGTTGCCCGGATCCATGGCTCCTGCATCCTGGAGCTTCCAGCTCGGAGCCATCTGGCAGACGAGAGTTATTGCAGCCACTGGCCCGCAACGGACTCCAAAAAGGGAGTCCACAAAATGGAGTACAAGCTCCTCCTGCTCAACGTCCAGGAAATCGTGCAATTCGCGCTTTGTGCGAGGACATGGCCAAAATTAGCATTTGACCATAAATTGGGCCATGCACTTGCACTTGGCCAAGGGAACTGTAATGGGTGCAGTCCAGGACATGGAATAGAGAAGCAGGATGTTGATCCCGCCAGATGGTTTTAAAGAGTTTCAGTTAAGAGGAACGGCCTGCGATGGCTTGAATGGGTTTTGGCTAATGTTGTTGAAAGGAAAAATCTTTTAGGGAATCAAAATTAAGTCTTATGAATTAAAGATTAAATGCCTTTAAAGATTAACCAAATTCTTGAATTGCTAAACTCCCAAAATTGATGTCTGTCGAAGCACACCCATTCCTCTTGAAAGGCTCCACCTGAGTGCGTTGTCGACAGGCCATTATCCCGTCTCGTAAGCAAACACACATGCAAATCAGTCCGGCATTCAGCAAGCAGCCAAAGGATCAAACCATTTGGGGTTAGCTAGGACATTACCAAGGATTTCGGCTTGCTAGCTGGAATTCCAATTAATTCTCACTCGTCGGAGACGCCTGGCAACAGTGGGCATTCAGCATACACATGACGACGCCCACTGTCATTGCAAAAGCCCCCTCCTTAAAACTGAGGCCACAAACTTGGCTGATTGACAGCGACCTTTGTGATAGGAGTACGGATTCCCAGCATTTTGACCAGGCCCAAAGCCAACGTGTCAGACTTTGTCAACGTTATGACAACTCTGCATTCCACTTTTATGGGTAGAACTATGCACAGAAAACAATTCCATATAATTTCCTTATATTTTATACATTTTTTAGCCATTTTATTTAAGAGTTTCCTTATAATTGTATAATTTTTTTGTTAGTCACTTCCGCCTAGGCCTCATTTTTGATTATAATTATAATTTATAATTTCCTTTTTTGTTTATTAAATTTCTGTGTAGGCTTAGGGGGAGCTGACTGGCTGACTGGTCTGAGTGGATGCACTGGCTCCACAACCGCGACGCGACGGCGGCACGTAGAACGAAACTTTCCAACAAGATAAGCAGATTTACTTAAAGTTTGCCCAAAGTCAAAGTCTAGAATTCCCGACGTGCCGCTGTCGCTGTCCAATTCTGGGTTTGTTTTTCAGTCCTCTCACTTTTCCACCCACTATCTGTGTTCCAGAGATTCCAATTCGCAGATAACCCCCCTCCTAGGGAGCCTTTAGCCAGTCCCCGACATTAGCTCGCTGAAATTCGCGATATGTGGACACCCAATAAAGGTTCGATTTGTGTGGGAATTGTTAGTTGAGTCTGTGGGGATTTAGGTACTTCTTTAACAGGATATGAAGAAGGAGATAATTAAGAAATCTTTGTCACTCAGAAGGAAATCATATATTTAAATTCGTTTTGCACTTGGAATTATTTTCTGCAGGGAAACTTTTTAGAATAAATTTGCATAAACATTTGTTAACTTTGCTTACCGCAGCCTAAGCTAAATTTATAAAAGGTATTAACTCGTCCTGGTAGTTGGGAATACCCATCCAAAACCTAAGCTCGTTACTTTTGGAGCTCTCAGCGCTGGAGTTTTGTAATTACAACTGCATCTGATTAGCCAAAGTTTGCCACGTTCTAGGTGCTAAGGAGGGTTCTAAGGGGGGAGTTCAAAGGAGGTTTTAAGGGGGTTCTAAGGGGATAGAAGGTGGCCTTTGAGGGGAGTTCTAAAGGGCGTCCTTATGGGGGTTTCAAGGGGGTTCTTAGGAGGGGTCTAAGGAAGATCTAAGGTGGGTTTAAAGGAGGTTCTGGGGCAGTTTCTAAGAAGTCTCCTTAGGGGCTTCCTATTGGCTGTTTTTTCTCGCTTTAGATTTAGTTTCTGATGAGAGGTTTAAGGGGGGTTTTAGTTGCATCTTGGTGGGCGAGCCGCGAGAGCTGCGGTCTGCCATCGAATGCATGAGAATGCTGTCATCCACCTTAGACGCAGACTGGGCGGGAGCAGGGGCTTCTCTGTTAGGTTGACACAGGTGAAAACACGTAAATGCAATCAGCCGGTGCGCACGTAGCGATACGGGGAGTATCTTTAGCCCCGGTCACAGTTTCATTTCGGCAGCCAACTTTTCACGTATGCGACTGACTGCATTGCCTTCGTGTTTGAAGTGGATTAATCAGGGCATTTAGTGATTCGCGGTTCGATTGACGACGTCGAGCGAAGGTGAGTCTCGTCTCGATTCGCCAGTTGTCACGTATCAGCAAAAAGCATTTTCCATGCCAGTGGAATAAGTAAAATAAATAAAGAAAAGCCGCAACATTGTTGCAATTACAATAAATCAATAAATAAATGAAAATTTCAGGTTTATATTTTTGAAAGGGGGATTTCTTAAGAAGATGAGAAATGTATAATATTAATTTATGTTAAATGGTAAGAATAAACTTAAACTCTTCCTGAGCTATGGTATATGATTGATAAATATATGATATTAATATTAAAAAACAAAGTTCCTGCTCACCCTTACTCACTTTAGATGACTCTTTTTAATCGTAAAAAAAATAAACATTTTCCACAACAATTTCACCATGAATGTAATTCAAAATAAAAAATAAAAATAATAATAAATCCCGTTGAACTGTACTCAGTACGGAGTAACATTTTCCCAGTCAAGCGCAGCAAATCGAAATAATTGCCAAAAGATACATGCGTTCCCCTCGGCTTGGCATCTTATCGCATTGCGATTTTAATAACAATTTCAAAAAAGATATTGCCCCAAGGGGCTAAGGGGAAACCCCTGTTTATCCAGCAGCGACATCATCAAACACACAAGCAAAATCGGTGGACTTATCAACGCTCCGCAGAGCAGCCGCAAAAACAATAAACCATTTGGCAATTGTCTTCAGGACCCCATCCCATCCTCATGCACATCCTGTGTCTGTTTGTGTTCTCCTCCTGGCCGAACTCACGTCGTTTGATGGGCATAAAGTGAAATAATAAAACATTTTAACTCGACATTTGATGGGTGCTTTTATTTTTATTTGAGCGGCACAGCGACCGGCAAATAAAAACACATCACGAAACCGAAACCGAACTCAAACACCTTGGAGCGCTTTAATTTTTACGATCGCAACCAGAATCGTAAATGAAAAAATGCCAAAGGAAAAGAATAAGGATGCCCTGTAACGAGGCAAAATTTATGCAATTAGAAATTAATATTATACAATTTGATCCATGGCCTTATGGCCGGGACACGCGCATCGGTGTCATAAATGCAAGAGGATTCTGCATGTTTATGCCGCAATTTGAATGGGGGGCGTGACCCGGCAGCCTTCCCAGGAATTCACAGCACACAAAAAACTTTAATGCGCAGTTTCAGCCAGAAATTAATATTGTCACCGTGGATATATATCTTGCCTTGTTGGGCTACAAATTTGACTCGCTTCCTGCCTTTCCCCATAACGATAACTTTTATTAATCATTTAATTCTGGCCGTATATCTGGCGGATGCCGATAAGCTCTACGTGGGAATCTGCCAACTGGACAGGAGGTGGCCCAGAGGCTATATAATCCAGAGGGGGAATGGAGCAAGTCGCCAAAAGATACAAAGTCATTACAACGCAGCGCATTCATAATTAAAAATATTTACACAAATCAAACTGCCCGGGGGAGAAAGTTCTATCAAGTGCAATGAGCGAAAGGAAAGCTTAGCCTAATTAATGAGGGAACAGGGAAGGACTTAAGGATACTCTGGAAATTGTTTTTGAACCTTTAACATTTGGGTTAAAGTATTGCTAAGAATTTATACGTACATTATATTGAATAGAATTATATTTAATTAATAACTTTGAATTCATAGAATTTTTTAGAAATTACTTCTTGAAGTAGTCTTAATCTTAAACTTCCCTCTTCTTAAATCAATATTTTCTTACCCAACCCCTTGATCACTCTGAAAACTCTTTTACTAATCAACAGCTGAATTAGTGAATCGACCTTTTGAACATTTTCCCAATTTTTTTTAAGGACTTCTGCTCCCTGCAGGCTAGTCCCTCCTATCCTTCGATAATCCCGTGGGCTAATTACAAATTCAGGCAAAATGCGCGCTAGAAAAATACATTTTGAGGGGTGAAATACAGGACTCGCAGAACAGGAAGCTGCAAGGAAATCTAATAAATGGAACCAAAAATGTGCGTACATCAAGGAGCATTTTTGGGCAACACTTTGCATAGCTAAGTGAATTTTTTTAGCTGCATAAATCGAACTTTTACTTTCCGGCTACACTTTTCTGTCATTTCTTGCTTTTTTCTTTCTTTAGCAGGCAGGACACGTAATGGGTGAAAAGCTGGACAAGGAACAGGAGAAGAAACTCCCCAAAAAAAACTCCATCTCGGGGCGTTGCCTTCTGTATGAAATTAGCATAATTCTCTCAACAGTTTTCATTATGTCTGAATTTTAAGTAATTTTTTTTTGGCATATTTTTTCCTGAAGTCCTGGCCCATTGCAATTAAACGTGTAATTACTCGACTGCTTAAAAATGCGAGCACGAGGAGGGTTTTTCTTCTTTGCTTCCCCGATTTCTAATTGTTGTTGTTTTCATTTCATTTCCTCGCTTTTCACGGAAGTTTTAACTTGTTTTTATTTGATTTTCTCATTTATTCTGGTCTGAGTTATTAGCAAGAGCGCTGGAGAGCTCTCATTACAGAATTGTTTACTTGTTGTGACACTTTCAAGTGGAGCGTGAAGCGGGGAATTCCCGGCTTCAGAGTCAAGGATCGGGGGAAGAGGTCAAGGGTGTCCCTTTTTTTATTCGTTTATTATTTTAAGCTTAAATGAGTTTTGTCTGCCTTTCTTGTATGTATTTTTTTTTTTTTTGTTTGCTTGTTTGTATTTTTATCTGCCAGGATGTCGCCTGTCCTTAAAGATGCCATCGCCAGTGGACACTAATCTCTGCATGCCCGCCATTTTGTTGTTGTTGTTGTTACTCCAAAGTCAAGGCAGACGACTATTGCACTTAAGGACACTCAGGAATCAGACTTTCCGTCTGGCAGGAGCAGAGACAAAAAGCCGAAAAAGGAAGCAACAAAAGATTCGATACAACAGAGATGATTTCCTTGGACGGAAGGACGAAATTGGCAAAGAGAGAGCGACAGCAGCCAGGCAGCTCTATTAGCGGACAAAGAACTTGCCGGGCGGATAGTTTTATGATTCTGATAGCTTGTGACAACAGGATGCATGTCCTGGGGCCAAACCCCCCCCCACCAATGGCTAACGGTTTTTATGGCCTTTCGATAATGCCTAATGGATGTCTCTGGCGGCCACGCAAATTAGATGAGATCCGCAAGGAGATCCCTCCGAGGAGGGCAATTAGCCAGGACAATTCTTATCTTTTTTTCTAGAGAGAAACAGAGAAATAAATAAACTGCAAATTGCCTGTGAAATAGCCGGGGATAATCCTGTTTCGTAATTGGCTTTAAAGTTGGGCAACTTTTTAAAGAACATGTCAGGCTATGTGTTGCGATTTGTGGCATTATCCTTGCCGGTTTTTGAACTCCTCTTGCTTGTTTCTTTTTTAGAGTTGAGCAGGCAATTCCCCTTTCCCAAAGCTCACTTCATGCGTGCGCGATTTGCATTCCCATCCTGCGTTGCTTGATGGCGAATATCCTGTGTGTGAAGGACTCGTAAATCTTTTGACGGTGGGTCCGCTCCTTCTTCTGCTTTTTCCTCTCTGTCTTAACCGCCTGTCTGTGTCATAAATCATATGCAGCCAACTATCAGGACGAAAGCGGGGAGAGGAAGGAAGGCGAGCCGGAAGCCACGGATATTCCAGCATTTTTACGCTTCGACGGGAGAAAGCGTTTTGCTTTCTCCTCCACGCTTTCTCCACTGGGAGTCCTCAATTGCTTATTTAAAATTGGGTGCTGAAGGAGTGAGAATTAAACAATATTATCCTTTTAAATGGAGAATAAAGTGATCCAAATTAAAACAATTTCTATAGGTTTTTTTTTAAGAAATCAAAGTGTTTTATATGGTTTAATCGTGGTTATGTAAGTTGCTTTAGAAATATTTTGTTTACTTTGGGAAATGGTTTCCAGATTGTCAATTTAATATATTTTACATATTGTTAAAATTTAATATCTAGATAAAACCCCAATTGACTTTAACGTAGTTTTCTTTTATAAATTCTTATTAAATTTAGCTGCATCAAATCTTTATTATTTCCTAGATTAAGTTTTACATAAAAATACTGGTTCCATAAATGCTTAAATAATATTTAATAAATACTTATGTTTAAATATATATTTTCATTAAACTTAAAGGCTTTTCCCATTTCCCTGGAAGGCTCTTATAACCAAAATACCAATAAAATTGCTTTGGGAATTCATAACAATAATTTTCCCCACTCGGGTCCCCATTTTGATTTGATTTTTTTTATTTACTTTTCATCTGCAGAAGGATTAAGTGGAAAACTAAGAGGAAAACTCCCAACTAATCGCAACCCTTTCCGGGGGGAGAAAGCAATCTCAGTTTCTAGCTGCGGGGCACAACTATTCGTAACTAAACTATGACGGGAAGTGGCGCACCCACCAGGACAAACACCAGGACACGCTGGATGCCCGGGAGACGCTCTGCCAATTAACAGTTACATGTGTTTGAAGGAAATAATTGGGTTGCGTGACAGCCGGGAAACTATCAACAGGAAAATGGGAACGGGAACTTAAATAGCAAACAAATAGAGCAGCAGCCGCAGCAGTATTAAAAGCAAACAGACACACACGAGGATAAACTATGCAATTATAGTGATTGCTGATAGTGCGTCATCGCCAAAGGAAACCGGGGGCGAGGACGACCTCATTACCATTCCCAATCCTGGACCTCATACGCGGCGGCATAATCATCGTAGTCATCATCAAAGTCCGCCGCAGGACAAAGGCGTCGCTAAAGTTATTAACGCGTCGTGTGGCGTCAATCAAATTGGGGCTTCTCGGGGACCGATTTGCATGTGACTGTACAGGGAGAAAAATTAGGGAATAAAAGGGAAAAATTATACAAAAATTTTACTAATAATAAAACCAAGAATTGTGATTATAAATTAAATTAAACTGTGTCTTCCTTTTACTCAAAAATAAATATCTAACAATTGTCACATTTCTAAAGAAATTTATTTCCTATTTTAGCCTGGATTTTCATCAATATTTTACTAATTATATATGTGAATATATCTTCTTATGTAGAATCCTTTCCCTCAGTGCACCCAGGGGAGGATACCAGCACACACACACACTTCGCACACCCCAATCAACATCTCAAACCCAACCCCTTTTATTTAAGCCAAATTTTTGGGCTAAAAAGAGTGGAAAACGTGCCCTCGCTGGTCCCAAAGTTTATGTTAATTTAATTGCAACACCAACCGCATTAGAATAGTTCCACGTATCCTTACAAGGACCGGTTCCAGCGATTGATGTGTTTGCCTTTTGCGGCTGCCGTCACTTGCTGGCCTCGTTGCCATTGACAAATTTTCAAATTTCTTGGCAGGCAACGGCATCCTTAATTAAGTTTGCCAGCAAGGACTCTTAATTGCGCTAACTTGTTTGTTTGCCCAGGCGAAGGATACGTATGTATGGAATATATATATGTACATTATCCATCGATAGTTCCACATTTGATATGCCATCAAGAGGAGAGCATACACATCACACACATCAAAGGCAGACGACGAAGCCTGAACAGGTTAAGATCCTGGTTAAAGGATGGCATCTTGGCTGCCATCATTAAATTTAAATTACTCCTCGAGGCTCAAGGATTGGGTTAATATTGAGAGGAAGCTTTAAAGATGATTGAGTTAATTTTGTGAGGTGTTTTTGAGAGGCTAACTGCATTGCCAGGTTTAATTTAATAGCTAGAAGAATCCTTAATTAATTTAAAAACAACATTTTAGACTTAAATAATTGATTAGTTAAAGAAAACACAAATTTCCTTAAGGAATTCTATTATAGCATTTCCCTTTAGGATGACCAATCTTCTCTCCTGCACACCAAACTCCCTTCTTCTTTCTCCACCTCCAAAACTAATTCCCAAAAAATGTTTATTTATGTTCGAAGCAGTTTGTATTTATGGCCGAATCATGATGACAAATGTCAGATGTGGCCAAACACTCGAAATGGACACTAAAGTCACCCTCCCGGCTTAGTGTTGTGGAAACATTTTTGCAAATATTCCATCGAGAATAGGGCGAAAATATTTATGGGCTCGCTCAGCACATTACACACCTAATTTCTATATTAGTTTTCCTCGGACAGTGTCTGCCGAAAGTGCTGATCCTGAATATTTGTCCGGCTTGATTGGATTTTCGTCACGCCCTCGAAGGAGAGTCTTGGCCATTTATCAGGCGATGCCAGTGAAAGCCCTATGCCATATTTTGATGATTCCATTTCGTGCTTTCTATATTTTTATGGCTGCCTCATTAGGCTCCACTCTCGCTTTTGTTTGCAAAGGGTTTAAGCCCAACAAATGACTGCAATTTGGGACAAAGAAGATGCTAGGCATTTTTCCCCCATGTTTGTGTCCTTCGCAGATGATTTAATCGTGCGTAAGTAATAGTTATAAATTTGCGCATCTATCAGGCGGCTGCTTAAAAGTTTCCATTCGGCCGAAGCCTTCATTGAAAACTCATAATTTTGATTTACGAGGACAGCTGTTGGTATTTTAACAATGGCTCAGATACGAGGATAATAAGAGACACCCCCAGCACCCTCATGGCTTATATCGCATTAGCACATCATTTAAAAACCAGAAGCCGGAAAAGAAATTACAGAAAATACACCAAGCCGGACAGGCTATCAAATGCACTTTAAAAAAATAATAAGGCATATAAAATTGTTCAGTAAATGGTTAATATATTCTCCTAAACAAATGTGTCTAAATGTATTTTAAATTATAGCAAAGGCTCTTGTTTCATAAGCTTCTCTTTCATCATTCTCATCTGAATTTATTTTTAACCTGCTTATTAAACGGATATTTATTACAGATATATGTTAGTACCAAAAAACAGGCATTTTGTTCTTAAATTTTAAACAAAGAAACCCATAAATGCATTTGATAATATTTGTTCAAAAAACCAACTTCTTTGTAATTTTAAATTATAAGATCTATACAAAATTTATCAAAACTTTAAAGAATTTATCTCTAAATGAAAACCCAATTGTTTCTTTATTGTAAACCCACTTTTACATTGTGTTTACTAAACTTTTTTGTACTACAAAGTGCAAAAGTCAGACAAAAAATCTATTTCAATTCAGCCTGCATTTGATTTGCATTTCCGGCTGTCAGTAAACGCTTGATTTATGTCTGTGAAATTGGGGGGATGGGGCACTCATGATCCGGCTGCATAAATTTAAGCTAACCAAATAATTCCAGATCCCAGGAGAGACACTGACTGTTTCCCCACCATCCGCCAATTGAAAGCCATGAATTGCAAATGAATTAATTTTCGGGAACAAAGGCGCTTGAAAGTTGAAATTGAATTTGTTGCTCATTAAAATGAACGCCACTCTTGGTCGAGGGGGGGATAGTAAATAATACGGGGGATGGGGTTACTGGGGTGCTTCTCTGCTTTTTAGGCAACCTAAAAAACCACTTAACCACACACGCGGATAACCACACACACAACAACGCGTTATGGCCACAATTAAGGCTATCATTCCAGAGGCAAGACATATGCAAATGGGCTAAAAAAAATTACTAGAACCCTTCTGCTCGTCCATCATGCTAAGCAATTTACCCCCAAATACCAGAAGGCCACCCCCCGAAGAGAGGGAGGAGCTCAGAATGAATTTTAATTACGGCGTTGATATTTCAATTTGAATTTTGCGAGCTCAGTTAATTTCATTAATAAATATTTATGGTGTCCTGGCTAAGCGACGCAATTTACTCTCTTAGCTGGGAATAATTTATATCGTTTATATATCAGTTTAAATACTCTTTAAAGGACATTAAAAATAGAGGAATAATTCTAGACAGTGAAAGTTAGTCCTTAGGTGAGACCATGTCTTCTCCTTCCCCATTGTCCTGCCTGAACCCATCGCTCTTGGTCGCTCTGTCATTGATTGGAATGAAGAGTTGAATGAGTTGGAAACCTCAGCAAGGACAAAGCGAAATTACGTGCTCTGGCTGGTTCGTTTCGTTTTTCCTTTTTTTTTAGAAGGACTCATATGGAGACACAGGACATGCCACTCGTTAGCCGGCCAATTGATTGATGGCATGTCGAGGAATGTCCCACTCGGAATGCAGAGCGAAGCATAAAGTCCAGATACCAACGTCCCACTGCGCATTGAAAAGCACTTATCGCACCTCCGACCCCTTCCGGCAGGATAACTCTTCAACTCCTTAACTCTCCTGACAGTTGAAATTAAATCAACGCTGATTTCAGTGGGGACTTTAAATGAGACTGTCGCAGCGCAGTTCCCCTTCCTTGGTGGCATATCCTATTGAAAGCCCCTCTCTTTACCTCTAGAATCCTTTGCCCTACGTGGAGTACAGTCTGTTCCGGCCACGTTAAGCCCGCTGGCAGCTCGGAGATTAACTCAAATTTGTGGCGGCCCAATAAATTTTACGGCGCAGCATTAAAAATTAAGCGCAGCCACAAAAGAACTTGCAGTCGACTTTGCACAGCAGCCGTCAGTTAATTACACAGGACTGCACATAATTTAGGGAAAATATAAAGGAAGTAATACAATAATATTTTGTTTCAGATTTATTATACTACTTTTTTCATAGATTTTGATGTATAAAAAACAATTCTAATATTCTAATATAAATTATTTCCAGTAATTTACAGTCATTTTAAGAACTATCTTTTGAAGGAAATTTTCCTTAGATCCTTTTAATTTTAATCAAAAATCCAGCACTTTTAAAACTATATTTAGTACTTTAAAAATTACTACAAAAATCTTATTTCAGCAACCTTGCAGCGGAGTGTTCCTTGTTCGTGTTGGTTTCCTTTTCAACGATAAATTTCACCTGAGAGTTGGCGCAGTCACGCCTTTGCATATGTCTCTCCCCCGGCACATCCTTGGCTGCCTCCTTAATTTATGTGAACTGCCGCGGTTACCGAAAAGTATCTACGTATCTATGCATCTTTTCCCTGTTACGCCGCCGCTAAAAACTTGCACAGGTTGTCTTATCCAATTTGTACAGTTGGGAATGAAGGATAGAAAGGACCTTAGCCCAGACTTAGTGGAAGTTGAACCCCTGGCAAGCATGGATTCCGACGATGGAGAGGGAAATCGAATAAAAAATCCATTTTCCTGGGACTCCCCTTCCCTTTTTCCGGGTAAATGTGGCAATTTTTTCCTCATATTTCAGAACAAAAAGGCGCAGAATTACAAAACAAATTACAAAATACAAAATAAGAGGCATATTTCTCACTTTTATGATGTTTACTGGCCACGCCCCGCGTCCCAGCTCTGTTTTCCGTGACCCTTCACCCTTATTAGAGCAGCAGGACAGCGTTGTTTTTCGTCGCCTTTTTTGTATTTTCCTTTCTTTTTTTTAATTTTGAAATTCGAATGGAAATTTACATAATTTATGGGCAGCAACAAAAGTCACACACAGATACGGATTCGAATCGCGGGGCGCAGATCCGCAGCATATGCCGGAAGGAAGAATTATATTTTTTTCATTAAAAATTTGTTTATAATTTACGATTTTTTGTTGGGAGCAAATGAGACGCAAATTATTTTCGGTGCGCGGGTTTTTGCTCCTTGATTTGGTCAAAAAATGTCCTCATTAAGAGCTCATTAAAAATATGGCGCGAGTTATTCTTGAGCATTTTAACACGTTTTTAATTTTAATGCATTTTATGGCTCCTCAACGAAGTCCTCCTCCTCGCCCCATCATCATCATCATCATTGAATTTCACCGCGGGCTGACTTTCACTTGTTGACTGCGAATTTTCCGCTGCTGCTTCTACGGAGAACCCATGGAAAATCCTCGTCAACGTCACCGCACATCAGCACGTCAAACTTCATTAGGAAAGCGGTGAGGAGGATGGCTTTTCCGATCGCGGAGGGTTGCTGCTGCTGCGGTGCCTTCATTGTTTTTATGGGCTGCGCTAATTAGTTACGAAGTCATAGAATTTTACAGGCATTGCTCTCGAGCATTGTCATGCTGTTGTCAGCCCCCTCTCCTTAGGGTTTTTCCCCTCACTTGATTCATACTTGAAAGTCTTGGCGGCAATTAATTTAGTCAAGTTGAGCATTTGAAATTAAAAAGTAGTCAAGTTTAGCGTGTCCTTCAGTCCTGAAACTTTGAGATCTATGAAACTATTGGAAATGGAGATAGAAAATACATTTTTGCAGGCCTGCAGATCAAGTTAGTTTGGAATATGTGAGTTACATTTTAAATTTGTTGCGAATATATTATTTTTATCATTCAAAAAAATATGATATATTTATTTTTTATTCAATAATCAATAATAATAATAATCAATAATTGTAGAGCTGTAAAAGGGTATATAAAGAGCCCTTTTCCTTCTCAAATTTCAGAAGGAAAAGAAACCTTTAGTCAGTGTGACTACCTCTGGTGAAGCAGCCAAAGTCATGTTTCAGTTTTAACTTTAAATAAATATTAATTTATTAATTTAATACCCTAATTTTCTGAGACTTTTCATGCGATTGTTAATCCTTATTTAAAGACCTCATAATAATATTTCAGAGGCCTCATTTTAGATTTTACTTTAAAGAGAAATATAATTTCTCAGCTGCCAATTTGTTTGTGAAAATCCCACCACAAATTAATCTGTTGCATCCCAGACTGGCCACTTGACCACCACACCACATCCTTCAGATCCGAAGGAAGTTATTCCCAGCCAAAGCCAGACCGAAGCCAATTACAAGAAAGCCCCATTTGACAGAGCGAAGGTTCAGGAGCAAGACGTTGGCAGGTCCATAAATTTGCGGTTCGCAGGGACATAATTATGCAGACAGGCGGTCTCAAAGGGTTAACTCCAGGCAGGAGTGGGGGACTCCTTGTAAATTAAAAATACCACGCCCCGCCGTGATAAATCAAAGTCAGTGGGCTTTGTATTGGATTTGCCGACAGGAATTTGTAGACATTAAGAAAGTCCAACTTGGAGTTGCAGCCCCATTCTCAGGCTCTTCCTGTTGCTTCCTGGCATTTGAATAAAGTTTGGACCTCGTTGGGGGAAAAGTGTCGCTGACATGTTAAGACATTTGCCAAATTTATGGACCTTCTTTGTCCGTCCGGGGTGGTTCCTTGGGGGGCCTGTTGTGGGCCAATTTAAAAATTGAATTTCAAAAACATCCCAGCTAATCACATTTCACATTGGTTGTGTGGTGGCACATGTGCGTGTTAGCCTCTCAGATCTCTTATCGTTGCGAAAATTTTGACACATGGAGAATACCATCTCGAGGCTTCTCTTGAGAGGGCCTAATGCGATTATTTGCTGGATTTTTGCCCCAAAAATCAGACGGAGGCAGCAGTTCTGATTAAATTGGATCGCAGATGCTCATAACTGTCACACATGGCACACATGGACCACAGGACCTTCACTATGTCCTTATCTTTGCTGTGTCAACACCAAACCACCCAAAAAACAAGGAACAAAAACATGAAAACAACCAAATAAAAAAGGGATGGAGGAGTGAAATGCAGGATATTTTTTAATACCCTGAGAAATCAAGCAATTTGTAAGGATTTGTATTAGAAATTTTGTTTGTATTTTGTACAGAGTTCAAATAATTCATATTCAGTTAGAAAAATATATATCCATTGAAATAATCCTTCCAAAAAACAAACTAGCAATAAATTGTAAATGTCAATTAATAGCTGCTTTAAAAAACAATAGTTTTTCCATTTTGCCTTCCTTCTATTGTTTCCCAACCTTATCCCAAAACTATTATCCCTTTTCGTAGAGAGTATACAACAAATTCAGGGCAGTTTTTCAATAAACCCATCAAAAGGTACGACGAGTGCTGACGCTTTGAACCCTCACCCCATGTGCGTGTTGCAGTGCCGCCCCGATTTCCCCGCTGATGCCCTTTGGCTAACTTTCCTCGTAAACGCAATTTGATTTATGGACAATGTGGAAATTGAAAATTGTCTCATGGTCACTTTAATTTGAGAGTTATGCGACTTTAAACTGAGTTAGGGGCGGTCTCCCCCTGCTGATGATGCGGGAGGAAGTGAATTATGTCCTGCCTCGTTGTGATGTTATGTAACTTTCATGCTTGTCAAAAAGTACAGCTTCGTCCTGAGAGCTTTCCTTTGGCGGAGGAAACTGTACTTGGTCAGGATTCGGTTGCGTGTGAAAAGAGGAAGTGGCACGCGTCGCTTGTTAGCCGCTCGCTGTTGCAAGTTAAACAGCAATTTCTGAGGGCAGGACAACACACCGGGGTGACCAGCAGCAACCCCCTTTGTCTTTGTCCTTGTCTAGTGTTTGATGTTTGCTCCTCGCCGTTTACCGCTCGATGCTGCTGAAGTGCCGCCTTGGTTTAGTGTCAGCTTATAGTTTTGACATTTGTCGTCGCCGGAGCCAAAGCTGATTGCAGATGAGTATCGGAAGGAGGAGAGGATGATAGATGTCCTACGGATCTGCTGAGGTGTGAAATATGCCACTAACCACGGGGGGAGATTTTTACTATTTTGAATGGGCTTAGATTTGTGAATTGATTCTTTACTTAAAGTTTAACAATGTGCAACATAAAAGGAATTCATTGTAGAGATAGGTTTTAAATATTAATAAATAAACTTTTTTGTAATTCTCGTAATTCCATTGATAAACCCTTGATAATTAGTATTTAATCTCATTCAAAGCCTTCAGCAGCATTTCAAATAAAACTTAAATTAAATCAAAATTAAGTCATTTATGGGAATGCTTTTGTATTTTTGATTGTTTAATTAATTAATTGTTAATACTGTTTACTAATGTAATATATAATTGATGGACATCTTTGTACATTTATGGGAAAATATATATTTTACTTAAATTATATTTTTGCATTTGGCTAATCCAGAGTTGAGTCCATGGTATCCAATCTTAGCCCATGTGAATATCTGTAAAAAATACATATAAATAAATTGTTGCTCATCTAAAAACAGAATTAAAATTCCAAACTTACTTTTGTGGTGAATATTCAACTAGATTTTTTTGACAGCCCCTTGGATCCCTTGGTTTTGGATCTTCGCTTGGGCAAAGCAAGGATATCTTCAGAGCAGGTAAAGACCACCACAGCGAGAGACCAGAAAAATTTCAAGTAATTCATTTTGAGACTAAATAATTAAGCAGAATGTATTGCTTTTGATTTGAGAGTTAATTGAAGAATGATTTATTGGTGGGAACAGCCCGCTATTTAAATAGAAGCTGTTATCAGCATTCGCCTGTCGATCGTCTGCTGAATGCTCTCGTGGATTCCATGGAACTTCAGATTTTATTTGTTTTGTTTCTGCTTATCTGGGAATTTGTCTGGTTTTATAGAATCGTATATATAAGCTGGAAATCAAATACAAAAAATACAAGAAATTCCTCATTATTATTAGTTTGATTTAATTATAAATTTGTGGAAATTCAAATATATTTAAGGGGAATATTAATTTAATTTATGATTTAAATAAGAATTATGAATTGGCAATTTGTCAATTATAAGTTATATCAATGAATCAAGAATAAACGAAGTTAACAATAATATTTAAAATAATCTTTAAGTGAATTTTTATTCTGAAAGCTCTACTAAATATTTCAAATAGCCCTTGAAACTCTTAACTATCTTAACTATGAAGAACCAGATGCCAGATGGTCATCTTCCCCCTCGATGAAGTGTTAAATCCCCCGCTGAGTGTCCACTATCGCCAGTTGATTCCCTCACCAAAGACTTGGCATTCCTCGAAAGCATGTTAACCCCTTTTTGGTGATCCCCTGGAGCTCCAAAAGCCTGACAAAGTTTCACTTATTCGGCAATTATTGGAAATATTTTCGAGTTTTAATTGAAAAACTGGTGGCTCTGGGCCACTTTCATGCATGCCTGCACCTGCTGCTGCCACTGCTGCTCCTGCTCCTCCTCCTGCCCCTGCTGGCTGTCCACAATTAAAATCGCCTTCCAGCTACCCCGGACACCGCTGCATTCGTAAAACTTTTCATGGCTATCACTGCTGTTGCTCCTCCAGGGGGGTTTTTATTTTTCATGGCTTTTCAATTTTAATTGAAATTTATGCGCAGCGCTCAAAGGGTTCTCTCTCTGTGTTCACACTACCCCCGACCCGGCTTGGTCACGTGTTTGCCAAAAAACAAAATAAAGACTGTTGCAAATTGTTGAAAATTTTGAAAATTTACATGGACAATTCGTCGGTAAAGGGGTGTGATCCAAAGCCTGGAATGGGGCGGAGTTCCGTGATTTACAGCCCGCACTTTTGTAATTTATGAGCCGCAGCACTTGAAAAACAGAACCGAACCCCAAAAACCGAACCAAACCGAACACGGAAAATGCATGCAAAACATTTTGTGGCGCCATTTTATTGTGCTTCGTTCCGTCCATGTGTAAAATTTGAAATTGTTGTAAATAATTACCCTAATGGTGCCCCCATCTTCACGAGAATCTCTTTCCCATTCCCTCTACGAAAAAGTAGCAGTTAATTCTGGGAGCCGGCAGCGTCGCCGTTTGTAATTAAGCCTAAACCGTTAATATTTTAGCCAGATAAGAGAGCAACTGCATCATCCCCCAGCTCCGGGCCATAAATTCACGGCCAAAAGTTGGTCCTCGCCAGGATCAAGTCCCAAATGTTGGGGAAAACATTTTACGGTTCGGCGAAAGCGAATCTCTCGGACTCACTCTCTGACTTTCTCCCCGCCCTTTGAGTCGGGTGTTAATTTCCAAGCAGATTTTTTTCCGGAGAAAGTGAAATTTCCCCCCTTTTTGCCACTTGTTTTCCTTTGCCAGCATTGGCAGGAATTTAATTAGCATACCGAATCGTTAACAAGATTGGAAAGCCAGTGAGTTATGCAAAAGTTTCGCATGTCCGTATCAGGGTGAGAAGAAGGGTTGATTGCTCCTTTGCTCCTTTATAGCCATTCGGAATCAGGGAATTTTGGAATTAAGAAATCCAGGCAAGGAATTTACACAGAGTCTAAGAAAGAACTCAATTTTAACATATGAATTACAAATAAATGTATGGGCAGGAGGTTATTAAACAACTCTTTTTTTGAATGCAAACATTTGTTGTGGCTGAATTAACTTTAGAGATAAGTTTATATTTACATTAAATAAACCCTATACAAAAAATTGTTTAACTACAGCTTTGATTTCTATATTTTAATATTTATTACATTTTTTGTGATATTCTTTCAGGTAATTATTTAAATTTTTATATTAAGTAAATATGTATTTTTGTAAAAATAAACAATATATAAATTTTTAGGCCCAGATTTTTACGGTCAAACACATGTTTGCTAAATTTTGTTCAAGTTTATATAGCTGTCTAATCAGCCAATGTAAACAAAATATTTTTGTTCCTGAAGCCAGACAATATAAACAAAATAAATATGTTCTTAGAAGTCTTATCACCAAGACTAACAGCACAAACAAAGGCGAGGTTATCTATTTAATTAGCATTTATTCAGATTGTTTAGAAATAAACCACTAGATCCAGGGGGATTTTTTAGTAATTAATTCATATTTTAGGTTTTATGACAATAACAACACTTGTGACCAAAGAAAAGCCAATAGGCATTGATTTAAACATTGGACAAGCTGAAGCCCTTTTTGAATTAAGAGTAATTTTTACAAAAAACTGTGTTTAAAAAAGATAATCAAAAAAAAAAAAGGAATATGAAGCTTATTTCAAAAAAAAATCTATTAATAAGTTTAAATTTTCCCGTCGGCAACTGTAGACAATAACTTAAGCAGCGGCAGAAATAAAATCATGGAAGTTAAATTATTTTTATCAGTATTTATTACTGATTTTGACTTTTGGACTATTTTATTATTTAATTTTAATACTATTTTCCTAATATAGTAAATAATGAATAGATGTCTTTATACATGTGATGCGGTTTGCTATTTACTAAACTGGTTTTAATTTATTTCACTATTTATACTACAGTTGAGTCATTGCAATCCAGCTTATCCAATGTGAATATCTAAAGAAAAAGCAAATAAATAAAGCTTTGCTTATCTAAGCAGGAAACTATTTCAAAACTTACTATTGTGATGAATATTGATGTTAATTTTTGGCAGTTTTAGTCCAAACTTTGGCTTCGACTTTCGTTTGGGGGCCGCCAGGATATCCTCTGAGCAAATTAAGAGGACAATGACCAGAATCCAACATAATTTGAAGTATTTCATTTTAATAGTAATTAAGAAAGATGTCTTGTTGTTGAGCTAAGAGTTGAACGACGACTGAATCTCGGATGTAGATGCCTCGAAATTTAAATGACATCACTTGGCAGCTGTTATCAGCTTGGTTTTACCGCCGGTGAACTGGTGAATCCCACAGAGAATCCCAGGAAAAGCCCAAAAATGTTGGAACTCTAGCAATTTATTAGTACTTTTTGTGCTTATCAGATACATCATCATCTTCGGTGTCAATAGTTTTCTAGAATGAATAAATAGAAAATAAAATATAAATTTTAGAATTTTGCTTACATTCTATAACAATATTTTAAATCATATATCGAAAGTTATTTATGATTCTAAGAGATTTTAAAATATTTCTGGGGAAGTTATTATTTCTATCCACAAAACAAAATGAAATGAATTTAATTATATTTGAAACAACTGAAAACAAGCATAAACCTTTCTAAAATTAATATTTAAATCAAAATAATAAATTAGCAGCTGCTTCCAGATTCAGTTTTATCAATGAAAGTGAAACTGATGTGTGAAAAGACCGAAAAACAGCTGAAGCGCCATCCTTAACCCATTGTCACCCCACTCGAACATATAAACATGCATAAATTGCATTATAAGCGACCCAAACAAAGCATTAACAATCGCATCGGATGGGATCACAGCCCTCGGAGCATCGGCGGCGGCCATAACTATTCATTATCGACACATAAACGACCCTCGAGAGCACTCATAACTTCACATTTTTATTAAATAAACAGAACAAAGCGATGTCACACACTACTAAGGAAGGGAGGAAGGACATCATCCTTTTGACCCACTAAATTGGATCTGCGAATCGAAGGAGAACCCTTTCCCGGCACACATCCCTGCCTTCATCCGGCGTAATTCAATATTTGACTAGATGAGATTTATGGCCACAGGGCCATCGGCATCGCCATAGCAAGCGACTTCCTGTGCGGCGGCGTCCTCCGCTCGCTTTATTTGTGCAAAGTATAATTTTTGATTTAGTGCGATTTGTGTCAACGGGTTGCGCAGCGGGTTAAGGAGAAGGCGGGCGGTCCAATAGTTTCGCAATATCTCGCACAAGTGAAAGTTTTGTTTGCCTTTCCCCCCGATACATTCTCAGCGGATATGAGACCGCATGCTGATTGTCACTCGAAAAAAAGAAAAGGGGTTGGAGATGGGTACTTGGGACTTGGATAAACCCCCCCTTCGTTGGACGGGTTGGTGGAGTGGGTGCGGAAGCGGATGTTGTGCCACCGGAATGCGCATAAAACTTTACTATTATTGCGAATATTTCGGTGAAAATTGAATCGCGCGCTCGCCTGCCTGTCAAGCAAATTGCTTTGTTCGCGCTAAATCGCGAGGGAATCACGAGGATCTACGAGGGTGACTCCTGCAGGTACAGCTATAAGGATACAGGATGCAGGATGCAGGATGATAAGGACGCCGCATGTCGCTCAGGCAATTTGCCGCTCAAATTTGCATAGCAAGTCTTCAAAAGAAGAAAAAAGTAAAGGGTTGATTCGCACGACCGGAAGCGCGCGACAAGCGAATTTATTACAGGTTGCATTAGATTTAATTTTCGTGCGGGGAGCGTGAGCGGAAAACTAAATGTTTCCAGTCTCCCAAGAGGTAAGCGAAATCCAGGGGAAGTATCACAACCATTCAATATATAGCTGGGTACTAATGCCACACATTCATAGGTTAAAGTACCCTTACCTTATTTTTTTTAGCATAATAAAGAAGCCGATGTTTGTATAGACCTGTAATTTGTAATTGAATCATGGTTCAAATTGAAGTAATAAGAAATGCCTTAAACCTTGTCCCTTCCAGAGCCAAAATATTGTGTTTTATGCTTATAATTCTTTATATATTTAGGCATACAAAATCAACCTTGATGCAAGGCAATTTCAATAATAGATTAATTTTAAACAAAGAATTATGGAACATTTATAAACATATACAAGGCACTGCAGTCAGTAGCCTCTGGAGGTACAGATTTTCGAAGAAGAGCACATTAAACTCACTTAGCGACGTTTCATCTCCTCGATCTGCTTCAGCAGGAGCTGCATTCGATCCTTCATCAGCGGTTGCCCGCGCTGAGTTTTCTTACTGATGGCCTTGGTCTTCTCTAAACGCTGCTTTTTGTAGGCCTTTATCCGGGCATCACGCTCTGCCCGCACCTTCTCCTGCTCGGCTTTCTCCTTGGCAATCTTTTCGTTGCGCTTATTCCTGCGAATCTCGGGCTTGTTGGGTTTATTCTAAAAAATGTGGGAGTCTTTATTGTGATCAGTGGTGTCTCGGTGGGTCTTCTACTTACTGCCTTGGTTGTTTGCTGGTTTTTGCTCTTGAAACTGGGTTTCTGTTTGTGTGCCACCTTGCCGGGACCTTTAGCTGGTTTCTTGCCCGGTTTTCCTTTTGATTGTGAGCCACGAACAGGCGCCATGATTACAAATAAATATGTGAAACTTTTATCAAAACAATGCGTTTCTATAATAAATATAACAGTGCTGCCAGATGGTTGATGTCTATCGATAGGCGAACACATGTTTCTGCCCAGCACTTGCAACACTGACAGTCTGTTATTCTTTTTCTACCTGCAATTTTAATTGAAAATGCTTAAAATTGGTAAATTTATAACACAAAATGGTTGGTTAAACAATTGATTAAACAAATCTCAGTTGGTTAATAGTACTTTCTTTCAGTGGCAGTGGCCAGGCAACAGCTGGCGACCGCCAGTCGCTTTTACTCGCAGCCGCCGCAGAATGCCGACACCTCCGACCTGCCCATTGACATAACGAATCCTTACGAAAAGGACCCGCAGCAATGCATCCTGTGCAAGCACGACATTGAGCCGTACTACAAGAACGTGAAACTGTTGTCGCAGTTCCAGTCACCGTACACCGGTCGCATTTACGGCAGGCACATTACTGGATTATGCAAGCGCCGTCAGGAGCAGGTGGAACAGGCCATACTGCGCGCCCAGCAATGCCTGCTAATGCCAGGCTACCACAAGGACTTAGACTTCCTGGCTGACCCCAAGCTCTTCGACCCGGAGCGACCTGTACGGCCGCACAAATACTAGTTTGTGTTTAAGGTTCTCTTATATTTTCCGCCTCGTTATAAAGGGAATACAGTTTCTTAATTTTAATCTTGTTTATAGTCTATGTTTATTTTAATCCTCCTCCAGGTAGCGCAGCATCTCGAGCGGAATGCCCAGCTGGGTGAGCAGATCCCTTTTCGTTAAACCTGGCTCTGCCATGGCTCGTAAATCGTCCACGGAAGCGATGAATCCCGTGCGCCAGATTTCAATGTCGCCCTGCAGCTCCAGTATTCTGGTGCTCTTTGGTGGAGTCGGCTCCAAGCTCGTTGAAGGGTTGTCATGCTTATTAGACGGCGCCTGTTCCTGCTTTTTGGGCGAGTTTGATTCCTTCTTGCCTTCTTCGTCTTCTAGCTTATTGTGCTCTTCTCTGCGCTGCTTTTTCTTCTTAGGTTCCTTTGCTTTCTTGGACTTGTCTTGACTAACCGAAGGCTCCTGCTCCTTAATTTCCTGGACGACAGCAAACTCCAACTTCTTCTTGGTTAGTTCCGTTCTGTTTTTGGACAATCCTATCCGGCGGGCACTCAGGGATATCGGAAATGTGCGCGGCGTATTTACACATTCACCTTTGGGTGTTTTTACTGACGATTCCTCCACTTGGAGTCGCATGACAGGCGTTGAATTACATGTTCGTCTTCCCAGTCCCAGCCGGGGTCTGCGGCCGGATTGGGGCGTCGCATGCATATCCCCTGACATGCTGATCCGGAAAAAGTAGAAAATTGCGAAGTATTTTGAATTGTTTACAAATTTTAAGAAGACTTTAGAAGGGTTGCCAAATTGGGCAGGGAACAATGCTGCCAGACTGTTCTTTAACTCGGCAATGGCGCCAAATATATTTGAAATTTATTAAAAGGTATAAAATATGTTGACTTTTAATTAATGTCAAAATCTAGTAATCCTTGCTTTATTTTCCAGTACCTAGGACTTCAAAAGTCCTAAAAGTTTTATTCTACGTTGATTGCTTGACCTGAACAGATCAAACTTCATAATTGGACCGAGAGCAGGTAATTTTTAAAAAATCATTTTATTTGTCAGTACCATAAAATCCTTAAATTGAATTTTTTCATTTTATTTCAACGAACAGAAACCTCCAAAAACCAAGATGTCAACAAAGAAAAAGAAGACTAAAGTCCCTAAGTCCCAGGCTTTAGTCCCAAGATTTTGCCAACGCGTAATCGACGACGTAGTCTGCAATATGCGACAAGCTTTCCTGGATGATGGTGTTGGGGAGCAGGCACTACAGCGCATGTTGCACATGTGGCGATCCAAGATGATGAGCAGCAAGTCCATCGACCTTTCGCCGGCAATCCCGCCACACCAGGACGCGAACGACTCATCCCAAGAGGGATCTTCGTCCAGCAGTAAGCCGTCCATGTACATCAAACCGGAGATTTGTGAGTCCTTCGGCACGGCCAATCAACTAGACGGTGCACTCGATCACTCCGATGATGAAGATGATTTTAACAATTTGGATTATGATAATGATAATGATGAGGAGGAGCTGGACGAAGAATCCGAGAAATCGGAACCTGAAAACTCGGAAGCTGAGGAAGAAGACGTCAAGGAGGAACCTCTCAATAGCGGCGATGACATAACCGACGAGGAAGAAATCGAGGACAAGTTTGATACTGAGAACTTGGTCGCCTGCCAGTACGATGCCGTCAGCCGCTCGCGCAACAAATGGAAGTTCATTTTCCGTGATGGCATGATGAAGATTAACGGCAAGGAGTTTATGTTTAAGCGAGCTGAAGGAGATGCCGTGTGGTAATCTCCAGCAGGAGGACATGGCAAGGAAACGTCCTTAAAAAAGCACCTTAAAACCAGGAAACCTAATCCTCCCTTGAACGCATCTTACGAGGGATTTTAGCTGTAATTATCCAGGAATATAGAGCAATAAATGGAGGCACCTTATTGTATAAATCTCCCTTTAAAACGATAAAGAAAAACAAACATTTTCCTGGGTTTTTGTTGCAAATTTTTATGTTTTATTTAGAGCTAATGAAGTAAATTATACATTAGTTAAATTGGTGAAAAAAGTACAATAGAAAGAAATGACCAAACTAAAGTAACAATTTTTGAAGACAATATCGCTTCGATTAAAAATGAAACTTAATTGGAATCAAACTTAAACTGCAATTATTTTGAAAAAATAGTGACTTATATTTGGAGTTGCTCTTTATTCTATGCATAATTGGTATGAATATATATAAACTCGCGCTGTACGATCCCTTCTCTCGGGAACTGTGTATATAAAGTGTCTACAAAAACTATGCGCGCGGACATCTCTCTATATGCTAATCGTAATCTGTTCTCTATGACTAAACGTGACCTGATACTGATACATACTTCCGAATCATCGGGAACGACTCGCGTGTACACATTTGGCTTCTTCTTCTGCGACGACTCCAAACTCAGACCGACTCCTGATATGACTATAAGCTAACGTAGACGTAGACGAGGCCTAGGGGCTAAAGCGATTGACTGGCTTACAAACTGAACAGAAGGGGCGAACCGAGCTTATTGCAGCGATCGGGAGGGCCGATCATGAGAAGGGCGGCCAGCGATGCCTTAAGGATCCAGCTTATGGTACCGCTCCACGTCGGCGCCACGAAAGGCGACCTTGCAGACGCACACCTGATCGCGCGATAGCAGGACCAGACACTCCCGGCAGACCAGGTGGTGGCAGGTGCGGATCTCGTAGCCAAACTGGGCGCTGCGGCAGTTGATGCAGTTGGCCGGTGCTGCTGAGGATCCCAAACTGGCGCTAGAGGTAGCAACCGCCACCTGGCTAAAGCGCGTCACCTTCTGCAGGGCCTGCTGGATAGCCTGGTCAATGGAGGAGGATGATGTTGAGGTCGAGGTAGATGCGCTGCTGGCCGTCACTGTGGCACAGGCCGTAGTGCCATGGTTGCTGTGCCTCGCCCTCTTGGCCGCCGGCGGCGAGTGCGGTGATCCACTGAGAGCAGCCGATGAGGAGGTGGCTGTGGCAGTGGCCCTGCTCTTACGCTGCTGCTGCTTGTAGGCACTGCTTAGTGCCGAGTATGTGCCAGCTGCCGGACTGATCTGGCCTGGTTGACACATGCTGCTGGCAAACTGCGAGGCGTGGCGACGACGCAGCCGGGAAGAACCCAGGGAACGGGGCACTGCCTTAAAGTGCTCAGAGTGCTCCATGAGGAACTTTTCGATGCGTGCCTTTAGCGCCAAGTTAATAATGGCCTTGCGCTGGGCATTGTACTCGAGGCCAGTAAACGGATCCGATGGCTGGCGGCCCCACTTGGCCTCCTCCTCGGCGTGCTTGTCGATGGTGGACTGGTCCACCACCTTGCCGGAGGGCAATACTGTGGGGAATATCTAAAAGGGAGGTTGTTAATCAATGCACGACGGAAAATAAGAAATATCCCTCTGTTCCTCTTTACCATTAGCTCCCAAGTAATGGAGTCTAGGAATTCCTCCGGTATGGACAAAGAGGATTGCTCCCTCAGCTCGGGAACGTGTCGGGGCGGCGAACGCTGCCCTGTATTTCCCTGTGAGGCATCGCGCTGGCCGTAGGGATCGCTAATCTCGCTCCAGATGCTCTTCACCAGCTCCCTGTCCGCCTTGTCCAGCGAGCGGGCGGGCAGGCCCCACATCTGCACCTTGCGCAGCACCGGCGGACAGCGTTCGGTGGCCCGAATGACCACCTTGACACTGTTGGTGTTGGCTAGGATCTTGTGAGCCGACTTAAAGAAGAACACCTTCTCGCTCTGCGGCTGTCCGGTGGCGGCGGCGGCGTTGGAGCTGCTTCGCGAGTTGTAGTCGCTCTGGTAGCAGAAGGTCACAGAGTCCACGCCGCGTCCCAGGTCTCTCACGAAAGCCACGCGCTCCCAGATGCCATCATGGCGACCGTGCAGCTCAAAGGAAGTGGAGCGCAGGGCACCGCTGGAGGGCCAGAGCTTGATGACCTTCATGTCGACGGCCTTGGGGAAGTCGAAGACAATCTCAACGGGCGGCTTGCAGACGGCGAAGCACATGAAGCCCCGCTCCAGCTGCTCGGCATCGTCGGCGATGAGATTGGCCGCTGTGAAGCCATCTTCGCAAACGGCGTCACTCTCCACGGAGGGCTTGAGCTTGGGGTTCAGGAAGTTGATCAGGCTGCTCATCCTCGCGGTCTGTCTTGCTCCACTCGCTTCCGCGTTCTCTCGCTGTGTCTCTATTGTGCCTCCGCCTCCCTTCCTGTTTCTCGTATCTGTTTTATGCCGTTGCCCCACCTGCTCTTTATTCGCACAGAAAATGGCGTCACTGGCGAGTGAGTCTTTTGTTGTTGCGTTTCAGCTGCTTCTGCTGTCGCCTTTGGCTCTACGGGGATTATCCTGCCGCCGTACGACTACCCTTGATGTGCTCTGCCGCCGCTGCTACCTAATCTGCCTCAATCCGGGTCCTGCTGTCCTGGACTTCGGCTGGCACTTAACACTCGGGCTGCTGATTCTTATTTTTTTTTTTAATAATAAATGCAAATAGTACAACATCGATGCGTCGTACATCGATGTTTTTTACCGATGTTTTCCGATGATACGATGTTCACTGCAGCGATGTTTCGATCGATCGTTATCGCCAAATTCAAATTTAAAAATTAAGCAGTTATTTTAAACATTTAAAATATACATTTAAAAATATGTTTAGTAGTTTTAAGAAAATTATAAAAAATAAAACCCTTGCAAGAATACCATAAACATTTAATTAAATACTTGCTTTTTTCAAATTTTATAATTAATACTTGCAAAATTTCATTGCTTTCTGTTTTCCTAAAAAGGTTCCACAAAAATGTTATATATAAAACAGCAATAAAAGTTATTCAAGGGGTGTATTATATTTTAGATTAAGTATGTTAAGTGCTTTAATCTTTGCATGCCTAAATTAGCAAAAACTGATAAAGATGTGATAAGGTTATTTAGTTCTAAAAGGTTTGACCTTCCTCGATTTCTGCTCAGAGAGGCAAACAAACTCAAAAAAATCACCAAAAAATTGAAAAAAACTGGGACCCTTCTAAATAAATACCTTTGCTAAGTAGTGCTGAGTAGCTGAATTTGCCGCTTTTACGATGTACAATTTCCCTGCAATCTGCCCCACCGGAGGCAGATTATGGCCACTTCTTGAGCCGAAAATAATAGTTCCACCCAAATTGCAATCCACAAGATTAGCCTAATCTTCCGCTGAATGGGTTTTACCGCTCTTGTCAATGGATTCGGCCAGCTGGTGGCCTGATAAGCCTAGGCTATAAGTGGCCCCACCTGGCGCACATATTCTCTAGTTGCCCTGCGAATCATGAGGGGAATCGTGCTCCTGTTAGCGGTCGTCCTGGCCACCGCCTCGGCAGTAAATCTGCCAGGAGTGCCGGTGGACTTTGAGTTGGACGATCATGTGCTCTCCGCCATCTCGGACGACATAGCCGAGCGCCTGGCCAACGAGTATGTGACCTTCCTAAAGACGGGAGTGGAGACGCCGGAGTTTCAGAGGCTGACCAAGCAGCTGGCCAAATCGCACAGCCAAAAGGATATCTTCACCCGGAACATGATTGATTTGGAGCCCAGGGATAGCTTCTTTGTGTGCACGGCCTGTCGTTCGGTAATGCGGGTCTTCATCCGGACCATTCGCGACGAGGATGGGGAGCTGCATGGCGACGGTAGCTCGCTGCTGATGAGGCAGTTCGCCATGGACTTCTGCCGCCGGATGAACCTTCAGACGGACGAGGTTTGTGAGGGTCTGATCGACTCCAACCAGGGTACCGTGGAGTATATCCTGCGCAACTCGGAGAGCGACTCCCAGAGCTTCTGTTCGCTCTTCATGGAGTTCAATTTCTGCAACACGGGCACCAATCCCGACTACAACTGGACCTTGGCGGTGGACAGCACTGGCGAGCCGCTGACCGGTCCCAAGGCAGACACTCCTCGCTTCAGTGATTCCGATCTGCGTATCTGCCACTTAAGCGACATCCATCACGATCCCCTGTATGATGCCGGCAGTCTTGCCACCTGTGAGGAGCCCATGTGCTGCCAGCGCCATAAGGACACCGCCGAGGGAACTAGCGAGGCGGCTGGCGCCTGGGGTGACTACCGCGACTGCGATTTGCCTTGGCACACCTTCGAGTCGGCTCTGGATAGCGCGGTGGCCAATACGAAGTGCGACTATGTCTACCAGACCGGAGACATTGTGGATCACATGGTGTGGGCCACATCCGTGGAGAAGAACACTGGAGTGCTGACCAAGGTGAGCGAGCGCCTTAATAAGGCCTTCGGCGATGTTCCCGTCTATCCCTGCATCGGAAATCACGAGCCCCATCCCCTGAACCTGTAAGTATCCCTCATTGAGCTACTTTTATTTTGAATTATAACAAAATCCCAAAATCCCTGCCTTCCAGCTTCAGTCCCGAGGGCGTTCCCAATGAGGTCAGCACCAAGTGGCTGTATGAGCACCTGTACAACGACTGGTCCAAGTGGCTGCCGGCAGAGACCAAGGAGACGATCCTCAAGGGCGGCTACTATACGGTGTCGCCGCGCAAGGGCTTCCGCATCATCGCGCTGAACAGCAACGATTGCTACACGGACAACTTCTGGCTGTATAACAGCGGCACTGACAAGATCCCGCAGCTGCAGTGGTTCCACGACACTCTCCTGGCCGCCGAGAAGGCCGGCGAGTATGTGCATATCCTGACCCACATCCCCTCCGGTGATGGCACCTGCTGGTCTGTGTGGGCTCGTGAGTTCAATCGCTGCATCACTCGCTTCAGCAAAACCATCAGCGGCATCTTCACCGGTCACTCGCACAAGGATGAGCTGTTTGTGTACTACTCAGAGGATGAGGGTCATGCCACCGCTGTGGCTTGGAACGGTGGCGCCGTTACTACGTACTCCAACAAGAATCCCAACTATAGGCAGTATGCTGTGGAACCCACCACTTTCCAAGTGACCAACCATTGGACATGGATCTTCAATCTGACTGCGGCCAACGAGAAGCCGGAGGAGCAGCCCGAGTGGTTCCTGGAGTACGAGTTCATCAAGGAGTTCACCGAGGACACGAGTCCTGCTGGCATTGACAAGCTGCTGGATCAGTTGGCCGAAAATCCCGCTTTGATGAGGAAGGCAAGTTAGATATTTCTTTTTATTCATTATATTTTATAAAAAATTTATTTGTCGAATTCCAAAAAAATTAAATATAAGTTTAATGATAGGAAAATATTCGTTTCTAAAAATACCTAGATTAGATAGGCACAAATACCAATTTAAGAACATGTTAAGCATATATTTCTTTACACTTTCTCACCTTTTAATTCTAATTTCAGTACTGGCGCTTCCGTGTGACCTCTGCTGATCCCCAGGTTAATGGAGGCTGCGATCGCAACTGCCTGGCAGGATCCCTTTGCCGGGCTGCTACCACCATCAACAACCAGCGAGGACGCTGCGAGGAGCTCCGTGAGAAGCTCTTCGAAGCTGTAAGTTATCCTTGCAGAAACTCCCATAAAATCACAAAATGAACATATATTTCACACCAATTTCCAGCTGGATAACGAAGGTCCCACCACAGATCCCCCAGGTGGTGACGATGATGACAACGGTGGCGGAGCCGCCACCCTGAGTCTGCTCAGTATCAGCTCTCTGCTGGCCTTGGCCCTGTCCCTTCGTCTTAGCTTCTAATTGTACCCCCTAAGTTATATAATGGGAATGGATTCCATTCCCGAAAAAGGTGGCCATTCTCAAGTGGCCAATAGAAGTATGCGCTTATCCCTATCGAAGTTAATCTTGTGTATATTATTTTCGGGGGGTTATCTGCTGATATATGGACTTTATTTTTCAGGTGATTGCATTATCGGCTAATGGCGATTAGCGCAAATTAGCCAATTGCTAGGTGTTGGCCATAAAACAAGCTATACATATATGGTTTATGGCCATGGCAATAATAATGAAGTTAAGGGTAAAGATGGAAGTAAGCACGTGCAAGGAATAGTTTATTTGTTTATGAATTTCATAAAATTGTGATGTTATGAATCATTAAATACTTGGAAACTTTATTTATTGTCATCAAGAATAACTTTTGTTAAATATTATTTTATAGCTTTGATTTCTTGGAATTAAATTCGAGAAAAATATACGATAATCTGCTTGATTAATGCTACTCATAAAACCAGAAAGTGTTGACTCGTTTTAGTCATATTGTTTATGTCAAGAACCTTTATGAACCTTGAACTCAAATGAGTTACAAGGCATATTTTCCAACCATTTTCTTTTGTTAAATCTTTTTATTAAAGGTAAACCCTTCACCGATTAGCCTGGTCTACAAATCTGCC
Source organism: Drosophila mayri (assembly GCA_008042485.1). Taxonomy (NCBI): domain Eukaryota; kingdom Metazoa; phylum Arthropoda; class Insecta; order Diptera; family Drosophilidae; genus Drosophila; species Drosophila mayri. Next base: position 143,325 of record VNJN01006381.1, read on the forward strand.
CCTGATCCGAAATTAGTATGGCGATATCTCTACATCCGATAAGCAGCTGTGCTGATAGCGTTGTAGCCATTAAGAAGGCTATAAGTAGGAGCTCAATCTCTGTCCTGGACACAGTTCCGTCATGAAGTTGATCTGGAGTACAACTCTTTGGGGAATCGCTCTCCTGCTGGTAGGCTGCGGGGCCTTCAGCCTGCCAAATGTTCCTGATACTTTGACCAAAGAGGAGCGCCTGGCAGCGTTTCAATCAGGTGGGTAAAGAAGGCGTCCAATTTCTTGGAGGATCATGCCAGGCCAAAGTGAATTAAAGTTAGCCAAGTTCAAGTGGCTCCTCTATTTTTATGAATTAAAATTCATATCAAAATGTGAATGGATCACTTTAGATTGTCGCCAAGGCAAAATTGTTTGGATTTGTCCCAAAGATAACTCCCAACTGACAGCTTCAATTGTCTGACATCCGTTATTGGTTTTTTATTTGAATTTTGGCAGTTAGCATGGCTGAGGAGATAAGCCGTGATTACCTGAAGTACCAACGCACGGGAATCCAGACGGAGCGGCTAAAGGAAATAGGAAAGGATTTGCGAAACAGTCACAGCAAGAAGGCCATCTTCACGGAGTCCATGGCTGACCTGAACTCCGCCGATCAGTTCTTTGTGTGCACTCTGTGCCGATCCACGGTCAATGTCGTTGTTCGCACCTTTACGGAGGGCGAGCTGAGTGGCCCGCAGCGTGAGGCGGAGGCCAAAAAGGTGGCCCTGGGCTTTTGCGATTACTTTAGCATCTCCACCCAGGAGGTGTGCTCGGGTCTCTTCGATCTCAATTGGCCCATTTTTGATTTCATCTTCAACGAGACTGTGGCTGATTCACAATCCTTCTGCGGCATGCTGCCCATTGCCATTTGCCAGGTGAAACAGGACGAGTACAACTTAACTCTAACCATTCAGGGAGATTCCCCCACGGAGCACAACTCGGAGTTACCCGCCCGCAGTTCGGATGATCTACTGATCCTCCAATTCACCGACATCCATTATGATCCTCTCTACGCTGTGGGCAGCAATGCCGAATGCGATGAGCCCATGTGCTGCCGAACTGCTCTGGCCGAGGGAGCGGACTCCTCAGCCGCAGCTGGTTATTGGTCGGATTACCGAGCCTGCGACACTCCCATTCACCTCATCCACAGTGCCTTCCAGCATGTCAAGGATAACCACAAGATTGACTGGATCTATCACACTGGCGATGTGCCGCCCCACAACGTTTGGTCCACCACCAAGCAGGGCAACTTGGATATGCTGACAGAAATCGATGGACTTCTGGCGGAGTACTTCCCGAACACGCCCATCTACCCCTGTTTGGGCAACCACGAGCCACATCCCGCGAACGTGTGAGTACCCGTAATTGCACACCCCTCGCACTCGTATTATTAAGGTAATGAATGACCCAGATGGCCAGAGTTCAAAGTATGGCCCGAATGAGGTTGAGTTTTGGTAACACAAATTTGGGATAGAAAATTGGTACTGGAAATTGCTGGAGAGCAAGAGTGGTTTTCGAAGTAATTCTTAGTAATTTAACTTGGCAGAGCAGAGGAAGAAAAGAGTAGACATTATTTTTGACCCAAAATTAAAAACAATTGGGTTAAGAAGGAAAGTGAAAATAGTACAGAAAATATATAAAAACTGACAAAGGGATATACCTGTAAATATCCGCTTAAAATATATTTATAACATAAAAGTTCTTGTCAAAAATAAAAACTTAAATCTTAAATATTTCTTACTCTTCAGATACGAATTCCTTTAAGAGTAGAAATAGAAAATACATAAAAACTGGCAAAAGGATTTACCTGTAAAAATCCGCTTCAAATATATTTATAACATAAAAGTTCTTCCTTAAAATAATCTTAAATATTTCTTACTCTTTAGCTAAGTATTCCCTTAAAATACTTTCTTCAGAAATGTAGTATTTATGGTGAACTCTTCATAATCTCTCAGGTATCGTAAAATGTTTAACAAACATAAACCTTTTAATTTCCAACCAACATAAAGTTTATGAGGAATTTTTCCCACAATATTACCACCAAAAACCGCGCTGCTATAAAGTGCCTAATAGCCACCAATTCCTACTGTTAATTGGTCTATCATTAAATAAAGATATAACCCTTTAGCTACACTAATCTACTGATAAACCACTAGAATTGGTGGCCACTAACTATTCGTTTTTTATAGGTTTTAAAGCACATAATTGATTTTTTGCCAACTGACTGTTAAAAAAGAGAAAGTTAAATTAAAGGCCCATTTCCAATAATCGTATTAAATTTGTATTATTATATTTATTTATTCATACTTTTATTTGTAAATTATTTGATTATTTTAATTAAATATTTATTTAATATTCATTTCAATTAATATTTTCTTGTATTAGTTTCGGCAACGACGAAATACCCACCGCCCTGAGCGTCAACTGGCTTTATGAGCACGTCTGGAGCCTGTGGTCCAAGTGGCTGCCCGCGGAGGCGGAGGTCACTGTGCTTCGCGGTGGCTACTACACCGTCCCCATTAGCCAGGACTTCCGCATCGTAGCTTTGAACAGCATGGACTGCTACCTGTTCAACTGGTGGCTCTTCTACAATGCCACTTTGATCCAGGAGCAGCTGCAGTGGTTCCACGATACCCTGCTGCTCGCAGAGCAGTCTGGTCAAACGGTTCACATCCTCACACACATACCCGCCGGCGACGGTGATTGCTGGAGCAGCTGGTCGAAGGAGTACAACCGAGTGCTGACCAGGTTCAGCGGCATTGTGACTGGCGTCTTCAGTGGACACACTCACAAGGATGAGATGAATCTGCACTACTCCGAGGAGGGCTATGCCACGGTGGTGAACTGGAACGGCGGCAGTCTGACCACCTACACGGATACGAATCCCAACTACAGGCTTTACGAGGTAGATCCCAAGAGAAAGCAGGTGGTGGAGCATCACACCTACACCTTCAACCTGACGGCGGCCAATGCGAAGCCGGATGAGCAGCCGGAGTGGTATTTGGAGTACGAGTTCACCAAGGAGTTCACCGAGGATACGAGCCCGGCGGGCATTGACAAGCTGCTGGTGCAAATGGCCGAGAAACCCGATCTGCTGCGCAAATTCCGGCGCTACAAGTTCACCAGTTCCGATCCCAAGATTGCCGAGGGCTGTGATGATGCCTGTCTGAGCAAAACTATATGCAGGATAGCCACCAGCAATTACCAGGAGCGCACACGCTGCAAGGAGCTGCAGGCCATCCTGGCGGAGAGTGTGAGTAGCTCAGAGATACTTCTCTTAAAGACTTTTCCTGATAATAGGTTCATTTCTCATGATCTTAGCTGGAAAAGGAAGATAACACCGATGATGATGACCAAGGAGGCGGTGCCTCTGGTCTAAAGGCCTTCAGCTTGGCCCCCCTGTTGGCCCTACTGACTGCATCAGCAGTCCTCCACTGAGACTTATCGTGGAGCTATTCATAGCCCCCATAATCGTAGGCGATAATCACCAACCGATGGAGCCATAAAACGAGCAATAAAACAACATAGAGAGAGATATAGATGATAAACCCGAAGAACAATAAACACAGTCGATTCTTGTAGTCAACACTCAGAATGTTCGATATACATGTATATATATATATTACCTAAGATGCCTCTCGGGTAGCGAATACTTTTGCGAATTAGCTGGATTATGTTAAGAGTTAAGTTTAAGCACTACGATGGAGTCCGGGGAGGTGGCTTCTGCATCGATTCATTGCTGGAATCTGTATCTTCTGTCGTTTATCGGTTTTCTCTTTTTTTTTTACAAACATTTACACACTTGGACCGCGTCCCGCTCGCCGCTTAGAGCGCGCACATGAGCGTGGCAATGTCCAGGTCCTGCACATCGGCCTTGCGCAGGACAAGGACCGCCTGGTTCTGGTAACGGCCGGAGGATACCAGGCGCACGGTGGTCACTCCGCAGAAGATGGCCTGCTCGGGACCCGGCTCGCTGGAGGCACCACACACGGCGCTGGCCTGCTCCATACCCAAGGCATCCAGGCCAGCGGAGCCGCCAATCTCCAAGCGATCACTGGGCAATTGACACTGATTTTTGGGGGAAAAGAATAATTAAGCTATGGAGAGGAGGGAGTTGAAGGAATACCCACATCGTAGTTGACCTTTTGCTGGGCCCTCACGCTCTTGCCGCCAATCCGCAGGCTGGCCAGGGAGACCACTGCCGGAAAGAGCGCTGAAATGGTGCAATTGCGGGCCTGGCCAAAGTTGGTCATCTTGTACATAGCAGCCACGTCCTGGACCAATACATTGCAGGCTTTAAGATGAGGGATAATCTTTAGAATTTAATTTAATAAATAATATTATAAATAAACCTACGCTGTGTGATCTTGTGGAATCTCACATTGGCCACAAAGGAGCCTCGTGAAGGAATCCGATACTGGAGCAGGGCGGCATTCTGGCTGGAGCGGAAGAACTTCTTGTTGCTGACACGGGGCCTGCATAAATAGCCAGGATAATCCCAATTGAAATATTTATTGAGTAACCAAAGCGGAAAGCGGACCCTCACCATTGTCTGTAATTGTTGCAGAACTCGTAAACACGCTCCTCCAACGGCCGATGATGATCCTTTATGCCCGGAAAGTACTCGCCATTCAGCTCCCAGCCATCCACAAACTGAAGCAGCCAAACGTGGTTACATTCTAGGGGAAATTTAAAGGACATTTCCGAGCACTTACCGCCATTAGGGCTCCTGTCTCGCAGTTCGCATCATAGTGCTTCATTGTAATCTCGACAATCGTGTCTGGCTCACCAATCACATAAAGTCCACACACCTCGGGGCTCGGCACTTCCTGGACATCTGCTGCTGCTGCTGCTCCGTCGCCTGGAACCACTCCGGGCAACACGCCAGCTCCGGCTGCTGTCCCTGCACCAGCTGCAGCTCCTGCTGCCTCCAGCTCAAGGAGAGCCGTCTCTCGATTTAAGGCCGAACTTAAAGGATTGAGTTTCTTGAAGATGTAGTCACCTGCCTCGGAGGCCACATGCATGCAATCTAGGGAAGGAATGAAGTTAAAGGGGGGTGTGAGTTAATGGCAATGCACTGGGGGAAAATGGGGAAGATGATGGTGAATTTTAAATATATTTTTAGAAAGGTTTTTCTAATTTATTTTGGGAAATAATTATTGAAAGCTGAGTGTGGATTACATCTTGTAATCCCCGAGTTAAATAATGTTTTTCTCTTTGTGTGCTAAATGCAGTTTATGCCCCGCAGCCTCAACGCTAACTCCCAAAATTGAGTGGGGGCCACCGAATGTGAAACCAATTTGTCTTGGCCAATTTGCAGGAGCTAGCAGGAGGAGGAGCTGTAAGGAGTGGGAGAGGACTTAAGGGAGTGAGCGATTGAAATCCCCTTTGATTGTTCCTAGCTTTTGGCTCCTGGCAGCAATTAATTTATCATGCGCATCCACTTAATGCCCGGCCATCGTTGGCTGATTTATGGCCATCATTATTAGCCGGGTCACCCACTCATACGTACATGAATATATATATATATATATGCGTGCGGTTTCGGTGGCTTTTTATGACCTCGTCTCGGGGCCGAAAAACAATTAAACTACTATTTGACTTACTTTTTGTGACGCTCTTGACATGCTTGTCACATACTCGTACTTGTGTGTGGGTTTGGCTACGAACGTGTGTGTCCCTAGAAGGGGGAATAGAATAGTTCGGTTTTGGGTCCTGGAGACACTTGGAGTCCCACGACTCCTCCTGGCGGCACTTGGCGCCAATTTGTTTATGACACTCGCTAATTGCTTTCAAGTGATGGCTTTTTTTTTGGGCTTCCCACTTGTGGCGACTGTTTTACAGACTGACAATTAAAATGGCACTATTCATAATTGATTGGTTATTATTTATTTAATAATCATAAGCAGAGTGCCGGCGGCGGTTAGCGAAATAAATATATAAAATATTCAGTTACTTATTGCAGAGTCTCCTGGGAATTTTCTTCTTGAATTTTAAAGAAAACCTTAAATGTATCTATAATTATTATTTATTTTTTGTTGCTATCTATCAAAACAATCAATAAGCTACTTTGTATTCCTAGAGACTCTCCATTAATCCCACGGATTAGAGTGCTTTTCCATTTGCTGCTCAAAAACGGAATTTCTATTTATGGAAGTGACGTCATGAGCTGACCCTCCCCGGACCCCGGAAAACCCATTGGCCCCCACAAGTATTGCCAGGCTGTTGTCCTGACTATAAATAAAAGCAATTATAAATTGGCATAGCCACAGATTTGCTGATGTTTCACCTGATGCAACTTTCCGTTATCTCTGACCCAAGGATGCGGTTGCTTTGGCAACTCTTTGCCCCCTCTCCCCTTGGGAAAATGAAAATGAATGGAAGTGGGTTGTTTGTGGGTGGGTGGAATTCAGGGATTAACTCAATTGAAGTTGGCACGAGTTGCTGGTTTCATTAAGTTTACATTCACCGGAATCGCAATCCTTGTTGTAGCCATTGAGTTGACCACAGATTTATTTGTAATCTTTATATATTTTCCATTTGGTCAGTTTGGGTCGTGTGATGGATGGCCAGAGGAGCGGGCAGGGGGTGGGAGTGCACTTTGATTTAAATTTTAATGGGGCAATAAATTCGTGTTGCCTGGTTGTACACATAAATTGCGTATACGTCGGGTTGTTCCCAGGGAGAACTCACAACTTAGGCAAAAATCAATTTGAGAGACAAGTAAACAAGGTTTTGGAAAACGCTTTAAACTTGTCGCTGCCGCCAAAGTGCATTTTCCAGCTAGCCCAGAACCCGTCCCATTTTCCGCTGGGGGCACTTGACTCTGAGAAGTTTCCCTTCGCGTGGGTGTGTGTGTCAGCTTACCTGAGACCGTGTGCACATTGTGCGGCACCGCCGGGTTGGGGAATATCTCAAAAGAACGCTTCACACTGGGCCAGGCCTGAAAAGAAAGAAAATATGACTCAAGATACTCAAGAAAAATAATAGAAAATTATTAAACAATTTTAATACTTCAAGGAAACACAAGCAGATAAAAAAGGCTCTGTATATTCTTATAAAACTTTATTTGCTTGGCCTAAAAATAGCTTTTGAGTGACACCATTTAGATTAAATAGTTGGTTTCATATAACTTTTTAACCAGAATAAAGTTTGCCAAGCCAGAAAGAACAAATATTTTTTATGTAAACCTTCTTTCGTAAGAGTGATGGCGGTTGGCTTCATCCCCTGCGACAGCTAACTGCAACTGAATGTGGCAGCCAGATCAGAAGCAGTCATCCCTGGCTCCCTGGCCCCCATTCGCGTTCAGTTACTTCAACACAATAGACAGACATCGAAACCAGAGGTGGAGGCACGTCCTGGCCAAGCGGATCAGCGGGATGTCCGCGACTAATGTCCGCCGACTTTTTGCAGTTGTAAGCGAAGAAAGAACTCCGGCAGGGGTCCTGCTAATGCGGCACTTAGGACTCGGCCCACAATGCAATTGCAGGGGACCTCGACTTCGGGAACAAGAGGTCAGTCGGGACAGAGGACAATGGCCAGTTTTAATTAAACTACCACACACGATTCTCCAATAAACAAGAATCGAGCAGATGACGCCCGGAACGTGCTCAGCCAAGAAGGATACTATATAGAAATATATATATATATATAAATTTGAGGTCCTTTTAAGCATGACAAATCGGGGGGCAAAGTTAAAAAGTTTTTAAGAAAGGCGACCTCCAGCCTTGAGCCACTTTTTTTCGCCACTTGCGCGCCCTGATTCTTGGCGCTTTATGATTGATTAGAGGTGGCCTTTTTTGTGCTGCAAATTTTCCTGTTAATTGAAATCGCCAGGAAGTCCAAGGAGGACCCTGCGCAGCCCGCCCCCCCTGCTGGGACACAGGAGATTGATAAATGGTGACGCGTTTTGGCCGCGGGTCTCAAATAATTGAGTTAAGGCCAAAAAGTTTTTGGCCTTTGGGGACGTTTGTTTGCGCAACACTCGAGCTTTGGCTTTAACGAGTCGTCGGGGCGTTATGGAACTGTCAATTAGTGGCGGTTTATGCCAAAGCAGCTTTAAGCCTCAGTCCTAAAAAAAAAACCCCAGTCCAATCCCCGTTCCTCCCCTTCTGACGTCACAGCGCACAAATCTTTGGCACAATCCGACAGAGAATCGAGGGAATCGAGATTCGAGCGAGTCTGCTGGATAAACTGTCAACAGGCAGTAAATAAATAATAAACATGATCCCTTTGAACACACTTGTCGCTGCCTCATTTGCATAATCACAATGCCGCCATCAAGATTTTCAGTTGCGTAGCCGTGAGGTCCTTTGTCAAACTACAAATACAACAACAACAAAAAAAGAACCAAATCGCAGGATGCGCCAGCTGCTCCCCTCAAAAGGTTCCAAAGGGATGGATTGCTATCTGAAAGTTGCCACGGAGATCCTGGCCATTCAAAAGTTTGTGGTTCAGAAATAGAATAAAAAAGTCCCTTGGGAATCGCAGCAACGTGCGAAGAAGCCGCCTAAGCCGAGGTCCTTTCCCTTTCAATTGTGTGTGTGTGTTACTTGCATTCCTGCACTCATTGGCCATTCAAGGAGCGGCCTTTATTATCATTCCAATTGAATGGTTACAATAAAAGTGGTAACTTTTCATAAAGTTATTTATTTATAGACTTTTCTTTCTTTGTTTTATTAAGTAATGTTTTTTTTTTAAGTTTAAAATACATTGAGAAAAGTCCTACGGATACTTATGAAATTTAATAAAGTCCTTGGTTTATTTTATTATTTTGTTTTTTTATTCGAAAAATATTAATAGTTTTATATATTGATTTTCGGCTAAAATCGAAATATCATGGAAACATCAATATTTTCTGATCTCTTTATCACTGCTTTAACTCTTTGTATTTATTATTCAATTCTTTTTCTAGAAAGCTGTTAAGTTTTAAGGTAAAATTAATACATTTCTATATTGATTTAAATTTGAAGTATTTCTTTATAATTCTTCTCCTGTTTAAAGCCTAATTACCGCCATGATTAATGGTTCTTTTATACACAAAATAATTCCATCAAATTCTGTATTTTTGTTTGACATTTTTGTTTTTTGTGTTTTATAAATTGTTGTTTGATTCTTCAAGCGTGGCCTGAATTCTTAAGGCGTGAAAATTAAAAAGTCGGAATATTCAATTAGTGTTTTTCTACGTTTTTTGTAAATGTTCATTCATATTTTTGGTGATTAATGAGCTTGTTTTTCGTTGGCAGCGTAAATCAATTCCACCGCCATTCATTGTCTGAGAATTTTGTGGGAACGAGACCCGGATGATCCCTGAAGGTCGTCCTTTATTCGCGTCACTACAGAAGCCGCTAATTAGGCAGGGATATGCGAATCAGGTCCTCGCACGCCACTGCCGGGAATTAAGATGCCAGAAATATTTGTGACTTGATTAAAAGTTCGCTCGCGCGATGAATGCGACACCTACGACAGCGGCTTCTCGCAGGGGGCAGGGGGCAGGAAGCACCTGGCAAGATTGCTATCCTTTTTCGGAAGGGGGTACAGGTAAATATTGACTTTCGGCATCGCGGCAGGAGATCCGATGGTAATCCCTGGGCCACGTCAAACACTTTCGCCCTGGAGTGGGCATTGTCGGTGGCTGAATGACTAAGTTATGAGACAGCTTCAAAGGGTGACAGCTTTAAGGGAGAGGAGGAAAGTGATACCACGTCTCTGGACTACTTCTGGAGAGGGAAGCCTCTATATTCCTGGGCCATGAATAAGTGATGCACTTGCCAGAGTCCGGCGGAGCAACAGGCTGCCAATGAACGCGGCGACCATCAAATATTTAGACGTCTTTATGGCCAGCGTAAATTTCAGCGAGCCAGCGATGGAGTCCTTCTGAAAGGATTTGTCTAACTGAGTGATGATGGCTCAAATATGCGCATAATGCCGGATGCTAAAGGAATATTGCCAACTAAGCATTGCCCAAGACGGAATGAAGTCAAATGAATCGCCTTCAAATGAGCGGAGAACGGAAGGACTTTTGCGAAAAAAAGGAGTCTCCAGGGAGTCTCAAGAAAATAAGCTTCAAAAGGGGAAACAGGACTGTCAACTGGCTTTTTTCCTTATCGAGTCTTTAAGAATTCGAAGACTTTTTCACATTTAATAGAAATTATAATTAATAAAGAGTTTCCTGTACAAAATCATGAAGAAATCTACTTAACTAATGAAGTTTTTGTCAATGGCAATACCCCTATATTTATTTCAGTTATCAAACAATCATTTCATTTGTGTCAGCAACCCCCAGAACCGACCCAGGCTCGACTTTCCGATTAAAAGTTAAGCCAGGCGATTGTCAGAGCTCATAGCCATCAAGTGGAGAGCCGAGGATTAACGACAAAAGCCGCAAATGAATTCGATTACGCATACGCACCGTTACCCCGCTGGAACCGGGCGCATGGGCGAGTGTGTATTTCTGGCTTTAATCATTTAATTAATTTCCCGCAACCGCAAATGAACTGTAAAATGCAATTTGGCCAAAAAGTTGACGCAATCGATTTCGATATATGGGAATCTAACACTCGTGGCAGCTCCTGCTTCTTCGTATTTCCAGCACGGAAATTAGTTCTGCCCTAAATGCTGGGGCATCACATCCTCTGCCTCCTTGGGATCTTTATTGAACAGACACACATTGCAGTGCAGATTTATGCAAGGGAGTTCCGTCAGGACGGAATTGAATAACCGGCATAAATTTCGCGCGGCTGCTGCCGTTACATGACGAAGGTTATTTATGGAAATTTTTTTTGGGGGGAAAACCCAGAGCCCAGAAAATTCATCAAGACATGAGTATGAGACTGCCTTCTTGCTAGACTCAATTACAGCTTCATTCTTCTACAGTTCAGTTCAGTTATCTTCTTCAGTTCATATATATTCCAGATTGGCAGAGGAAATTGTATGGAAATTAGAGGGAATAAAAGGCTATATCCCTCTTAGAGATACAGTTTCACCTTACGACCCCATTTGTGGTTGCAGCAATTAGAGGACACTTCTCAGTCCGGAGCTGATCCTTCCTTTTTCCTGCTCGACAACTCTTTATCCTGAAGCCCTGCACCCGGTGACATTCATGGTTTAATTGTTGTCGTTCTCACATGTTGTTGCGACAGCGATGAAGGCAAAGACCGGGATAAGCGGGAAAAGAGGGGAAATGCCGGACGGAAATGGGACAGCAGGGGTGTGGCTGTCATGTCCCGGCTTAAATGGCTGTAAAGTGCCAAAGCGTCGGTGTCAACATTAAGCGCACATCAAGTGCAGGACTCTGGCTGGAAATCGAGCAGGAAGCGGATAGGTGGGGGAGGGAAAACCAGGAGGCGGGGGAAAAGTGGTGGAAAAATCGTAGGAAAATCTCATCCATGTCGGAGTGAGTGACCACACAAAGAATGGGTGTCGCCTGCAGAGTTGCAGTTTCATTGCAATTGCCTGCCCTGCCCGGCCATGCCTTCGAAATGGTGCGAATGGTGTTGCGTTTGGGTTTTTCCTTCCGGCGACTATTGGCTTTTCCCCATCGCCCACAAATGCTCAACGGCAGGTGCGAAATTTACATTTATCCTTGGCCATTGATGTGAATTCCTGGCCTCCTGACTTGGCCCACAATGTTGCCATTAAGCAAACAGCTCGAGAGCTACTGCAATTGATGGATTGCTGGGTGGCTCCGCAGTGGGTATAGAAATACAACGCAAATCGCCCATCGACACGGAGTACTGTCATATGGAAATGGATTCTATTTGTGGCTTTGCCATCTTGATGTACACAAATTTAAATAATATTTTAGAGCACATATTTTAGGGTTCCGGGTTTCACTGTTAAGAAATTTATTGAGGTTGTAAAATAGATTGATATTTGGTGCGGTTATGTGTGTTTACTCTCTTTATTAATATTGTAGAATAAAGCAAAATGTATTTGGGATTTAAAATCTTTAATATTATTACATAAAAGTAATGTCTTGCTAGCAGTAACTTTAAAAGGGTTAGTTCATATTTATCCTTCTCAAATATCAAGTCATTTTAAGCTACTACAAATTCTAGAGAAATACAAATTGTAAACCAACTGAATCCTTAAATGTAATCCCATTTTTCCAGTGTATTCACCCAGCTACATATTTCGGCAAACCCTTTTTCCAAAAGAAGATGGATTCGATTGGTTATTTTTGGCCCACTGCTATCTTATCTGTCTTGGGAACAGTGTCTCAATCATAATTAGCCGATTTATCAGCACGAGTTCTATTTATGTTCCGCTGCAGCCAAATGTCAGGGGAAACTTTCCCCGATTGGGCCATTACCAAATCGAATTAAATATTCATTTGCGCCGGCCGAAAGTTTGACCCGCTGACCCGCTTGGCCTGCCATCAACTGATTACTAGCCGGGTTCAGCAACGTGAGCCTAATGAAGGTAATCTGTGCGAGCATAAGCCAACATCCAAGGCGACAGGGATGCCGAAAAGTTTGCCAATAACTGCGACAGCGAGAATCAATCAATCAGGGCCGAAATCTCGGCCGGAACAAATTAGATCAAGTCATTAGAAAAAACATGGAAACAAAAGTTGGCACCCAACTTGTTGATCGAATTACAAGGTGTTACAAGAGTTGGCTGTCACTTACGAGCTTCACAGAGAAAAATGGTTTTACTTGGGGAAAATAGTATGGGAAATGATGGAATAAAGAAAAGAATGCTTTAGAAATCTTGTTTGACTTTACAACAATTAAAATGTGGCCCAGAGGTTTCCTGTAAAAGTTTATACTTTACAGAAGAGCGGAAATTTTAATTAAATATTTCGTTTATTTCTTATTTCACTTATATTTAATGTATTGGGTAAATTCTGTGGCACATTTTCACCAAAAAAACAAATATCTTTAAGTCACAACTGCCGATAATAAGTATATACAGAAATCTCTTTTAATTGTAATAAAATTATAAGCTGGGTTTTGAATTTAGTGCATTTTTATTTATCTTTTTAGGTTTAATTAGATTCCAATATTTTTTAGATTTCATTGCGACACCGACTCACCTGAACGCCCAGCACAATCATTGACAAATAGAGGTACACGACCAACTTCATCGCGACTTCCGATTCCAGAAACCAAAAGGAGCAAAAAAATTGCCTTTACCCGCCGGTTGATTTTTAAACTGAAGTCTAGGGGCTATTTTTCAATTAATTTGTCGAATTTCAGAGCGACTCCTTTTGATCCTTGGGCTGACCAGAGATTAGCACAGGAATCACGCACCCTATAACTTCATTAGAGCGTGGAATTAGCGACGGGGAAAGGCGTTGCTCGCTAGGCACACTCTGCGTATACTTGATGCGGGCTTGAATGGCGCCGGGGAAACCGATTTAAAGTTTTGTTTTTGGGGAAAAAACCAAGAAACCGTTGCAGGACGACGACGACGAGGACGATGCGTCAACGCTGCCGCACAACGACCGAGTGTTGGCCCTTATCAGCGCCGCATTTCCTTTTATAGCCACTCACGGGCGGTCGTCCTGACAGGGGGTTTTTCAGTTGATTGTTCGTCCTGTCGAACTGACTTGTGAGATACTTATGTCAGCTATGGACAAGCTGTTTGTTTGCTAAGTTTCATAAAGTTTTCTTTGCAGTTTTGTTTATGATCTTTTTCTATTATTGTTTTCCTTGATTTTGGAATGTTTTATTTTATTTTCATTCGATTTTCATTGCTGAAATTTGAAAAACTTGCCGCTGTTTGTGTGTTCACCATACTTGGCTGTGCTGGTGAGTTTTATATGGAGACATTGCCAGAGTAAATGAAAAAGAAAAGCTCTGGGAAAAGCTTTTCATATTGGGAAAATATTTTATATTCAAACTGCCCTGTAAGTAATTATTTTAATCCAATTTATTAAAAATCAATGGCCAACTTTAAAATATATTTCATTATTTTATAAATTGTTTCATTATTTATTTTTAAAGTGAACATTTAAATGTTTCTACTAGCTTGCTAACACTTTTTTATTTTTAAATAAGAGCAGAGAAACCATTTAAATAAATCTTTTTGCGATATTTATTTAAAAAAAAACATATTGATCCAAGATTTAGAATTTCATTTAAACAAACTGCCTAAAATTTAGAATTATACTTCCACTTTAGCTTTTTTACAGCCCCATATCCAGTGAAGGGGCCACTGCCACGGGAATGGGCACATTCCTGGGATGATTCACATCTCCTCTGTCATAGTAGCCTCCCAAATGCTCTCCTGGCACATGGTATAGTCCATAATGAAGTCCACTATTTGCAACCTGAGTTAAAAAAGAGTTGAGAAAATGCTTCAAGAAGACCCCGAGATAATACCTACTCTCTTTAAACCATTAATAGAGGCCAGTAGCAAAGCCATCTTGGCCAGCAATAGCGCCTTTCCACTCACTATGGACAGCATCTGGAAGCCCATGGGCACCAAGATGGCCCCCAGAGCTGTCACACCAAACATCATGGTGATAATCATGTTATAGCGATGACGCCTCACCCGGGCACTACCCACTTGATCGGCAGTGGAAGTTTCTAATAGACAAATAAACTCCGAAATTGATATTTTAAAAAATACTGGAGAGTATCTTGAACTAACCACTGCTCAGATATCGCTCGGTGAGTTTTCCCAGGTTCACTTGGAGTGTGTGAGTGGTCAAACCCTTGGCCAGGCTCACTGCCAATTGATCGAAGAAAGTCAAATGCTTCAGATCCTTGCGTTCATCTTCAGCACTTGAGGAATTACTGGCTGTATCCAAAGCAGCCACCAGGCGAACTCCTTCGTAAATGGGTATCTCAGGAGCCGTCATAATGCCCTCGAAAATGTTTAGACTCCGCGAACGGAAACATGACCACAGAGTCTGGGTGACTCCAGACTGATAGCATTCTTGTAAATCTCTGCGCAGCTTCCTAAGTTGGGGTATCCACGTTTTATCCGCCTTCTCCTCTCCGGAAACACACCGATCGATCAGGAGACAAGCTCCAAGTAATAACACAACCAAACTGCACCGCACTCGCATTGTTTTCCCTTTGAATTTCAAATCGAAACTGCATCAAATTCGGTCCGGGTCTTTGCCTTTTTATGGCCATCGCTGGGCAGTGATTGGAAACCGATCTCCAGTCCAGTGCACCCGGTCATTAGGGCAGATGTGGGAAGCCTCTTCTCGGATCTCTAACGGTGCGCCTTGGCTTTGACATTGGTCATGGTCTGCGGCTAGTTGTTGGTGACTTCGAAACCGAGTCTGGGCAACCTAGAAAGGCAACTGGGCCCGGGGCCTTAAATTAACTTGTCAACAACGATTTGCAAATGCCCACCACCGCCAACGCACGATTCTAATCAGATGCGTTTCGATCCCTTTGTTGTTGACAGTTGGCCACGCATTAGACGATCGATTGAGCTGGCCAGCAGCTTTCAAGAGGCGGACCCTCAAAACCGGTGGTCTAGTTCAGGCCAAAGTGGGTAAAGGTAAACTCCAAGTTTGAGACCGAAAGCGGAGATTAGTTTCCATTTTGAGATTTTAAAGAACATAGATATAAATACCACAAATACGTTCTCTTCAATCAACGATAACTACTTTAAAATTAATAATTAAACCAACATTGTGCAAGCCATCATTAACCCTTAACCTCTCCTTCGATTTCTCTCCACTCTTAAACACAAAACTTTATAATTTGTTTAATATTTATTAGCTAAGAGGTCATTCATTGCATTTCCTTTGCTTGATAATTGTTTTGAACAAATTCGTACTAAGATTAGAAGGTTTACGCTTTAATAGTTTCCATTGAGTGCAAAAGTTGACGTTCAGTGTGGATTGGTAGTTGCTCTAGACTTTAAACTAGTTAACAAAGTTTACAAAAAACAGTTCTACACTTGCCTAAATATATTCATGCACCCGCTAAAATCGTTTTACTATATTTTTATATCTTTTACAATTATCATTTTCATTCTTTTTTTTTTTTCGGTGTGGTATAAACAGTTGCTCAGAGCCGGCTGCCGCAGGATACGTGGTTTTCGTTCCTGGTTTTCAGATACAATAGTACGATAGCTTAAGCGCTGCTCCGGATCCCTGATCCGATCCTTGTTAGAAATATCCTCAGTGATTCAGTGTGTGTATTTTGTGTAAACGCGTCCTAGCAAAAAATATATCCCATCTCATCTGGTCCGCAGCTATCCCAAATCCCGCTGCCGCTTTTTAGCATTCCATAGACTACGTAGCGCTGGGCAGGCGGTGGCGCCAGTACAATCAGGATCCAGTCGTCGTCGTTGTGGACGCGCCAGCGGCAACTCCGCGACCGAAGCGCGGCAGGTACAGGCCGAATTTGGACTCTACGCCGGCCAAAAGCGGAAGTGCCGCTCGATATCCACCGATGTGATCGAGGTTCTCGTAGGTGATCTTTGCCGCCGCCGTCTCTATGGGAGTGGCAACCTTGTGCGCCTCCGAGCCCTTGGGCTGGCTGCCGCCAAAGTCCACATAGAAGAGGCGCTGCAGCAGCTCATAGGTCACCAGGGTCACGCCGAACTGCGGCGAGGAACGGAACACACGGGCTGAGGGGGAGACATTAATTATTAATAAATGAATTAATTATTTTCCTCGTTGCTGCTTACCTGCTGTTCCCTTCCAGAAGGCTCGTGGTCCCTCCTCAGCCATAATCTTCTTGGTGGCATCCCAGACACCGGTATACGTTGTCTGTCCAGAGCGGGCCACCACCTGAAGGCGGGTCTTGATAACGTCGGCGGGCGTGACAAGCGAGGCAGCTGGAACACCGGCAATGGCACCGGCGGCCAGCAGAGTGAGCGGGTGATTGTAGCCATCCTTGTCGGCCATCATAGCCTTGGTGTGGGCATAGGTCGGGAAGTAGATGGCCGAGAAGGGCACATCGCGCAGCAGACAGGCCCTGGCTCCCTTGTAGAGACCAAAGAGCCCCAGCTCCTTCACTACAGACCAGGCTCTGATCTTGGACCCGCTGGCAATCTCACCGGCCACTTGCAGACGAATCTTCACGATCTCCAGGGGATTGGTGAACACAACCTGCGAGCCACCGGCAACGCCTCCAGCCAGTATTTCGGCCCAAGTCGGAATGTAGCCCTTCTTATCCGTGAACTTGTCCCTCACTAAATCGTTCATCGTCAGCTTGATGGCCTTTTCCGGTGCCACGCCGAGAAGCTGGGGTAGCAGGCCTCGGTAAAGGCCAAGAACGCCTTCGTGACGGACAACCTGGGTGGATGCAAGGTGAATAGAGTTAGTTATTATATATCTCAGGAGCTTTGCTTCTGTTTCTCACCTTCTTGAAGCAATCCCATGAGTTCCTGTAGGCCACTTCACCGATGTAGGAGCCCGCACGCTGGTTCTGCATTCGAGTCTTGACGAGATCGATGGGATAGACCACGGTGGCTCCCACAGCTGCAGTTATAGAGAATATTAGAAATGTTTATCTATAGGGACTTTCAGAAGCAAAACTAACCGCCCGCAAAGGAGCCGAGGGTGAAGCGATATGAGCTCTCCAGGATCTGAATGAAGGCAGAGCGGTTGGCCGCACTCTCCACCACCTTAATCTCGGCCAGACGATGTGTGATATGCTTGGTGTAGTGCTCGGGTGCGATGTTGCTCAGGTCACTGTAGTCGATGCGGCTGCAGAAATGAGGAATTTTAACAAAATTAGTTGATTTTTTTATACAATAAATAAAGAAGAGGAACTAAGAGACACCAACTGGGTTAGGTTCAGGGCGGGGATTCTTGGAGTGGATCAACAAACGAACACAAAACTAAAGCAAAACTCAGGCTGGGGAAGGACAGTATCACTTGCCTATTTGGAGCTACCTTTCTCCTGCGCTTCCACCAGCTGGCAGCGGAGAAAGAAATAAGATAATATAATAATAAGGGAGACACACACACGGAGAAAAGATACAAAACAAGCGGCGGTTAACATGAGACAATATAAAATATTTTCGAAGGATTCTCCCCTGGATAACGCATGAAATTTGTATGACATTTACTGGAATATTTAACGGGCAGCCAATATAATTTATATTATTAAATTTTAGACTGATTTGGACTGCGGATTTAGGGAAACCAAATCTGAGGTATTATTAATAATGAATTAATGATCTCTTTCTCACTTTTACATAGATTTAATTTCCGTTTTAAAGCCGGTAAATAATTTTACTGTATTTAATTTAAATTTACGAATTTCTAGAGCGGCAATAATCGCTATCTAGACCTTTAATGTGTTGTAATTGGATTAAAAATAAAAATACAGGCTGGCTAACACATGAAAAAGGGTATCTATAGAAGTGTTTTAAATAAGAAGACATAAAAAATTATTTAAAATATTAGCTATTATTAAAAAGTTTAAGAAAGTTGTACCATATCAAATTACCTCATAATTTAACCATACAAATAAGAAGAGAACTATGAATCGCTTTTACTACTACTAATTATTAATTAAAGAAATATAAAAAGTCTCCTAGGTAATATTACAGCTTTCCCCTTAAAGGCAAAATATAATCGCACAATTTATAAAACTATTTAAAAGGAAATGCAAATGTATCTAAGTTTCTTTTTTCACAAATCACAAGTTGGCAAAACTAAATCCCAAAGGTCTCTATGTTGAAGTACTCACCCTGCTTGGTGGACGGCACCGGCGAGATGGAACAGGATGTCAATCTCCAGCGGCGTGATCTGGCTCATGGTCTGGGCGGCATGGAGAATCTGGTCCTTGGTGACCATGTCCGTGCGACTGCCCTCGGTGGCGTGCAGGTAGACTTGCTTGATCAGTTCCATGTTGTTCAGCAGCGAGGTAAATGCCATGAAATACGGGAAGCTCACTTTGTGACCCTCGGTGACCTGACAAAATATAGAAAGATATCATTAGAGGGAAGTGGCATACTTCATAGACATATTCCTCAGATAGCTACCGAAACCAGGTTGTCCTTGACGCCGGGGGTCAGTAAATGCCGCTTGACCTGAACGATTATGTCCTGGAAGTCCAAGGGTGAGATGAACCCAGTGCCAGCTGGATCCCTGGTGCGGAAGGCCTCCATTGCATGCTCCTCGTGAAAATCGTGGAGCAGCTGCGTGAACTCAGCATAGTTGATAAGGCGTTGCTTCTTCTGCCAGGCGGGGAATGCAAATAAAACAGATTAAAATTATGGACTATTTGACATTGGCATTGATTTCCTCACTCACATCACCAAAGTAGCGCTTGATGAAGGGTCCGTCTAAGCTAAAAGGTATCTTTGAGTGCAGTTCGGTTTTTTGTACGACTTCAGCAAAATCGGCTGTGGATAAAAAAGGAATATATTGTTAACTATAGTTTTTAGTGGGGGAATTCGGTTTAATTTCTTACCAAATGAGACGGTGCCATTGCCTTTCCTATCGAACAACTGAAAGGCGGTCCTGTAGAGGGCATCGGGCTTGCATAGCAGGCCCTCAAAGGCTTGGAACTCAGAGAACGAGATGAGACCATCCTTGCTGGTATCAGCAATGCCAGCTAATAGACGGACCGATTCCTGTTGGAAGGTAGAAAGGAATTTAGGGTTATTTTAATACTATTTAAGAGTTTTGAAGAAAGATATGATAACAGATAAGGAAAGCTTTAAAAGATCTCCCGGAAGTGGAATAGTAATGATTAAATTAATAAGATTAGAAATCCATTTCAGTTTACAAGTAAATCTTTACAGAAATCTATAAGAAATACCTCGCAATGAATTGAAAATTCTTAACTATTCATTTCTTTGATATTTTCTACAAAAAAGAAACGTTAATCTTATTATTTAATTGGACATTAGACCGGTAGTCACCCTCTAATAGGAAGATAAACGGAGCCATAAATGAAACTGCCCCCACAGACTTCGGCACCTGATTGAATCAGTTCCATTGGCGGGGGCATCTACGATCGGGTTCGAATCGGTTCTCAGGCCATAAACCTGATAAGCGGACCCATTAAAATAGAATCTGTGACGTTGGCGCTGGCGGGCACGAGGCAGTCAAGTGATTGGCGGTGGGTTATTTCTATGTTTTTTATTTGTAGCTTCGCGGGTGGGTCAAGGTCAGCTGTGATTCAGAGTTGGGAGCCAGGGATTTGATTTATGCGCCCATGGGTGGTGGCACCGGCAATGTCTGGTATCTGGCGATAAGATACGGCCTTATCGGAGGTGGGAACTATGCTAAATAACCTTGCAATGACCCGCCGAGTGCAGCCAG
This sequence comes from Drosophila mayri, assembly GCA_008042485.1. NCBI lineage: Eukaryota > Metazoa > Arthropoda > Insecta > Diptera > Drosophilidae > Drosophila > Drosophila mayri. The sequence continues at coordinate 163,558 of VNJN01006381.1, forward strand.
AGCTTCCCTCTTACTTACGTCGTTAAATGCAGATTCCGAAAAGAGACCCAGAAACTTTCGCACAAAGTCCTCGCTGGTCATGTACTGCTCGCCATTCTTCTGGAGAGAGGCGTACTTCAGGAAGACCTCGCGCAGTCTGTCCGTGCTGGCACGCTTCAAGAGCGAGGGAGTCTGCAAGGAAAGAAAACACAGATAGGATGAAATGTGGGCAGAAAGAAGAAATTACACCAAGAAACTCTCACACTTAATTCAGGGTCAGAGCCCACCAGAAAGGCGGTGGCTATTCCATTGAAAAGATAATATAGACCGAACGGAAGAAGAATGAAAATCAGTTTGGCTTATTCTTAAAAATTTTATAAAAATTTTGTATTAATTTTGAAAGATTTTAAATGGGTTGGACGAAATAAAAAAAGGTTTAATTGACAATTATTTCTAAGAAACTGTGTATAGAAACTAGACTTTTTTTTAGCATTTTTTATATCCAGTTTTAGGGTTTCAAGAAACCACCCCTTTGAACACCGCCACTGTTCCACTCTCTTACTAAAACTCTTCCATCTCGGCTGCTCAAGTTCTGGAGTACAAAAGCAACACGTGTCAGCCACTCAAGAAGCCGAGATTTGACTCACATTTGGCAGACTTGAGCTCAAAGGCATGGCTGTTTTTTCGGTGGCTGCTACTTCTGGTTAACTGCTGTTTCCGCAAACAATTGCTGGCGCATCTAATTAGCTCATCAATGCAAACCGATCTAATCCACACCGCCCGAGTAGCAACCGCTCAGTGGCTTTTCACGCGATTAACTGCGAGTGGGGAACGCAGAACCACCACTATCTGTGGGGGCACCGCTGAGAGTAGTGGAAAGAGCGGGATCGAGAGCGAAAACTTTTATTTTGAGGGTCATTATATAGCTTGCCGATTCTCTTGAAATGTATCTCTTAACTTTAGGTTTAAGGAAAAGGTGTAGCTTGCAAAATAATTTAAATGTTTGAAGTACTAAAGAATTTAATATGCCATTTAGCTCATTTTCAAGGAAATTTTAAAATATATTTTAATATATATGATTTATGAATATGAAATTTAAAAAATACTATATAGAATTTCATAGCTTTTTTAAAATAAATAACAAGAAAAGCTATTAATATTCAGGATCATATATTAAGTCTTCTTAAATTTGTAATAATTAAAAACTTTTTTAACGGAAGAGCTAGGGCAAAACGCATAACTTCAAAGTCTTATATTTCATAGAAATTTTAAATTTATATTATATTTTGTATACATTTCTATTGGTGATTTCATTTAATATTATTAAACATCAAAAAAAGTCTGCTACTTAATGAGATTTTAATTCTCATTTTAACTATTACGTTACATTCTCCTTTTAAGTGCCTGATAAGCTTGAAATTACATTCCCACCGCTGTAATCTTAATTCCTACACATTATCTAGGGAATACTTGTACCGGGTATCTCAAAAGTCGAGTATCTAATGGCCCTATCATGCCACACATTGTTTACTCGCTCTCTTCGATGGTTCGATGCACAATTCTGCCTGAGCAATCGCCAAAAGGTCAGCAGCTCCGTCAACAACAAGTTCAACTTCGATGACAATATACCACACAATGAAAAATATTGAATATATTGAGTATATTCTCAATTCTCAATACTCAAGCGTTCGTATTTATCAATTGCTCCATTGACGTAATGCGATTAGCACGCGATGAAATTGTAATTTTCTCTTTCGGTTGCCGGGGGTTCCTCACATCTCATCTCTCGGCCCCAAGATTCGCTTTGTTTTTGTGCCAAGCGAATTGCGAAAAACAAAAACAGATTTCATAATAAAATCGGCCAAGAAAAAACACACATTTATGTCGCCCCCAACAGCGAAACTCTGCAAATATGTAATTGGATTCGCGTCATTTGATTGAACTTTAATACCCTAGGTAAAGCAGGAAACAGTGATTGATATCCTATCAAATGGGCAGAAAGCATTTCATTAACAGAGATTAACTTGGATTGATGGTGAAGGTAAAACAGGGCCCAAGAGGTATGTTATACAGCTTAATTTACAGATGTTACACTAAGGGAAAAGTTTATTTTTAGAGAATTTCAGGCTTTAACAAAAATTTTGAAATATTTCTTCAAACAAATAAAACTTTAGAACCTTTAAAAAATGTTTATTTTATATATTATATATTTTCTTTGTAGGCTAATAAAGTGGATCCTTAGGTTATCCATAAATATTCCCCTGGGCCTCTTGCTATTGTTTTTATTTAATTATCGGATTTATTGTATTTATTTGATTTATTTTCCCACTTTTCCTAATTGCTTTATGTTGTCTCTTGGATCCGTCAAAGTGTCGCATTGACCTTTCTCAATCCAATCGATTGGCAGTGGAAAATAAACGAATTCGTTTGCCGGCAGTTTGCTGGACAATTTGCGATGCCATCAAGTATTTATTGAGAGCAATGAAAACTCAAAAATTGATTTATACACTTGATGAGCATATATTATTCATATTTGTCCTTGCTCGTGTTATTTACACTTTTAGCTCATGAAAAAGCAATTAAACTTTCATGTTGGAATAATGTTTTTAAGCGTGTTTTAATTAAAAATGCATAAAAATCCAAGCTAACAATTATTTTTAATTAATATTCATTGCATATTTATTGTTTATACATTTTTGTAATTAATGCACTGCATTTGTTTATCACAGGTTTTTAAAAAAGAAAGCAAAGGATATTCAGGATTTATTTACTTTAAAAATTGAATAAATAATGGCTGCATCAATTTTTAATTTCAAAGAGATGTCAAATATGAACATTTTAATTTCCTATTCCCCGACCAATGTAAGAGATTTAATTTATAATTTTGTTTACACATTCCCTGGAGGCTAGGCTTATTTTACATATTTCCTTTAGGTCTCATTTTTCCTCGTCACACTTTCCCCGTCAAACACTATTGCCTTCCGACAGCTTCAGTGGGCGTAAAATAATCCAATCCAATCCAAGCCAACCAAGCCTGGGAATGTAATCAAAGGAAGTTGTGCCCAAGCCCCCGGATTCAATTTGTAGCCGGCTGCACACTGAACTTGAAAAAAACCGAAATGTACTTGTGCATGTTTATAAATTCATGCAAGCTAGCATTCGTTTTTTGCTCCTCTTTTCATTCGCCGACCAACAAGCGGAAAATATTACACATACGACCCGTGTGACGGCAGACAGCAGCGATTTGTTTGTCTGTTTGCTTGGATTTTGTGTCTCCGCTGTCACTGTGTTTGTGTTTGGCTTTTAGTCCTCCATCTCCTCCTTGTCCTGCTTCTCCGACTTTCCCCTACATTTTCTCCTGACCTCTGCTTTGTTGCATTTGCATAATGAGTTCTTCTTGGCCATGGTCGTCGCCCTGCCTTTCTCCAGTTAAAGGTTGCAGAGGTCCCTCCCCCCCGCGACTTGCCCCGCCTGCAGCGACTGGCACGTGGTTGTCACTGTTACTATATCTCGGAATTTGTATCTGTTAGTACACAGGAAAAATCTGAACACTAAAGTGAATATAATTTCCCTCCGAAAATTTTAAAATAAATATCGTTTCTTTCTGTGTTTTGGCGCTCCATGGAAATTTGTTGCGCGAGCGGCAAAGTTTTGTTTTTATTTGCAATTTTCCCCCAAGGTCAAACCGGCTGTTCATTATCGCTGTGGCTGTGGTGGTTGGCGGGTTTTAGCTCGGCAATGAGGTAATTTTTGCCACCCATCCTTATTAACTGAAGTTGTGGAGTAAAACTGAACAGCTGGAGCTCAAGATACTATTTCAGACAACAGAAGAATGAATTCGAATTATGTGAGCAAAGTTTGTACTAGTTGCAAACTATTTATTCTGAATGAATACTCTGGGAATTAGTAACAGCTGCATAGCGGATACATTACGTATACGCAGGGTGAGCCATGGGACCACAGTCAGCTGGCTAATTGACGACAGCAAATAAACCAGAGAGAATCCCATCATGAGAGAGAGAGAAAGAGATCACCAGCAGATATATATTATATAGAATGGGGAAACTGGAACGATCGGAGACTGCAAATTGCGGAGAAGTGCAAACGGAGAAACTGAGAACTGAGAAACTCGGCTAAGATAATGGCGGTGACTTTTCCAAAGTCATGAGCAGAGCGACAAATCCATGGGATTGAAGGTGAATACCGTTGTGTCTGAAAGCTTTAGCTTGGAATTTTATTGTTTTATTTCTTTATATAATTGTTTGGCCTGCGAGCTTTGCCGAGATATCAAATATTTATCTTTCGTCTATTTCGTAACGCGCGCTCCTTATTGGCATTAATTATGAAAGTCACTTCCTTGAATTGTCAGATATCAGTCGAATATTTAATTAGTTTCCTGAATCGAACGTTACCTCATCCTTATCTGGCATAGTCACTAATTTGATTGAACACAATCGAAAAGTCTCTTGGAAAGCCGCGAACTTTAGACAGGTTTGGCGTTATCTCCGGATATTGGCGATTATCTTGACGGTTTGTTTAAGGGAGAGTTTAACTGTTTGTTAGACACTGGTAATGCAATGGTTCACTGATTGCTTATTCTTTGATAATCACTTTCGTTTAATTTATATTTCTTCTTAAAAGTTATAGGATTTTTCTGTATTTTAAACAATTATTTTTTGTTATTAAGAAGATTTAATTATGAGCAGAGTTCCGTTTATATTTAGCGACAAGTTCGTGGATTTTGAATTCGATTCGTTATGTTTATATTTCTGAGGGACGCGCGCGTTTCACGATTTTCCCCTGTCTGTCATCCGCTGGCAACGCGCTGCTTTTCCATTCTGAATTCTGATTCCGATTTTTGTCGAGAGCTTTTCCCGCTTTCAGTTACTGAGGCAGCAACGTCGACGGCAATATAGAGATATTTACAGAGAAAGAGAGAGCCAGAATAATAAATACAGAGCAGCCCCCTGGCTATTACATTTCGGTTTCATATTAATTGTGATTCTCATTTCGGTTTGTTATTGTTTTGTTCCTTTTCTCGGCACTGCAATTTCACAATTACCCCGGCAGAAGTGCCAGTAAAAATAGAGAAAATAATTCGAGCCGGTCTAAACAGAATGGTGTGATATTGGCCAGAAGGGGCTTTTTTTCCTAGGCCAAAACAAAACGCATTTGATAATAGAATTGCAGTGCGAATCATAAGGTGCAATGTGTTTGCGGAAGCAAATTCTAGCTAAGTGACCTCAAGGTGGTATCCCACAGATACAGTCAATGGAATAGGATTTTAATGTACACTAATGTATAATATTTTTTAATTATAACATTTGGCAATTTATATTTAAAGTGTTTAACATTTTTATGTTATAAACAAATTTAGCCATGCATGTTCATATGTATGCGTTCGCATTAGTGCGTTATTAATTATAAAATAAATATTGAATTCTAAGAAAAATAAACACTCAAATCCCACTCCTGATTCCTACTATGCTAACCACGTCTGTTCATTCACATGCATGGCTGGCAAGGTCACGATTTTCGAGTGTGCCAAGTGGTTGAGGATTTCCCAGTGTGAAAATTTATGAAACTCAGTAGTTGCATTTCATTCACAGCTGCTTGGCACCCCTTTTGTTTACAATGTAAACACGTGCTGGGGGAAAATTGCAAGATAAAAGCACACAGCGACACATTGCGGAGAAAGACAAAGAAAGGCAAAGAGAGCAGCGAAGACACCGCAGAGACATTGCGTATACGCATCGTTGGCCAGCTGGCGAGGGCACGTGAATGAAGCGTGTTTTTGGGGAGTTTAAAAATAGCCAAGCGGGCGAGAAAATTGTGTTATTATCGTCAGCGGAATGTCGCACTCGTCGCACTCCACCCCCGTGCCGCCACGAATTAAATTTTAGCAAGGCCACCGCCATCCTTTGAGTTCGTTAAATAAAATGAACAATTACGAGCAGCAGACATGAGCAGCCAACTACTCTGCACGAACCAGCAGCTGACTCTCTTGCCATCAAGGTTAGTCAAATGTCAGTTTAGGACCCTATTCCCTTGTTAGTCCTGTCGAAGTGTGGGGTGTCCTTTTTATGACACGACAGGCACAAACACAGACACAGTCGTAGTTGCCCAGGAACCTCTTCCACTTCCGCATTGTCACGCGCTTAACAATACTAGTTTTTTAGTTTTATTTTTATTGCGGAATGATGGACAATGGCGGCCGGAAGCTCTGTCAGCATTTATCATTTCATATCATGGCTCATTTCGATAGAGAAACCCTTTCGTTGTTATATTCATCCATTAACTTGCTCTTGTTCATATCCTAGCCAAGTGCAATCTATTCATGTTCAAAGGAAAACATTTCCAAGACAACATAATTAATGGCTCTTGGGTGGCAAGATTTTATTTAGAAAATAATATGTATATGGGTATATGGGTTTATGGGTGTATAAGAAATTGAATTATCTTATGTGGGCTAATTTTAATTTAAAGTTCAAACATAAAATGGTTAACGTCAGGTCTTTAAATAATATTCTTAATATTTTATGTATTTTTGGGGGCTCATATATTAGAAAAATTATAGTTAGAATAGTTAACTTTATAATAAAAACATTTTTAATTTATAAAATTATATTTTAGGCACATTCTTCTTCTATAACCACCCAAGGTGCTCCATCTGTTTATACTTTGCCGCCAGTCGGCACTTTTGCTTTTCGCGTTCCTTTTACCAGCCACACTTATTTTTAGACGCGAGCCCCTAATCCTCGGTGAGCTCTGAGCTCTGTATAGACGGTGCCTCCACCCCCCACAAAGGGGTGGCGGTGGTAATTAAGTTGCAAACTGGCGGCCACTTGATGCAGCCGGAGGGATGCAGGGGCATATATGGTGGGCAATATACGAAGACTAAGCTACGGCAAGTGCACTTACTTCTTGGCATCGGGCGACTGGCAGGGCTGGTATCCAATTAACCGGACACGGGATGTGCATTGGCATTATCCGGGTAGGCAGCTCTCCGGGTGGGCGGGGGGTGTGTTGTATGGGGCGCTGGCTTTTGGCTTTTGCTTCACCTTCACCAGTTCAAGTTCAGTGGGGAGTTAGTCCAGGCAGGGGTGGGTTGCTGCTCTCTTATCGATTTATACGCACAAAATAGCCCTAATCTTGGCTCGGCCTCTGGATAAGCACTTGGACGTGGTCGCGGAGTAGGTTCCTGTTCCTTTGGACAACGATTGGATGGAGGTAACAGCTGCTGCACTGGGAACAGGACCTTGACGACGGAACAGGACCAACCAGGCAAGTCGAGAAAACGCGCTAAACTGGGGGCGACAACATGGAAAACATGACTTAACAGCAGAGAGGTCCATAAGGTGGTTGCGCTGGGAAATGTTAAGGCAGCAGGGAAATTCCAAGTTGCTCCTTTATTTGTGTTGGAAAATTAGAAAAAATTAAATACAAATTATAAGATTCAATTATAATTTTTTACAAGAAAAATGGCATATGTTTAATATAATATTTATTTAGATTTTGTATAAATTACCTTGCTTACATTTCAGCTGTTCATTTACAGAGGAAAAAGCAAAGCTTTTAGAAAGGGAAATTTCCCAGCTAAGCTAATGGGCGGAAAATTTGAATGTATTTCTAAAGCTCCTCCAAAATTGGTTCGTAAAAACCACTAAAAATATTCATTAAACAACATCGCGTAGTCATAAATATTTATTCGGTTTAGTACAATAGGTAAGCATGCACACAGTTTTAATTATAGCTTTTCATGATGATTCTTTGTCTTTGAACAACAGGTTATTGCAAGTAGTAAGCCGTAGAAGGAAACGCTTTCTTTTTTTAGAGAGCATTCCGAATAGATTGCACTGTAAGCTGCGGTGTAGGTGTAGGTGCCTGTGTCCGAGTGAGTGTTTGGTGTGTCAAATGCCTAACATATTAAATATATAGATAGTAACGAACGCAACGGTAAGCCACAATTTAAAATCACATTGGGTCCTTTTAGGTGACAGAATGCAAAGGAACGGATAGGCCGAAACGCAATAAATAACAACAAATGGCGCCGAGTGCTAATAAAGTGACGTGTAGGCGATCAGCTTGGATCAACTGCTTGCAAAAATACAACTCTCTCTTCTCTCTATGCCCGAAAATAGTTTATCTCTCTCTATCGCCCTACTAAATCTCTGTAATTTCCTTGGTTAAATCACTGAAGCCATCCGCTGACTATCTGCGCAGATCGATGACCTTGATCTTGGCCTGCACATCCATTCGAATGTGCTGCGCCTCCATGAACAGCGGCGGGTCATTCGGGTGCGGATGAAAGCCCGACTGCCGACACTGGGCAATGTAATCCAGGCCATAGTGAGGCGTAAGTATAAAGAAACCAGTGCTGCAAGGTGGAAAGATAAGTGGATGATACCTTCAATGAGTCATTTGCTAGGCTGACTCACGTGTTGTACTTGGGGGCACACACAATGGCCAGGGCCTCGGGCATCATCATCTGGTAGGAACAGTGCGTGTGCAGATCGACGGAGGACAGAAATGCAGTCTGGCTGGGATGGGTCTGTACATAAAATAATAAAGTTAAAAATCACATCAATTGAAAACCTAAATGACTACTAACATGAATCCATCCCAGAGTAATCAGTTGCATCTGATCCTGAACATCGAATATCTGCTCCTCGTGCATCGTATTACAGCTGTCCGGAGTTCCTTGCTGCTGTGGCGTTATGATGTGTGTGATGTACAGCTGGTTCTGGGACAGATGGCCCGCCAGCACACCACAAGTCTCAATGTTCTTGGAGGTGTTGGCATGCGCCAGCTTCAGAAACACCTCCATCGTGTCCCCAGGCACATGGACCAGCCGCAAAGAGCCTGCCAGCAGTGAGTCCGTTCGGTTGTAAGCCGGCTTTTGGTTGCGATCAAAGCTAGGCTTAGAGCTGGGGAAATTTTATTTAAATGAGAATTATATTAGTTGAGATTTAAAGCTTCTAAAACTTTATCTACCTATAAAAATATCGGTTCAGGTCGTAAAGATAATGCAACTATCAATTTAATGGCTCTATCAGTCGCCTTATCAGTTTTAATCAATGTGGGGATCGGTTTTTATGATTGCAAATAAACTAGCGATCGGTTGATAAACCAGAAACCTTGCCTTCCGAATAAGGGTGCATGTTTGTTGGGATATTGGCAATGAAGCAACATAAAAGTTGAAGAAATTTCAGTATAAGTAAACACTTGAATCGTTGACTAAGTTTGTTTGGTCTTGGGGAACTATATTGAATTTCAATTACTAATGGTTATGTCATGGAATTTTCCATATATATGATTTCCATTGACTTTGCGGTTAACTTACTCATGGAATCTACTAGATTATAAAAGAATTTACACTTTTATGAACATATTTAAACTAAAATCTATTAAGAAAAACCCTCCACAACTTACTTGGCTGTCTTGTCAGGGACTACATCGTTGCTGGCAGCTGGCAGCAGGAGTCCCGACCCCGGCAGACTCCGATTAGCGGCCGTGGGGAAGTCATTGGGATAGACCACCTGATCCAGCAGGCCCAGATCCGGTGCCGTTGGCTGGCTGCCCTCGTCGATGAGCACATGCAGGTTGGCTGGAATCAATGATGGAACACCGCCACCGCCGGCCTGCTCTCGTTCCCGCTGACGCTGGCGTTCCCGCTCTCGTTCCCGTTCCCGCTCCAGTTCACGCACACGCTCCGCCTCTTTGCTGGCCAGGAACTGCTCGTATTCGCGCTGGTAGTGCGTTAGGAGCTTGGCGCGCAGCTTCTCCGTTGTGGGCATGATCTCGTCCTTGATCTTCTTGTTAATGTCACGAACCTCGGCCTTGACGCTGCCGTAGTCCGGATGCTGGCGGATCTTCTCGATGAAGAGGGTCATGTAGCGCAAATACAGGATGAAGGCGTTCTCGTGATTGCCCTCCCGCAGGTAGACGTTCGCCATGCGCAGCATCTCGGTGCCGGAGCGGTAATAGCTGCAAGGACACACACATACACATTGGGTTGCCTTCGAGCTTGGCAAGGTCGCTGTGGCGGCCTTGGGCGAGCTTGAGCCTGGCGCGACCCTGGAGGCGAAGGACCTCCGAGTCCGGACTCACCGCGTAACTGGCATGTTCTTGTCCACCTCGATTTGGTTCCCGCAGTGCGACAGGTGCTTCATCCGCTCCTGCGGCTCCACGACGCCCATGCTCATGTTGTTCACCGCCTTCGACATGGCTTCCTCAGCTGGTTTTCCAATTCCTCCAGTTTATTGCCTTCGTACCAGGTGCTCCTCCCTCTTCCTTCTCCGTGTTTATTGTCTTCGCGTTTGTTGTTGTGTTATTTGGCAAGAATTTTGCTTATTACTCATAATTTCGCAGGTGGCGTCTTCCCCGAGCATCTGTTGGCCAGCTGGAAAACGTCGGTGTCGCTATCGATGTGCCACACTATCGAAACCAATGTATTGCGATGGAAAGTAATAACGACATATCGATATTTAATTTTAAATTTTTTAAAAATGAATAACGAGCAACTGAAGGCTTTGGGATTAAATTCTTTATTAAATATATCCGTTTTTGTATTAAAATATATATATTAATAAACGTTTTATATTATTTATATTATTATTAAATTGTATATAATTCTATTTATTAGAATTACATTTACTTTTTATCTTGAAAATTACAAATGAGTAAAAGATTCAAGGGGTCTCTTTGATTTCATCGTCTTTATTAAGTTACTCCTCCTTCAAGATGACTTCTTCACTGGGCTCAGGTTTTGGCTGGGTGGCAGGTTCCTTTTTCCTTTCCTGTTTCACTGAAACGGAGGCAGCGCTGGAGGTGCTCCGGCCTGCGGCTAAGTCCTTATTCTTGGACCATTTCATTTCATCATTTGAAGGTGGAATCCCCGCAGAGAGATTGGGAGGCGATTGTCTGGTCATCAGCTTGGAGCACCAGTTGTGTTTCAAGGCCTGCAGCGCCTCCTCGCCGGCGCCATCATCTACAAAATCTTGACGCACTTTGGCTATTACTTCATTGATTACGTTTTCGACATCGTTTAGGGAGAAATCAGGATCTGGGACTTGGGTTTTGGGCGCTTTATTCTTCTTAATCGGGGCCATTTTGGATTAAATTCTTTTCTGTCTCCTTGAATATAAATAAATAAATGAAACTATATTTGCAGGAAGAGTTCAATAGATTCTTTTTGCTAACTAAGAATAGAAATAAGAACAATAATTTGCAAATAAATAAATAAAATAAATATATACATAATTACCTGATTTTTCTATATCTCTGAGCCGCATTAAGTTAAATACGCGTCGGTTTATGCAATTTGTAATATTTTCAATGCTAAACTAATTAAATATAGGGCAAGGATGGCTAGATTTAATGATTAATTTATATTAGTCACCCTCTTATAAAGTTTTGTATTATTATTTAAACCAAAAATGTACAGGCAGTCGGCTCAAATCATTTTATTAAAAATAAAAATAAATGTATGTATTGTTTATGGGTTCATTGATAAAGGTTTTGCGTCTTATCCGTGTTGTCGTTATTATTTAATTTTTTATGCCAAAAATGCTTTATTTAGCGCCTTGCTGTGTTATCATTTTGACAATGAATTAAGGCTACTGACACGTGTGGAACGAATATAATAAAGTAATTTTTGCATACATTCCATAGATACCGAAAATCGTTTAAACCACATTTTCAATACTTTATTTTTAGCATAAATATTTTATTTTTAAGATTCATGGAAGCTCAAACATTAGAAGAATTTATTCAATAAATGCCTTCTAGCCAAACGTTGCAAAATTTGTAGAAGAAAGTGAAGCATTATTTCTCCCCTTCCAATTGCACGTACCTAATCCGTATCCGTATCGCTGCAAATAAAACTCGGCTAATCTTGGTAATACACTTAAAAATAGGCGATAGTTGCCCCATTATCGGATTGTTACTCAAAAGACCCCTCAGCGCCGGATCGATTTGATTGTGGAGAATCTTTGGCCGTCCATTCAGTTGTAGCGCGTGGCTTGATCTTGAAGGAAGTCAGCCTGACTTCTCCTGGTTCTCAGAGTTCGTTTTTGAATACTATACATCTGGGGTAAGTTGTTCAAATACCAAAAAGGAAGACATTTAATTAGCTGTGCAAAGTTTGCAATATCCAAGATTATCTCCTGTTTGCGGGAGTCAAAGTTCACACTTGTTTACTCTCCAATATTAAGCACTAAGTGGCCCAATCTAAACCCTGATCTGCGGAAACTAATGCCCCGATATGATAAGCTATCGCCGGATTATTTAAGGCATGCAGATCGGGGCAAAACCATACAAAAACAGTGCAGGTGCGAATATTGAATAGCCTTTAGGGAGTTTTTTTTTTTAACTATTTGTAGTAACTATGGTGTTGTTTCCTATGAAATTATAATTAAAATAATTTATTATAATAATTTTTATTTAAATATTTTGCAGAGAAGATAATTTACAATGTTCTGTATATAAATTAAATGCTAATGGCATTAATTAGGATTCTAAAGGAAAATAATGAAAGCATTTCTTCTTTGGCTCTTTTCCTCACAGCTTATAATGATTTTTTAATGTTAAACATTATTCAGAGTTTGTTTAAATCTTACACACCAAAGCCAGGGGAAAGTTAATAATAATAAAGGTAAAAAACATAGAATATTTTAAAAGAAACTAAGAATTAAATGCATTTTGTTTTATACTTTAAAATGTGTAATGTATTTTTGAAACCTATCAAAATTTTTCGTTGATAAAAATATTTTAAAAAATTTGCTGTGCTTAAAATGTTATCTCCTTGGTTTTCAAAATATTTTGTTTATCTATTTTTTTTACAATTCGTTTGTGAGTTACTTTTCAAGCTCGGATTCGTGTGAACAAACCACAATTGAGAGACTGACAGCCTGTTGAACTGACCAACTGACCGATGGACTGCACGTACGCCCCCAAAGAGCCGAAAAAAATAAAATAAATAAAAACCAAAGAGCCGAAAACCCATTCACAGATGCAAAACGCCAGAAGCCGAAACCCCGAGCTCGGATTCGGACTCTGAGTCGGTCTCTGGATTGAGTTGGAACCGCTTTGGCTGGGTCGATCAGTCGAGTGCCAGCTTGGGCGCAGAGCAGGCGACAGTTTCACGGATCTCGAACTCTGAGCGGTTCGTTTCATTTCAAACTTTGAGATAGTTTCGTTTTTGGGGAGGGGACAACTAAACACAGTGTCGGTCGCGTTCGTGGAAAGATAAATAAAGTGGAAAACAACAAAAGTATAGAGGGGGGCCCAGCGTGTTTTGAAATCGGCTTTTGGCATCGACAAGCGCCGAAACTGCAACTGCAAATGCTACACACGGATAATCGCCCCCATTTGGCACTAATTAAAAGGCCAGCGAGCGTGTGATAAGCTCATTGTAATTATAACAATAATTATAACGATAATTGGCAGCCGGGCCAAGTTTAAACCGGCCATTTCAATGCTTAATGCCCTCTGAAGTGTGCCCCAGTCGAGTCGCGTCGAGTGCCCAGGAGGAGTCCGTTGCGTAACCCTCCGAAAAACGAGTCCGAGCATCCCTGGCTCAGTGCAGGCAACCTCTGCCTCCGCGGAATGTATATAGTATAAATCACATAATATAGGCGGAATAAAGTGCGAAAAGTGTATGTATAAAAGCCTCATCAACCGAAATCTTCTGTAATTCGCTCAATTGGCGCGTTCTGTTGTCCGGCGATCAGCGTTTGGCGGCCTGTATCCAAGAGATACTTTTGCTCTGGATATCCAGTCTCATCTGTATCTCATCGTCTTCATTGCTCCGGCGTGTAAGTGTGTGTTACATTTGGAGCAGAAACCCAAAAGCATCTGAAGTCCGAGTATCGAAATCCGCACATGCGTAAAATGTATCTGTAGCGTAGCTGTATCTGTATCTTGTGCGATGGCCCTGCAGCTGTGAGCATATTTATTTAATTTTCGTTTTCAATGTCAGCCCCGTGGAGTGTAAATTATGCAAAGTGTGTGTGTGTGTGTGTGACCACCACACGGGGCTTTACTATGTTGTATGGTTTATGGAGGAGTCCACACTATAAGCTGCTTTACATGCAAGGCAATTACTCACTCGATTTCCTATTTAACGCCTTTTGCGGGAACACTGAGAGTTCTATGTGGAACCCAGTCTGCATACAAAAGAAGTCGATTCATCATGAAATGCTACTCGAAGATTGGAGGGAAAGAAAGGGGCAGACAGGTGGTAGTAGGAGGTGATCGGGATGGGGGCGGAAAACCCCACAACTTTTGGTTTCAAGCCACACACTCGCGGTGAACATAAAAGTATTTGTTGGACAGGGTTATCATTAAATTTAAATGGAGATTATATAAAAAAGTTAAACTGATTTTCACAATATTAGTTTGTTTAACTTTAGGTACATTTTCAACTTGCCAAATGTATGCTAAAGACTTCATAAACTTGCTCTACTTCAAAATAAACCCTTTATAAGTATCGTAAATAATTTCAATAGCTAAAAAATCTTCACAATATTATATTGTTATTATCCAAATATTTGATATGTTACCACAATCTCAAACTCTCTTGTAAGCTGCCTATTGAGCCGCTGAAGAAGCCGCCTGGCTTTCGCAACTGATAAAAACCGGTTCCGGAGACCGAGGCAGAGACGGGTCTGATAAGAGATTCCCCGGCAGCGATCGCCCAACTGCGGGCAGCTTGTTTGCTTTGTTATTATTGTTATTATTGCTATTGTTATTATTGTTATTGTTACTCTCGTCTTGTTATTGTTACTGCTTTGGCTGGAGGTCACACAACGCCCCAAATCCGAATCCATTTCCATGTGAGGTGGCTGGGGGTAAGAGGGGTATTTCGCATGTGTCCACAGCCGATTGATAGATGGATGATGGTCAAGCGGATCGCTGTTAATACCTTTTCAGCTGTCCATCAGCCGATTATCGCTTTCGACACCAACAGTCTTGTTGTGTTGCAGATATTTGCAATCTACGTGCGGATTGCCAAATCGATTGAATGGAAATAGGCAAGAGATTGATAGATACTTTGAGTATCTGCAATCTCTTTGCTTTCTCCTTTGATTAAGAACATAAGAAAATTATTATTAGAATAATAGCAGTGCTTTGTCAAGGAAGTTATTTAATAAATTATTACCCTGCCCATTGAGAACAAAGAATTTTTCCAATCTACGCACTGTGCTTAATTAAGATCGAGATTGCGTATTATAATATACATATTATAGTATATATTACTTCGAGCTTATGGAATATATTGAAATATTTTTCAGTATCAATAAGAGTCAGTTTGAAAATGTTGGAACTATCAGAAATCACACAAATGTATGAAATTACCTTAATTAAGCTTACTAATTTTCACAACCAATTATCGAATTAGCAGCAGCTTAACAACCTAATTAGTTTTATTAAAGAGCCAATAAAACTAAAATTACAAACTGGTATACATAAAAATAACGCCAAATGTACATATATCTTTTTCATTACAAGCCATCAGATTATAATTATTTAATAAGTGTTTTTAATAAGTGTTTGAAACTCGTGCAATTTATATTCTGAACTGTAATGAATAATTCTTAATTTTTAAATATTTTTAATTACTCAAGATGTATGCCATAGATAAACACTTTACATTTTTTAATAAAATGTTAAAGCCAATTATCTTTTAATCTAGAAAAGTGTATAATGTCACGAATAGTTACGTTTTAATTGGTCTGTTTTAATTGATTGATTAACTAATTTGATAAAATATTTATTAAAAATTTATTAAAGCTTAATTTTAAGCGAAATAAATATTTTAAAATTAAGATTTATGCCATTAGATGTACTAATTATTGATCATTTTATTTACAGACCCAAATTAAGTGTCTTAACACCGAGATGGCCATTAGCAAGATCGCCTTCTTGGCTATTTTGGCCCTGACCTCGCTCTGCGGCTTGGCCAGTGCCTCCTACAGAGTGGGCGTGGGCCGGGCGGACATCACTGGACCGCCAGTGGAAATCAATTTTGTGAGTATTTTGAAATTGAAAGAATTTAAACCTATAATTTACACAACTTCTCTTGCAGATGGGTTATGCCAACATCAAGCAGGTGGGTCGTGGCATCCACACCCGCGTCTTTGCCCGCGCCTTCGTCGTAGAGGATGAGAACGGCAACCGTGTGGCCTTTGTGAGTGCCGATGCTGGCATGATGGGCTATGGGCTGAAGAGGGAGGTGGTAAAGCGCCTGCAGGCTCGCTATGGAAACATCTACCACACAGATAACGTGGCCATCAGTGGCACCCACACCCATGGAGCTCCTGGAGGCTTCCTGATGCACCTGCTCTATGATATCTCTATTCTTGGTTTCGTGCCTCAGACTTTTGAGGTGATGGCTCAGGGAATATATTTGGTGAGTGCAGCTACCTTTCCTTTTAATTTATATAAATTATTACTAATTTTATTTCCCTGCTGCAGTGCATCAAACGCGCCACGGACAACCTGGTGGATGGCAGAATCTTCCTATCGAAGAGAACCGTTTACGATGTAAACATTAACCGCTCGCCGAGCTCTTACTTGCGGAATCCCGCCGAGGAGCGGGCACAGTACGCCCACGACACCGACAAGCAGCTGACTCAGTTGAGATTTATGGACATGGAGAACAACCTGCTGGGCGCCTTCAACTGGTACGCAGTGCACGCAACCTCAATGAACAACACCAACAAGCTGGTGACCAGCGACAATGTGGGCTATGCTGCTCTGCTCCTGGAAAAGGAATATAATCCCAACAAGATGCCCGGCAAGGGAAAGTTCGTGGGCGCCTTCTGCTCATCCAACCTGGGTGATGTCTCGCCCAATATAATGGGACCCAAGTGCTCGATTTCTGGAAATGAATGTGATCTGCTGTCTTCCCGCTGTCCTGCTGGCGAGGGTGAATGCTTCGCCTCTGGTCCCGGCAAGGATATGTTCGAGAGCACCCAGATTTTGGGCCACAGGCTGTCCGATGCCGCCTTGGGATTGATTAATGGGCGTCCTGCTGATCCTGACGACAAGTATTATCTGAATCGGGAGGTGACTGGCGATGTGCGATTCATTCACCAGTTCGTGGACATGCCCAACTACAATGGCAGCACCTATAATCCCCTGAGCCGCAAGATCGACAAGGTGCGCGGCTGCCAACCGGCCATGGGCTACAGCTTTGCTGCGGGAACCACAGATGGCCCTGGAGCCTTCAGCTTCGAGCAGGGAACGACCACGGATAATGCCATGTGGAACTTTGTGCGTGACTTTATAGCGGCGCCCACGCAGGAGGACATTGCGTGCCATGCGCCGAAGCCAATCCTTCTGGCCACCGGAAGGGTGAGTATCTCAGGGATTCTGTAAGGGTTTTCCCTTATCTACAAAATAACTTTATTTCCAGGCCACTTTTCCCTACGAATGGCAGCCGAAGATTGTCTCCGACCAGCTTCTGAAAATCGGTGATGTGATTATTGCCGCTGTGCCCTGTGAGTTCACCACAATGGCGGGTCGTCGTCTGCGCAATCAGATCGGAGCAGCTGCCTCTGCCACGGGCACGGACACCGAGGTGATCATTGCCGGACTGACCAACATCTACACCAGCTACACGGTGACTCCGGAGGAGTACCAGGCTCAGCGATACGAGGCAGCCTCTACGATCTTTGGACCTCACACCCACTCCATCTACATGGATGTCTTTGAGCGTCTCACCAAGGCCATGATGAACAATCAGACAGTGGAACCGGGCCCAAGTCCGCCGTATATGAACGATGTGATGCTGTCCCTCAATACTGGAGTGCTCTTCGACGGACATCCCATCAACACGGACTTTGGTTACGTCAAGTCGCAGCCCAACAAGGAGTACGGCATCAATGACACCGTCAAGGTTACATATATCTCTGGCAATCCGCGGAATAACCTCTTCACGGAGAAGACCTACTTCACCGTCGAGCGGAAGATCAACGAGGACCGATGGAAGGTGGCCTACACGGACGCCAGCTGGGAGACAAAGTGAGTAAAGATTAAAGGGATTTTAAATATATTAAATAATGAATAACTTTCATTTTTCTTTCTTAAAGAATGATCTGGCACCGCACCAACACAATCCTGGGCTTCAGTGAGTTGGACATTTACTGGAACATCAGTCCGCAGACGCTTCCTGGCGAGTATCGCATCCGGCACTCGGGCGAGTACAAGTATATCCTGGGCGGAAAGTATCCCTATGAGGGCTTAACGCACTCCTTCACAGTCAAAGAGGATTAGGAGCTGTCCTATAGATATTCCTGGCCAGACATTTGTCGGGACCATCAAAAAGAAAACATAACAAAAAACCTACACTGAATCCATGTATTTATTTACCATTTGTAAGTGACGAAGGAAAAGCTTTATTTTTGCAGACGCGAATAAAAAAAGATGCCAAATTTTGTTAACACTAAAAGATTGAGTTTTTGATTGGAAGTTTGTGTTTTATTGGATTCTTTAATATGATTAAAAATAAAGTAAAAACGATTTTAGGTATATATTTAAATCCCTGAAAGTATGCTACAAAATATTATGGTTAAATTATTTCGTATACAAATGCATTTTCTTCTAGTATTCTAAAGTATATTTTAAGATTTTATTCTGCTTCTTAATTTGAAGTAAATTTTCCCTAATTTCTAAATTAGGTTTAAAATATTTTCAATAATACCCCGACTATAATTTACTTTAAAAAATCATTAAAACCATGAGCTACTTTTAAGTAAACTTTAACAGTCGCGCCTTCAACAGCTGTTCATATAGAATCCACATCTGAGAGCGAGTATGTGTTATGTGGAATGTATCTGTATCTCTCCAACCTGAAGTGTAGGTGTGTTTCTCTCCCTGTTCCTCTCACTCTGCAGGCCAACTCGTAAAGCAATACAAAACAGAAACCAGAAAAGAAACTCTCACTCTCTCACCCTCTGGAAATGTATCTTTATCTACGGGCGTATGAAGCGGCAACAACATCAGTTCCATTCCAATTTGCTCAGCGCGCGGACGCAGTTAATGCAGATTGAGATTCTCGGTTTGAAAAGTGTTTGGAATTCGGTTCGAAAATCAAAAACGGGGAAGGACGGGAAGACAGGTTCCAGAATTTTCGCACAGGACCGTACCGAAAATACATCCCAAAGATACGCGCATATACATAGTGGTTTTTGTCTAGGTTAAGTGCGTGTATCTGTATCTGTGAGATACGCAATCGCAGTGCGTTCCGGGGCGATGCAATCGCAGTGTTCTCAAGGAATTGTAAACAAAGAAAGTCGCAGGTAATTTTGCACAGCGGCAAATCCCAAAGATATCCCAGAGAGCAACAAGTTCAGCAGAGAAAAACCAAAGGAAATCGGGTAGGTTGAGAGTATCTGATGGATACTTGTGCTGTGGAGGAATAATTGGTAGTTCTCATGAGGTCAGATATCTGCCAGACAAGCAGAAATTGGATACTTTAGAAGTTCCTTGAACTGCCGAAACTTGCCCTGAAATTCTTCACTAAAAAGATGTTATTTTCAAGATACTTTTATATGTGTTACTCCAGAAATTTGTTCTAGAATGTCATCTTGGGGCTGACGTGTATTTGTCCCGCTTCCGCCTTGCACTGATAACCAGAATCTGGGACAAACTAAATTGAATATTCGATTTTGATTAGGGAGAAATGCCTTGTGTGACATATTCTAAGATTTTTCATTCATTCCGACAGCCAGAGCGAGAGCAAGCGAGCGGGCGAGCTGTATCTGTATCTGTCACCACATGGTCGGCGTTTCAATTGACCGCTGTCCGCTGTCCGCTGGACCTCTCTCTCCCATCCATCCAGCTCCCTGCAGCGCCCCATTTCCATCTCCAGCGGCCGCCTGGCGATAAGCCTCTAAATATCTGGACTCGAAAAAGTCTGTGTGTAGGCATTGACGAACGCATAAATAGTTTTTTCTCTATGGGTGTGTGTTTATATAAAGGGGGGTCAGCAGTCGGGAGGAAGCTGCCTCGTTTTTAGTCACGTAGTCAATTGTCGGCATTTGTTTTGGTTGCGTTTCGTCTGCACTTTCCGCTCCTCTCTCTGTTTTGGTGCTCCTTTTTCGCTGGAAATCGTAATCAACCCCTAACAGAGTGGAAAGTGTAACCAGTGCTGAAAAGGAGCTATGGCACAGGTCCTTCGTGCGAGTTGCCAACTATTTTGGGTACTAGGACCTTTTGTGAAGGGAAATTATTGAATTTGTGGAATATTTTTAAGCCACACTGAATATTTTATACATTTTTATGTATGAGACACTATTTATAAGTCTGATTCCTTAGCAACATATATAATATCCTTTTTATATTCCAAGAAGAAATCCCTTTTACTTTTTCCCCACTCATCCAGGTCACAAACCCTGTTTAGCCGCTTTGCCCGCTTTAAATTGCTTATCTAATTGGCAGCATTTCTCCAATTAGAGTCTGGTTTGGATGATTAATGCGCCTTTTTCGCATTTTTTAAACAACACACAATCTGCCAGCGACTTGAATAGCTTCAATTAACTTACGATTTAGCCGTGATAATTTATTAAATTTTATATTTAGCCTTCCCCCTTTCCGACTTTAGGTTGTTTCACATTTGAACCAATTTAAGCCGAGTTTTTAAGCCAATATTTGTGTGCTAATTAGCCGCGCAATGGCAACCGGTTGGCAATAGAGATGTCGATGTATTTATTTGAAAACGAAAGTCACTGCCTACTGGAGGCCAAAACCAGTGATGGATACAGGAATCCCGAGATGAAAGTGATGACAATCCATCAAATGGACGAGGATATAGACGAGCTTAGAGCACAGAGAGAAAAGTTGTCATCAAATGAGGTTTATATAAAGTTTATTTAAAATTAAGAAGTACACTTCAAAATAAATATTAAAAATATGTAAGAGGGGAAAACTGAAAGATTTAAAAGAGGGAAAACTCATATATGATCTATGCTTAAGTTTTTTTTTATGTGCAGATGGATAGCTAACCCACTTCCTTGTTGGGAAGACACCTCCCATCGACCTCCCCCCTCGAATTTTCCCAGCTCATCTTTCGCTTTAACGATGCTTTCAGCTTAGACTTTGGACCGGTTTTGGATTGCGATTTCCATCTGGGACGCCGTTTATGCTTACATTTTCAAGGTGAATTGTAAAATTTATGTGTGCACACGCTTCATGACGGCATCTGTCTGGCATTGGCAGGGGCGGCGTTTTAAGGGGGGGGCAGCGTTTTGGAGGTGCTGAGGGTGAGCTGCGTACATTTGTCATTCATTGCTAATTAGCAAACTCGCTGAATGCACTTGAATCACTCTTTCCGCAAGTCCTTCCTTCCTTCCTGCCTGATGAATACGTAATGCGAATGCACAGGAGGAAAAGTAGGGCATAGAAATAGCTGAATTAAATAGAAAAGTGTGATTAAGAGAACCTGTATTTGCTAGAAATAATTTTTTCATATGGTAATTTTTGTTTAAAACCACCAAAAATAATTAATCATCTTCTCAGCTTGAACCTAATTAACTTTCTTTATTCTTTTCCCCAGTGTGACTTCTTCCTTGGGTTTCTCTGGGTTTCACAAAGTTGTGGCAATCAAATTAACGCTTATAGAATTGAAAACTTGATGCCCCAATGTCGCATGTCTGGGGCAGCAGAAAGCAAAAGTGGAAGTTCAAGTCGAAGTAGAAGGAACTTTTGCTAGCGGAAAAATTGAATTAATCCCGGGAAGCAGCAACTGCAACATGTGGCCTGGAAACTGCCACGCGCTTCTGGCCGTTGCCGTCAACTTGATTACACTTAACCAAATTGTTGGCATAATTTGCCACAAACTAGACAGAAGCGCTGTGATTTTCCCCACTTAGAACTGTTTTTCCATTTTTCTCCTCTTTTTTGTGCCACTTTCTGTGTGTTTTTTGTGCGGAGGTTGGGTCAAAGTTTCCACCTGCGATGATGATATTAAAGCAAATGACGATGATGAAGTGCTTATGGTCGAGGCGCGTCTAACGAGACCCATTAAGTCGGCAAAACTCGGAATCAAATTACAGTGCCAACGAAGAAATCAGCGATTCGATGCGATTTTAATTATGCATTCGATTGATGGTTGGAGCCACGCAAATTGGCTATCTTTAATGGAAACCGGGGGTTAAGAGAGGGGCTTAAGGGGGGCAGAGGAAGCCTTACCCATCGCGAATTCCAAATGGGCAAATGTCACAGTAAATACAAGCAAAAAAAATCATAGAAAAACAGTCAGCAGAAGATGGTGTGGGGAAGGTCAGTTGGCGGGGATACTAGTCGTATATATCTGACATTTAGCAGCTGCCAGACTTTAGGCTCAGACTCAGGCCCAGACTTCGTGCCACATAAACGCCAACTGCCCCAAAGAGGCGACAATCCTAAACAATTTCCACGATTTCCACCAAGAGACAAATGCCAAAAACACAAAGAGCAAAAGTGCAGTGAGAAAAGTGGTATAAAAATATTGGAAAATATAAAAATAAATATTTATTACTTAGCAAAAAATAACAATCTCTTTTTCATACGAATTTTGTATTGAAAATATTTAAATCTAATATTTAGCATTTTAATTGGCATTGAATGGGAGTTTATTTCGGAAATACACAAAGATTCAATTTGTCTTCTCAAAGTCGGCTTATCTTTATTTTTTATAAACATCGCTTAATTATTTCCAAAATTAAAATGTATTCACTTTTAATTCCCGCTTAATAATCTTCCATCCATATTAATAATATGCAATTAATTAAAAAGAGAGAAAATACGTCGCGTTTAATTTTTGCAATAAAACTGGTATTCAGCTGGTCTGACACTGAACATATGGTGAGGATATTAACTCCTGTTAAAGCTTTAAACGATTCTTAAAATGAAATAAAGGTGATTTTAAGTAATTTCTCTCATTAAATAGGATTACTTTTAAAGTCAACTTTGATCTTTATATATTTCTATGAATGTCTTTATTATTTTCTAAGAATAACAAATTCTCATATAAATGCTTTCATTAACTCAACTATTAATAAACATGAATTGATAATCATGTTCGCTTAGAGAGTAAAATGTTCTACCCATTGAATTGATTTTTGACTTGCCTCATAAATTAAACTAAACTAGTTTCTAAAAGATATCGTTGGAAATTCCATTTTTCTGCTGAATATTTGGATTAACTATTTTTTTATTTGTTTTTATATACATTCTCAAATGTTTTAAAGTAACTAAAACAATTTAAAAATGCATTTAGTGTCAGGAAATTATTAATTAAAGACCCCTCCATCATGTCACGTGTTTCAACGACACATTTAATATTCACAATATTTGGACAGCGTCCGTATCTATTAAAAACAAATAATACATTCAGAGACTTGAATTTGCTCCAACTAAGATTAATTTAAACGTCATTAAGAAAACGTGTTTCGCAACGGATGTCTTGTTTAAATTTCAAGAAGGGGCCAGACTTAATTCAGCAAACATTGTTAATGACTTGCAGTTAACAGATAAATTTCTGGCTTTCCTCAAATAAAAAATGCTCAATCATACTTTGGAGTAACATTTTTAATACTTGAAAATGTGTGGGCAGTTTCATTTGAACCGAAACGGTGACATGAGTACACTTGGAACTTGATTGATTTATATCTAAAATGTAGTTAGTTGTAATTAAAAACTTTTAAACATTTAAATTTCAAATAATTAAAGTTTCTTTAATGGTAAACAATTCAAGAGGATTTTACATGCTTATAATACCTTTCAGCTTTGAATTTTCTTATTAAAAATATCTCTGTAAATAAGTTATTTTCTCAGTGCTCTGGCTATAGCTTTGTTTTAGTTCCAAATTGTCTGTGGATGCACAGTTATGTGTCTGCTTTCGGTGGCTCATAAATGTCAGTGTTGACTACTGTTGGCTGAGTTATGGTTTTGGCCCCGTCCATTTCTGCACGCTGTTGCTTCGGCCATAGCTTCCTCAACTCCCTCGGACCGGTCATAAAATTGATGGACGACATTGTGGGGGTCACGACAGAGCAGAGCTGTCGGCCTTGCCAATGCTTTACGCCCACTGAAACTAAGCCCAGTCAATAGAGCCACCTCTTTGGGGCGGAAGAGCACCCATGTAGCTAGCATCCAGTACCCCTTGGCATTTGCACCTGAATAATGATGTCGTGTGTGCTCAAATTGTCCCTTTGCATTTCATAGAATTTGTGCCGCCTGTTGACAGTTTCATTTGAGCGAAAGTGTCGGGAAAAATACGACTGTCAGGAAGCAGGGAAATAGGAAAGTGTTCATGATAAAGGGAAGCCCTTAGTGAGCCACAGGTAAGCCTCCATAACAAAGACTGTGTGCCACAGTAAATTCGTTACTTAAATAACGTTTACAAAACCATTCAATAGAAATCACTGCTATGTGACACTCAACCAGGTCACCGTTTGACAGTCCCTTTTTATGCTCACTTTACTGTGACAGCAAGGACACCTAGATACCTGCGAACAGTTGAGGAAACAGGTGCTGACTGGCCAGATACGTGGCGAGTAATGTTGGTGCGCCCGTCACATCGAACAAAGGTATCTGCGTATCTACGTATCCGGGCGAACCAACCATCGCTTCCCGGCTTCGCCCAGTAAGTCAGTGGGTCGGGGAATGAGCTTAGTCAGCGTTTTGCACAAAAAATATTTCATAACTTAATTGCAGGCGAGCGCCAGATAACACATTTTTTGCTGAACAAAAGCTGAAAACTTTTCCTCTTGGCTTTTCTTCGCAAAAGTGCAGGCTGCAGCCAGTAAAAGAAGAGGCTAGCTGGCGGAATTGCATAAAGGCCAGAATACTCGAAAATGAAACGCGGCACGCAAGCCAAAAATTGCTGAGCTAGCTTTTCCGAGGCAATTCTCTGTGGGTTTTCATTTTCATTTGGCAGCCAGTAGTTTTCTGCCTGCAGTTTTCATTTTCATTTTCAGTTTTCTGCCTGCAGTTTTGTTGCATCTGTGAAAATGCAATCCGATGATGATGACGAAAGTCCATTTCATTACACCACCAATTGCACCGCAAAAACTCTGCTGGGCAGGTGATGGTGGTGATGATGAGGCGTGAATGAAAATTGATTGAGAGATTAGTTTGACCAACTAGCCATGAGGAGAAGATGCAATGAAAATGGCTTCTTGGCATGCAAAATCTCTGAAATCGAATTTTCCTCGGTTATGCATTAATTTCCGTAACCATATCAACTTACACAGCTTTCCCGGCCGACTGCCGTTTGCAATTTACTGTCAATTAAGTTTGGTAAAATGTAAAATCCAATTTCAGCCTTTGTCCTGGCCCGGAATTCTGAATATTCTGGACACCGACCGCAGCTCATGGCCCTGTCTATGGTAATTAGAGCCGCCTGACATTTCACCAGTCGCCAGTTGCCAGCGGTCACGCCTCAATTTATTTGTGCATTCCCTGTTAAATATTGAATTAAATTTTGCATATCCCGTTCGATTCGGGTTTCGACTTTACGGGTGCCCCATCAATTTTGATCGACCAGAAATGTGAGTAATCCAGTGTCGAGTGGCGTTGAATTGTTCAGACAACTTGGCAGGTGCTTCTGCACAAAACAAAAACAACGAAAGATATATACGTATATTAAACAATACACGCTCAGGTAGTTTTATTGCCTTTTTTTGTGGTCTCGGGAACCAGGGTAATGTGCTAACTACATAAGCGGGATTGCCACTCGTAAATTTCATCATTTATTGCATTGAATTGAATTTAATGTTCGGCATTCATTCAATTTTTTTAAAAATATTACCATAAAGATGTTATACATGATGCAGAAAAATTATCGCTAATATTCTGACAGTTATAGTTGAGCTTATTTCAACAGGCGACAGAGTGTGACAACCGTCTTAATTAGTATTTAAAATGAGCACAGGGTTTGGGGAAACTTTATTAAATATTTGTAGGGTTTTGTAGTTAATAATTTTGTATTGATTCTATTTATAAAACAAATGTGTTTTTGCTATTAAATTTCCATTAAATAAAGTACTTAAATATGTTAAAAATGTAAGCCCAGAATTCTCTTCTCAGCAGCCACGAAACCCACCTCGTTTTAGTAATTTCTGCCTGGGTGGCCGTTCCTTTTCCGGTAATTTTATGTTCTGTGGCACAAATACTGCAACTCATTGCAACAAACATTCCGTTGCACTCTGGAATTCTTGCAAATTAAAGCAAAATATTTGGTTCATACTTTATGGGGGGCAGCATAAAGCGATCCACCGATCGCCCCGCAGAGTTCGTTGAACTTCTGAAAGCTGAATCATTGCTCACTTCCACCGAATGCAGACGAAGGGGAATCTCTGGATGAAATAATATTAGCATTTCAATAAGTTTGATTGTGTAACTCGGCTTGGGGACTGGGATTTTGATTTACCGTTAAAGGTTTGGTCATCGCTCACAATGAAATCCAGTGTTCCTGTTCGCTTCTGATCTGTGCTGCAGCCACGCGTATCTGTGAGATACATTTGCATATCTAACGGAGTTCTTTGAACCCCAATTAATCCACACAACAGAAACCGATGCAGGGCCAAGTTAGTCGGTATCTACCTATCTATCTGTATCTATCCAAACGTGGAACAAGCCAAAATTGAAAAAAGTTGATGAGTTAAATGGAATTGAATGACCGGATCGTAAAATTTAATGGCAGTCGCAGCACAAAGTTGCCCTGGTTCTGATCCGACTGCCAGCACAGCGAGAAACGTCAAGTGGTTGTTGAGGGGGAAAAAGTTACTGACTTAACAATGATTTATTCTTGACATATATCTATAAATCTAAAGAATAATTGGACATCTAAGTATCAGGTTAAAGCCCTTTTGTGGTGGCTTTAGCCTTTGCGGTTTTGTGGTCTCTACACTCTATAATTTAGAAAATTGATTTTATAACTATTTTGTGATATTTTTAAGTGTAAAAATGGAAATTCAAAATAGTTCCGAGAGTGGCTAACCGGTTGGGCCATTAAACTGGGTGGGATTATTTAATATTTGCTGACATCTCCGCTGTCGCTTAACACATGTTAGCCGACATAAATCGCACTCGCCCAGGGCATCCATAATTCTGGCCAAAAGTGTTTGCCAAAATGCCGCTTATTAATAAAAGATCTTATCTTCCGAGTGACTGATTAATGTGAGCAATTACCTTCTCAAGTACCAGAGTCTTGACTTTGAAAAATAAATTAGTGCCGATTAATTATTCAGAGCCATTCGGTTCCTTGAAGAGCATACATACATCAGCAGTGGCAGACAGGCGGGCTTAATTCGACCTTGTGGCTTTTGGGCAGGTCCTTTTGGCATTTTGGGGGGGAGAAATCAAGGAGCAGGGGAACAGTCAAGCCTCTTAAGTATGCAAATTGAGAGCCACACAACGAGGCGGTGCGCGTTTATCTTAAAGATGCGAATTAACAGCGCACCGCTAATTAATATCAATTAAAATTTATTGGCACGTTAACTAAGCCACAATCTATGTATGTGGCCCGTTTTGAACACAAAAACGGAACTGGAATTAAACTCGAATGTTTTAAATGCTGTTCCTGTCTGCCGAGATGAATGGGAGGTACATTGGCTGGCATAAACATGGGGAACTCTCAAAGATATTTCATCAGACGATGGAGAAGCTGTAAAAAGTGGTTTTGTGAGGTGGACAAGGTTATAACTTGAGTAATTATATTAAATGTTATTTAAATTTGAAATTTTATTGGGTGAATTTGGTAAAGAATAAACCATTTATTATTGAAGAATTATATACTAAAGGAAATGCCTGCAAACTAAAGAGTGTTAGGAGGTTCAAAATCAATTTCCAGAAAAGTATCTTTAATAGTTTTCATGTTTCACAGAGATGGTTGACATGTGTTTTTAATATTTAAAAAATTACACAGATTTTCTATAACAAATTTGCATTTTTAAAGCACCCAGCAACAGCATCTTGAACTTATTGAGATGCAAAGTAAAGTATCTCCCCCTCAGATGTGTCTTTGCCAGTGCATATTAACTAGGGGCTGCAGTAAAGGGAATAATAAATTGCAAATTGATGCTGGCAAAGTAAATTTATACAGATACTTGCATTTTAAAGAGCATCTCCCCGGCTGGATGGTGGAGGGTCTCCCACAATTCGGACCCGTTTTATTGTCGTCGTCAGCGCGTTGGGAGCGCAGTAAAGGCATCGCCATAAAACAATCGCTCGATGGCAGGTCAAATTAAAAAGTGCTCATTAAAATAAATTGCCAAAACTGTCGAAAACCCAAGCAGCAACAGCTTGTCCCCATTCCTATGCCCAAACCTCTAGTTCCTCGCCTCGCTGATTCTCAGCTGGGGGAATGCTAAAAAGATATTATTTCGGCAGCGGTATTAATCAATATGGAAGTCGCTTTCAATTTCGATTTCGAGTTCAGTGAGCTGGGGAGCTCAGGAGAGCTTCTACTTTACACATGGTCGGGGATTTAAGGCCAGAAAATCGATGATTTTTGTTACAAATTTTGAGGCTTATGGTTTCCTTTTTAATATATATTTTTTCCAGACTTTAAAATGGCAGCGGACTGGCGACTGATGAATCCCTATGGAGTCCTTCTCGTCCTGCTTTTTGTGGGCTTGCCTGTGGACGCGGAGGTGTACACCGCCCTGGCGGAGATGGAGGAACTACTTGAGACTGAATCCGTACTGATTACCAACCTCGAGGGCTACATACGTGCCCAGGAGAACAAGCTGAGTTTCCTCAAGAAGTGAGTACTTATTGCCAGAATTTACAGCACTCTATTTGGGACTTGTTATTGATATATTAATTATAATTGTGCTCTGAGCTGTGTCCATTTGAGCTCTCAATTTGTGGCATTACAGCTAATAAGCTTATTAATTAATAAGTAACCTATTGAACTTTTTCAAGTACTTGAATTTATAGTAACCTAAATGTATTTCGATTTATTTGTAAACATTTAAAATGAAGAAATATCGCTTAGCAAAGCACACTTTAATTTGCAACATTAAAGCTCACGCCTTCATTTGCTAATACAAAGTAATTATTGGCCATTTGTGCTTTGGGATATTTGTTATTTGCCAATAACTAAAATCCGAATACCACTACTAATTGGTTTACCAATGCCTAATAAAAGTTTCCTTTCTATTTAATTATATTTAATGAATTTGACCTTTCCGTTGGGAACTTTCGGGTGCAGCACAGCTTGCACAAAATGTTTAACGTTTGTAATTTAATATTTTTCAAGCTTAATTAAATGGAAATAAATAAAAAGCTGGTTGAATTCGTGTTTAAATTTGAATAATTTAATTAAATTAAAGCTTCAAATGGCAGAGGAGTGTTTAATATATTTAAAATACAATTCTTTTGACAGGAGTTAGTTTTTATTCTTGAATCCAAATCCAATTTAAATTCAAAGTACATATGATTGTGTTAACTTAAGACCTGCTTTAAAAATCCAAATCACAATTAACTGGCTTGTAATTGTATGATTTCAAAACCACAGGCATAATTATGCATTAATTAAGGTTAAGCAGCGTGAACAACCAAAGCGGAATAAAACCTTTCTCTATAAATTATGGCGGCTTAAGTTGCTCTTGATTTCTGATCGTGTGCAGGGCCCACGAAACTGGCTCTAGGCTCTGCCTCAAGCTCTTTAATTTAGCATAAATATTTCCTATGCAAATGGTGCCAAGATGTTTATAGTCGGGAAAAGAGAGGAAAACAGGAAAAACAAAGGCGGTTCGGGTTCAGGTAGCAGCCTGCACTCGGAGTAATTGCCTTTGCCACGTGCGAGCGGCAGCTGTTGCACGTAGCACCTAGTACTTTATACATATGTACCTCTATGTCTGTATCTGTATCTGTAACCGCTGATTGCAGATACATATCTTTTGCTTATGTGCGAGGGGATCTATGTGCAACTGGCGGCGGAAACAAATGGGGGAGCTCCAGAGCTCACAGCTCAAAGGAGCTGCAGGATGTGGTGCGACAACTCCCCTAATCAAATAATGCCACAACGCCAGGCGCACTCAGGATCTATCTTGTATCTTGTTTCTGGCAGCTCTGCGGCGGTTCCTGTATCTCTATATCACGAGCTGTTGCTGTCTCTACGGCTGTCCCTTTGCCGCAACAAAGGACGAGACAGGATCCTCACAAAACAGCTGACAGCTGTGTGCCTGCTCTGCCCGTCTCTGTCTCTGTCTCTGACACTGACTCGGTCGCCTTCGCATTTGCCGTCCCTGTCTCGTTATCCTTGTGCGCTGTCATTGCCCTGCGCTGCCTGTCTCTGTCTCTGCGAATCCTTCGGATGCAGCCTCTCGTCATCTGTCCCTGTGAGCCGCCTGTGTCGCGTGCCGTCTGCCGGAGTTTAAATTTTAATGCGGCTTTAAATGTTCCAACTGGCCAGCTGGCATGCACGCAAAGAAATTACGAAAATTAACATCAGAGTTGAAATATTAAAGAAGGAATATTTTATCTAGTTTTCTATCTATTAATATCTTAATTTCACTGTTATTTATTATCAAAATTACTCAAGTTTAATCTTCATTTATTCACATTTTCTTACTGTGTAGTGACTGCAAATTATGGCTAATCCGTTTAACAGTTTCTCCGTCACTTTGATTTGTTTTGGCCGCTGGTCAAGCAGCGTCTGTCCCTTGGCCTTCGATCCTAGGACCTCTGGCCAAAAGCCAATTAAATTGGCCAACGCAGCGGGACAAAGCACAACGCGCGCTTCCAATTTGTGTGAGCTCAAAAGGATGTCGCCGCGAATATGCATATGCAGGCGGGAAATGGGAAAATGGGAAAATGGGAATTGGTCTAGGGATAGGGATGTGGATACGGATATGGATATATGTATATGCACACTCCTATGTCGACCTGAAACTGGATGGCGGTGGCCTACGAATACGAAATGTAACGGTCGCTTGAGCAGCGAAAAGCAGGAGGGGTGGTCCTCGAGGGAAGGTTATTGTGAGCACGAACAACAGAAGCAAACAAGTATATTTTTTATAGGGATAATGAACGACAATAAAATACCCCTGAATATGTATAAAATTTAAGAATTTCATAATATATTGAATGGAGATTTCTTAGCAGTTTTATTTGTGAAAGGTTATGAAGTAAATTATGAAGATTTTTGGAAAGGAATGTAAGCAAAATGTTTATTTCTCGATTTTCTAAGAAAAACATTATCAGGCATTATGTTATATTTTTATTAAATTAATCACCACAGTTTCTTGAAAAATGCACATACACACATCTTGAATATTGCAAATTAAAATAAATGTTTATCTTTGTAGAGTTTTTCTACAAATAAATGTAGTGATAATTAAATAAAATCTACTTAAATCTGGTTTGAAAAATTAGTTGTTTAATGAACTAAACAAAAAAGAATTTTTAAATTTTGAAACTTTTAATTCTGCAGAAGTGAATGGTGAATTTAAATTAAATGAAAAAACTTGATATGCCTAAAACTTTGGTAGCTCTAGTTTATGACACGACTTGTTTATGCCTTAAATATGTGCATAATAAACTGAACTGTTTTGTTCTTTTGTTCTGCTAACAAACTATGCACTTAAATTGTGTTTCAAAAATTAAAAAATAAAAACCTGATATGTCTTTGCTAAGCATATTTGGCATACAAATAATGCTGCTACTAAACTTTATGATTTATAAACAAATGGTAATCAGAATTTTATGAATGAAAGTCAGCTTATAAATTCTGTATAATTTTTTCCTATATACTGAGAAAGCAACTGGTCTTTCTATGAAGATTATATGAATGAAAAAGTCTGCCTTTTTTATATTTACACTAAACATATATCTTAGCCTAAAAGGTGCTTCCTTTCAAGGTTCTTTGAGAGTTATCATGTGCATACCTTATATACAAAACTCCCCTAGATTAACATAAAGTTATAGTTATATGAATAAAGTTGATGAATCCCATACATCATACCCTCTAATTCCCCTGTAAGTGGTATCAAAACAGAGCTAAAGCCCTGAGGGATCGCTCTGCAGTTATGAGTTGGTAAATAAGAATTAAAAACGCTGATAAAGCGAACCGAATGGAACGCCGGCTGCTCCTGCCTTTTTGATGGTTGATTTCGAGTCTGAATGCGTTTCAACCCTCATAGTCGACGCCGCCGCGCAGGAGCAGATGTTTCGATGTTTCCTCAACTTCTGGCCTAATGGAACGCGCCAAACACAGTCGTTCATTGTACCAAAGTACGGGTGTCTTATGTACAATTTCGAGTAAATGAGTAGTGGCTGCGGCAGTGGCAGTGGCTGTGGAAGGGGAGGGAGGATCCACTCGGCTGCACGCCGGCGCAGGAAGTGGAGGAAGTCGAGGAGCTGCGACCTGGAACGGCTCCTCAGCTCAGTTGAGTCGCAGTTCTTGAGGCGAGCGGTTGTGCGAGAGTGGAAGCGCTCCCTAAAAGTTATAAATATTTGTTAAAGAAAGGCAGTAACTAAGTGGAAGCCAGCTAAGATCGGTTATTGAAGAGATTTATTATAAAGAAATAAGTTTTTAAGTGAATTTAGCATAAAACATCCTGGCAAGATCTTATACTAAAACCAAGTAGCAAAGTGAAACTATATCAAGATCATCCCCTAAAAAGTGGTTCTATATAGTAGCCAGTACAGTGCGATCGCCATGTCGCAGCATAATTATACCAATCCGGCGTTTTGCCAGAACAGCGAGTTCTATCCCGTGCCCAGTGGCCAAGTGGAGTCCATCTACAATCGCAGTTTGCAGCTGAACTTCGGTCCTGCTCCCCCGCGAAACACGCGTGATCCTCGCGAAGGTCCTTTGCGTATACAAAGAAGCCTCTCCACGCGATCGGTGGCCAGGAAGCCGCAACAGCAGCTGCAGCAGCCACATAATCATCATCAACAGCAGCAGAAATATGCAGGAAATACCCAGCAGTATCCTGGCAAACCCCAGCTATATCCTGCCAATCAGCAGACATCCTCCTCTGGCCGCTATGCCTTGGTGCCTCTCGAAGAACTCAACACAAGTCGAGCCGGTCGATATGCCATAGTGCCGGGTCAGGCTGCCCAGAGATTGGCCCGATCACAGGACAATCTGGATTGCTATAGCTCCAGGAATGGCTTGCATGAGGAGCAGGAAGAGCCTCACTCCTTCCACGAGGAGCCCTACCAGGAGACTCAGTTTGCCAGCTTGCCGCCCAGCCTTAACCAGCCCATAAAGCCGAGAATCAATAGGCATAATAATAACAATCCAAATCCCAATCAAACTCAGCTCAAGAGCGCCTTCAGCAGCGATTTTGGAAGCAAGACCTTCTTGATTGTCGACAAGAACAGCAACCAGAGGTACCAGATGGTGCCCACAGCGGAGGATGAGGAGCTGGTGGACGAGAACCAGGAGATAATACAGATGCACAATGGTCGCGCACATCGCTATGCAGTGGTGCCCACGGATGGGGATGACGATGATTACCCAGAAGAGCAGGAGCAGCAGGAGACTTGCCTGAGCAACTCGGAGCTGAGTCAGCAGTTTGCAGCCAGAACCTCGACTCCCCAGCAAAGGAATGCAGCGGCAGCGACAAGGGCGCTCCATGAGCTCCTGACCACGCCCAGGAAGATGCAGCCACCGCCAAGGTTGGCCCATTCCACGCCCCGGAATGCTGCCCACCATGAGCAGCTGCAGCTTGAGAGGCGCTTGGAGATCTACAAAAGCCAGCAGATCTACCAGAGTCAGCAGGCAGCAGGGCCACCGCCAAGCTTGCCCGTACGCCAGAACCGCTTGTCACCGCAGAGACTCCACTATGAGACGGTGAAGCCACCACCGGTTCCCATGCAGATGAACGATCGCTCCATGGCCGTCATTAGTCCCCGGGTTCAGGAGCAGGAGCGGGAGCTGGAGCAGGATATGAGCAGTATCCAGGGGAAGCCTTCGAAGAATAATAATACGTATACGCAGAAGATGGCCAATGCCACCATCACCTTGGCGGTTGTCTCCCTGATGCTCGTCCTGGGCAGCACTATGAACGCGGGCCTCATCATCTATATGATAGCTCACGTAAGTCTTAGAAATAACTTGAAAATTGTTTCCTTGTAGTAACCTCTCATTTCTTCCTTTAGTTTGGAAAGTCCTTTTACCTGCAGTTCGGCCTGGTGGCCTCATTTTGCGGCTTAGGACTTGGTTTTCTGGGCTTCAAGTCGCGTCAGTGCGAGTGGCTGCCCAATCGAAGCTACAGCTCTGGCTATATCCTGGTGACCGTGTTCTGTCTCTTCAAATCCTGCGGCCTGCTGGTTATACTTGTGCTGGATCCCTTCCCAGGACTGCCTCTGCACGATGTGACCACTGGCGTTATCCTGGGACTCTCCACCTTCACCATGTTCTTCATTGGCTTGGGCGTGCTGGGAACGCTGTGGTGCCACCGTCCCCCACCCGATAACCGCGTGAATGTGGTTTAATTGAAGGAACTTGGGTTAATATTAAAACTTAGTCTGTAACTAGTTGTAATTCGACAAGAACTTGGCACACTGAACGGCTAAAAGACCAAAAAACAAAGTATTAGATTTTTAAACAAAGGAAGATCATCATCCGCTAACGACTGTAAATAATAAGTGGGTTGTACTTATTTCTAAATTATAATTTGTTTTATTTATAGCATTTTTATGAGCTACTAATTTATTGTTCACACTTAGTTGTTTAGTGAAAGAATAAAATAAAGGCACTGGAATATCAATTTAAATGGAATTTATTGGGGGAAACTAAATGTAGTTTTTCTATGATAAATTACCTTAATTTCTCAGTTAAATAAAGATAAAGTTACTTTGATTTTTTAGCTTAGTTAAAAGGCTATTTAATCCTTTAACCTATTTTTCTATTATAAGAAAATCCACTTTAAAAAAACAACCCCACAAGAGAAGCAAAACTCGCTTAAAAGTCAAGTAATATTTAAGTGAGAAAATAGTAAAAATATAGCTTGTTTTTCCCCACTTCAGCTTATTGTTTTTCCGCTCACTTATTGATAAACACTCAAGTTACCGAACAGCAATTTCCCTGAGTCGGGGATTGATTTCGCCCAAGGACTTGGCCTGTTTTCTTGCTGGCCAAGTTTAAACTTGACCAACTTTAATGCAATTTGCCTGCTCGCGGAAAGCACTTAGTAAACTGTCTGCTAACTTTGCCTCTCTGTCTGCCTCTGATCCCTTCCAGCAAAATGGACGAGTACCAAAGGGAGCACGCGGATGCCTCCGGCGATATTACCGCCTACGTGTCCAATCCCATTAACGCTTACCTGCTGACCAAGCGGCTGACCACCGACTGGCGCCAGGTGGAGAACCTCATGGAGCATGACGTGGGCACGGAGTTCGTGCAGAACATCACCCAGTATCGCCATGTTCTCAAGTTCCCCTCGGACGAGGATCTCAATGGGGCGGCGGTGGCGCTGCTCCGCCTGCAGGATACCTACCAGCTGGACACCTCCAGTGTGGCACGCGGCAAGCTCAACGGGATTCAGTACAGGTGAGAGGGGATTTTTCAACTTTATATTTGTCCAAATGAAACACCTTCGAAATTGGATAACTGTCGCTTAATCCCCGGGATTTTTACTGACCAATTTGCCATCCTGCAGCACGGAGATGTCCTCGGACGACTGCTTCGAGTTGGGGCGTCAGTCGTACGTGAACCACGACTACCATCACACAGTCTTGTGGATGAACGAGGCGATGGCCCGCATGCTGGAGGAGCCGCACAACCACACCCAGAGCTTCACCAAGGCCGAGGTCCTCGAGTATCTGGCCTTCTCCACCTACAAGGAGGGTAAGTGCACGGCGGCATTGTCCATTTTTGCTTACTTCTATCTGTACCCAAAGTGGTTGCTGCACCTGGAAAAATATTTCCAGAAAATTCACGAAACATTTGGCTTTAAAATAAAAGATTTTAATTGAGAACCAAGTAAATTAACTTAAATTTAAGCTGGTATTTAGCTTGGAATTAGTTTCTAAACGTCACAGAATATCCCTCTTGAAGCTAAGAGTTCATCCTTGAATGCTGGTAATTAAATTCTCAGAGTGTTTGCTGTCCATTCTCGTTTTTGCCCCCCAACTCGTTTGCATGGCACTTTCGAGGTCCATTTGACTGCAGGAAATTGCACTCTGCCCCCAGCTACTGGCCCAGCTCCTCCTCCGGCTGCTGCCAGGTGTCTCCTCCAAAGGGCCCTCCATTAAGTGCGATAAAGTGTTGGCCATCTGCAGCCAGCCAAAGCGACAATGTTGCTCCGGTAGTGTTGGCCAAGAGCAATCACGTAGAACGGAGAGCTGGCCAGGATCAGCACGTCCTCGGCTTAGACCCCGGCTGGTTTATTAACGTCTTATTACCCCGGATTGCGTTCATCAAGGAGTTGTCTCAAAGCACACGAACACGTACACGAACTCGTATCTGTGTGGCCTCCGGAGGCGGTGCTCCTTGCCACTTTTGTGTAGAGGAAACACGATTTATGGGCGGCGAGGAAGTGTCGCCATATTGTGCTGGAAAAACAACACAAATGGGCCCGCCCTCGAGGAAAGTGACAGGCTTTTCCGCACTCCAGGACCCGCTTTTCCCTTTCCCCAGAGTGGCCCACATGTGTCGGGAGATGCAAATTTAAATTCCTGTCGCCGACAGCACCTCAAAAGTTGAGGTCGATGTGGAGGTTAAAGCTGAATGCGGCTCGGAGTCAGTGATGGCAGGGAATTGTGACATTTTTAGCCTTAAAAAATTGGTAGAATAAAGTTGAAACTGGCTATGAATTTCCCTATGAAAAGTATTATATTTTCTTTATAGTTTTCTCAATAATTTAAAGGTAAACACAAAGCATTTCCTGAAGCCAACAAAGTTTCTGTCACCCTTTCCCTATCTAACTTATTAGTAAAGGCCAAGAATAAATGGTCGCCTGGTCCTGGACACAAATGAATAAATAAGTGCGCAGCTTGCAAAGTTGGCCAACAATCCAATCGACTCGATGGCCTCCACAAAAACAAAGCACACAAAAAATAAAATAAGAAACTTTCAAAGTGGAAAACTCACCACAGGCAGCAAAGAAACTGTAGCATACTTTCGGCCGGAGTCATGTTTACTTAGTGGCGCATCACACTTCACTTTAACCCCTTCTACTCGGATGGCCCTTAACCCCAGCCAGACCAAGGTCTGATGAATTAATTGTGCGGGTGGCCCAAGTGGAGAAACTCTTGACTTTAAATAAGTTTTTTACTGATGTCCTGCTTAAATATTTATGCCACAATTTTACCTTGTTTTATGTTAGAGTTTCGTTTTAATGGTAACACATTTAAGGGTTTTTATGGGGTTTAGTTGGAGAATTTTAGCAAGTTTTGGTTATTTAATGAAGATTTAATGTATGTAAAAATAAGCTTTAATGTTTCGCTATTTTTTCAGGTAATTATTTCATAGATTTTGTATAAAATATTAGCACTAACTTGAAGAAATATTACCAATAAAGTCGGAATACCAATTTTGAATAGCTATTCCTCTTACCTACTTATTTTCTCTGTTTTTGTAATGTATACTTATGTTTTCCTTTATTTTCAGGCAATATAGAGAGTGCTCTGACCATGACCAATGAGCTGCTCCAGTTGCTGCCCCATCACGAGCGGGCGAATGGCAACAAGCGCTTCTACGAGAAGGAGATTGCCAACCAGGAGCAGCTAAAGAAGATGAAGGGTGATGATGGCACTGACGAAATGCCCAAGTCCGATTTGGTAAGATAATTCAAAATGCATGTAACAAAATATGCATTTTAAATAAATAATTTATATTTTAATATTACCCAAACCAGCCCGTGGCCAAGAGCGATCCCGGTGTGTACGATATTACCGAGAGAAAAGCCTACGAGATGCTGTGCCGTGGCGAACTGAAGCCCTCGCCCACGGATCTGCGACCGCTGAGGTGTCGCTATGTGACCAACAATGTGCCCTTCCTGCGCATTGGTCCCATGAAGCTGGAGGAGGCCCACATGGATCCCTACATTGTGATCTATCACGATGCCATGTACGACAGCGAGATTGAGCTGATCAAGCGGATGGCCAGGCCACGATTCCGACGAGCCACTGTCCAAAATTCCATCACGGGAGCTCTGGAGACGGCCAACTATAGGATCAGCAAGTCCGCTTGGCTGAAGACCCATGAGGATTCCGTCATTGAGACGGTGGTCCAACGCACTGCAGACATGACCGGCCTGGACATGGAGTCTGCCGAGGAGCTGCAGGTGGTCAACTATGGCATTGGAGGTCATTACGAGCCGCACTTTGACTTTGCCCGGGTGAGTGGGATTACTTATGCTTTTAAAAATAATTTATTTACTTTTATATTTCGGTTTTTGTTGTTACAGAAAGAGGAGAAGCGCGCCTTTGAGGGTCTCAATTTGGGCAACCGCATTGCCACGGTTTTGTTCTACGTAAGTTTTCCATTTAATTGCAAGTTTTTTTTGGCTGTAAGCATAATTGGGAAAAGCGCAAAATTAATCCGAAACACATGCCCCTTTTTTGTGTGGAAGCTTATAAAGTTCCATGAGGTTTCCCTTTTCCACCAACCAGGTACAGAAACCATTAGTAAAGGCTTATTTCTGCCATAAATAGAAATAAACGTGGGCTGCAACTCTGTGGCATTCCATTCAGCATTTTCAAAGCCCTGAGTGCAGGCGGCAAGCACAATGGCCACAAAATATATCAATGGAAAGCAAAACATTTACACAAAGGTTGTTTTCCTTCTAATGCAGTTTCCACTGCTGGAAATCATTCAACAGAATTGAGCAGAAAAACGTAATTAATGGAAGCTTTAGGGCTTGTGGGTTGTTTACGGTTTTACTTGGGCAAATGAACTTTGGCTTAACAAAATAAAATATTTTCTTATACTTTTCCTAGATGAGTGATGTGGAGCAGGGCGGTGCCACTGTTTTCACATCCCTCCATGCAGCTTTGTTTCCAAAAAAGGGCACGGCTGCCTTTTGGATGAATCTGCACAAAGATGGCGAGGGAGATCTAAGGACCAGACATGCCGCTTGCCCTGTCCTCACGGGCACCAAGTGGGGTGAGTTCTTAAATTAACTATTCTATTTATTATATTATTTTATATTTATAAATTAATTATTCTATTTATTATATTATTTTATTCATTTAAATTTCCCTATTTATAGTTTCCAACAAGTGGATCCACGAGAGGGGCCAGGAGTTCCGCAGACCCTGTTCCCTGGACGAGGACCACGGCGAGTTCGCCATCTAGGCCTTTGGGGTAGTTAGTGCAATGCAACGAATCTTAATGTGGAATCTCATCCTGCGCTCGGCCATCGAATTCCTATTGTAAATACACAGCATCCAGCCCAGAGGCGGCCGCATCTCTTCTACTTACCGGTTCCCCCTCCAAGGAGCCCACTCTACCTAGTTTTAGCCTAGACGCGTATGGAATTTATTTACTTTTGTATATTTGCCTAGTTTAAATAGTAGAAAAAATTGCAAATAAAATTCGAAAGCAAATCAACAAACATTTTTATCATTATAATTCGATCAAAAGGAAAGAGCTAAACAAAGGGTAAAGCCGATAAAATATCAATATTAAAACAACCAACGAGTTTTATGCTTTTAATATTTATTCAAGAAAAACCCAAGAAAAATATGGGAAAAAAACTACTCATGGTACTTAGTAGGAGATGCCGGTGTTGTCCCGGATCCAGTCCAAGTAGCCGGTCACACGGGTGAAGACAGCGGGGTGTCCGGCCTGGCAACCGGCTCCGGAACCGAAGGAGGTCACTCCAACCAGGCGGTTGCCGTCGTGTGTGACCAGGGGGCCGCCGGAGTCACCGCCGCAGGTGGACTTGCCTCCCTGGGTGTTGATGCAGATCATGTTGTCGTGCAGGCTCCAGGAGCGGCTGCAGTCGCTCTGGGACATGATCTGGACATCGACGCTCTGGAGCCAGTCGGGCAGCGGGCTGCCGTCGTAGGTGCCGCCCCATCCGGAGGCCACAGCCCAGTAGCCGGCGTAGCTGTTGTAGCGGTCGTTGCCGCCGGGCAGCTCCACCTTGTTGACCAGGTGCCAGAAGTCGACGTGCGGGGTGCGGATCAGCGAGATGTCGTTGT